>CAJQUW010015207.1:0-131306 GCA_907163375.1 Prostheceraeus crozeri | reverse complement strand
AGAAATATTATTAGTCACATGATATATTTTAAAAACCTGAAAGATGGATTTAAAAGACGTTTTTAAAAAAACTAACTTTATGATTTTTTCGGTGTCCTGGAACGGTCATGATTTAAGCAATGAAAATTGTAATTCTCAAATTTTGAGATTCTTAACTTTTATGATTTTTTCGGTGTCCTGGAACGGTCATGATTTAAGGGGGGTAAAAATTGTAATTCTCAAATTTGAGATTCTTAACTTTTATGATTTTTTCGGTGTCCTGGAACGGTCATGATTTGAGCAAGAAAATGATCATAATCACAAATTTGAGATTCTTAACTTTTATGATTTTCGGTGTCCTGGAACGGTCATGATTTTGGGGGTGAAAATCGAACCGAAGGTTATAGGCCTTCGCCCGATTGTAATTCTCAAATTTGAGATTTTGAAAAATTTGAAAATTGTGTATTTTTAAAAACGCCCAAATTTATGAATTTAGGTCTTCATAACCTGAAAAAAGGTTCAAATTCATGAATTTATGTCGTTTTTAAAAATGTCATTTTTTGAAAAATCGGTATCTTTAAAAACGACTAAATTCATGAATTTAGGTCTTAAAAAACCTGAAAAAGGGTTCAAATTCATGAATTTATGTCGTTTTTAAAGATACTATTTTTTTGAATTTTATGGTGGCCTGGAACGGTCTAAATTAATGTATTTAGGTCTTAAAAACCTGAAAAAGGGTCTAAATTCATGAATTTATGTCGTTTTTAAAGATACTATTTTTTTGAATTTTGTGGTGGCCTGGAACGGTCTAAATTCATGTATTCAGGTCTTAAAAACCTGAAAAAGGGTCTAAATTCATGAATTTATGTCGTTTTTAAAGATACTATTTTTTTGAATTTTATGGTGGCCTGGAACGGTCTTTTGACCATTACTGATAGGCCCTATGCTTTGACCGCTTCTACAGCCGAGGCAGCTACACACCAATAGCATGGGTCTAAAATTGGTGATCTTGATCATCATTTTGATTAAACCGATTTTGAAAAATGAAAAAATTTGAATTTTTGTGACATAATTTTTACGTTTTCTATCACAGCCGATCGAGGCATGCATGGACACATCAATAGAATTGTTCCAAAACTCTTGATTTCATCATATCATTTCGATTAAAACAATCGTGGCAATACGAATCCCGTCCGCGGATTTTTTAGCATTCCTTTGCCACCAGTGGCTTGTGGAAATTTGTTGGCATTTTTAATATTATAACACAGACATCTTTTGGGACAACGTGAATTTTTTTCCTTTACGATAGGGGTATAATTTCATGCATTGTGAAAGATCTGGAGCAAAAAGAATGCATTTTATTTGGGAGCTTGTTTATGGCTTAAAAGTTAAGCTTTATCATGCAACCTTGATTGCAATGATACAAATTCTCCATGTTTTGATGAACATGTGAAGCACAGGCACACAGTCCAACACAGCATTATACATGAGCGACCATATATTGGAAGATATAAGACTGTAAACACGTGAGATATTTGGAAACTATAAAGATATCTGTGATGAGTATAAGAAAATCTATATGATAGCTTCTAGCTTCTGGGGTAATGTCCGATATCTTCGTGGAGGACAAACTACACATCTTCAATTTCTAGCTCAGATGGTTCAGAAAGTTCCAAATCGATTTCAGATCTGTGAATTTCAGACTTTTCCAGATGAATTGGAGATTCTCCAGTTGAATCTAAGATCCTTTCAAAGTTGAGTTTCTGACAAATATCTCAAATTCAATTAGAGAAATCTGAAATCCATTTAATATCTGATATTCAGTTGGAAAGATCTGAAATAGACATGGAGGGTGCAGTTGGTTCCAAAAGTTAACATGCAGGGATGATAGAAAAGTTTTCGGACTTTGAATGTTACATAGTCTTTTCAAACGACTGCAACAAGTCTCCAAAACAAAGGAAAAACTTCAATCACCGAAAAAAAAATTTTAAAATTTTCCATTGGAAAATTTTCCGGAAAATTTTCCATTTGCATCACTACATACGTGTACTTACTCTATGGCCACCAGATTTCTGATAGCTTGCTTTCTACAAGGCTATTATGCAACATTTGACTGAAGAAAATGATTTTGGCACTATACACTTCCGAGATATATTTCAAAATTTGATTGTTTGGAATATTTTGGCTAATTTCGCTCACTTTAATGTATTGCAGCATCAATTCTTAGTGAAGTATGTTGAAATTAGGGGAGGTTGGGGCACATTGAACATGTTTTTCAACTATATCAAATGAACCAAAATCAAACTCGGATGAAAAGTTGAGGGCATGCAAAGTAATCTCTGAATTGTTGGGTCACGTAGCCCAGCTATGGACACAGAATCCATCCATTAACGATGATTCCAATAAATACATGGAAAATTCAAAATTCAAAATCATTGTTGGTAAGCATGTTTGATGATTGGAAAGCTTATATGCATTGTCAAAATACATCGATCATCATTATTGAACCAAAAATACGCAATTATAATATCTTAAAAACTTGCATTGATGATTCATTCATGCATAAATCTCGGTTAAACATTGATGATAAATTCGCATTGATGAAACAAAGATTATTCTTTTCAATTCTTACAGTATTCCCGGGTTGAAAAACAGAGATAATTTATCTAATATATGACTGATGGTGATACAATTTTACAAATATTAGATAACTGTTTTATAAAACAATCAAATACTGCATATTTGATATATTTTTTATAATGTTTGATACATTTTTGACTATTATTTGACAAATATTATCACAATCACTTAAATGTTCATATCTGAGACATTTTACAAATATTTATAAATTAATTTTGTCGATGCAACAAAAATATTTCTGCATACTTATGTAATTGTTAGCATTAAACAGTGCAGTAAGCGGAGTTCTGAACTCATCTGTTTGGCTACATGATAACAATGTTTACGTCAAATGATTGAAAAATCACAACTTTTTATCACTAGCCAGCAGCTGGTTTCAAAACGGAACCGAATCTCGAAGACAAATACGTGAACAATGGAATTGAACTTGAACAGCGTAACTTGCACTAGCGAAAGAGCAGTGTCTGTGGTAATACACATCACATTGAAGTCGATGAGCATGCAGTTTGATTTCACAGACAAGCAGAATAGCAGCACCCATATTCCCCATACTTCATTAATAATTGCAGCTCTACATTAATATGAGCGTTTGTCTCTTCCTTGCATGCCTTCATTCGAGGACTTCTGTATAATTCGATCGAGTGACGTTGTAACAACATCAATATTGCCTTACACGTAGGATCATTGCTTTAGTGACTCACGCATAGTGTGCGCGTGTCCTCGCCGTCTTTGGCGCGCATTGACTTACTTTGCGTTTCTTTTAACAATGCGTGACCTTACTGTCTGGCCATACTGCTGCGCTCGTTTCGATATGCGCTCCTCAGTCGAACAGAAGGGCTGCGAATTGTAAAGCTTTCACCGGATGTGCCAACGACTTTTCATGCTGATTCTTTACATTGGCAAACTATGATTTCGTGAAGCTTCTTCGAATTAAGCGGAATATATCAGAAGTGTGAATCGAATACCTGTGTGACTCAATTTCTGCCGATTCTCTCAAGTTTACGTGCTGGTAAGGATAGAACGGAGGCAACGTAAAAGAAGGTAAGACGATCACTCATGCTACAAACCAAGTTATTATTCCATGAAGTGTGAGTTAAATTGTATTTTAGCTGTAAGCGTACACCTTCATGGTCTCCTTTTTGAAATAATATGCTTGAGATTGAAAAAAATTAACATTTTTCTAGACCTACCGGTGCTAAAGTTTTTTGATTTGAAAACAATGAATATTTTTCTGAAATTCAGTAGGAAAGTTCAAGCGTCGCATCATTTTCAGCGTGATCATTTTTATACTGTGCTTCAATTGAGGGTTCCATTTCTTTTTCTCATTCTGACCCGGGTTTCATTCGGGAATAGACATTGGAGAATGCAACACGGCTGTTTTAGACTGGGTAGGAATTCAAAAACAGCTTATGTTTTACTCCTTGTTCATCCGGTAGATGTAGTGCGTACTAGGTTTACAGCATCAAGGTTTCAGGTAGTATCAGGCAAGGAAACTAAGTAGGCCTATTGATGGAGGGTAACATTATAAATTGGAAATTAGTAAGATTTCTGCAATTTTTTAAGTGTCATGCTAAAATCATGAATTAATGAAATTGAAAAACATGATATTATAATATACTAAAAAATGAACCAACACATGAGGTCTTGAAATGAAACCTTATTTTCTCAACCACTGAAACGAATTTTAATGCGCACATTCTGCGGTCATGACTCAAAATAATTCAGAAAGCAGCGCCACTGCACTGGGTTTATACAGCATGTTTGAGACGAATACAGTAGTAGGTGGATACTTGCTTTTTTTTTAGATGGGACTGCATGAAACCAAATGGTCCCATCCCCTGATTAAGAAATAGGGCTCAAGCTAGCTACATTAGACGGCTGACTAAATGGACCTCATTTGTCATTTAGCCTGCCCGTTCTCATCCCCGCATATAGGCAATGTACTTTTATGTAGGCCGACCAATTAATTGCAACAATTTTATCCAAAAAATCAAATGGATTGTCAGCTTCATTTCGTCAATTGAGAAATCAATTAATTGCACCTAATTGTAGCAATTATTTGAAATTAATTTTTCATGGTCCCTGTTTATCAGTGATGTTTGCGCTCCATGAAGGTTTCTTTCTTGAAGACCATTATTTATCAGGGTGCAGTCAGAAGTCAGGTAACATCTAAATCTGCTTGTCGTCGGTAAAAGGATAAAGGAGCTTAGCGGACGATAACTGATTTATTGTCTTGTATATCTTTCATATCACCTGTTTTTCAAGTGAAATCAAATATACGTACGTAAGCCGTCAAGTTTGGCGGCTCGTCCAAGTAAATGCAGATGAAAACGTCTTTCTGGAAATTTGCTGAGCTTCAGCTGCTGTCCACAGTTGCCCTCCATCCAGTGCTGGTACGGAGCGAGTATTCAGCTCATACGAACCGACACACACAACACAGAGAAACCGTCTTTCACACCCCGTGTTGTGAAGATTGTAACAGTTCAGTTAGCTCTATAGATGATGACATTGACTTGATTGTGAACGAGTGAAGGATTGCTGTAATGATTGGGGCCGTCTTGTTGGCATCTTGTTCAAAAGTCTACTCATTGCTTTTATATTTATGTAGGCCCATATTAAGTAAGAAGATGATGCAAATTTGTGTAGAGATGTAATTAAGGAGTTGTTATGTTTAGACTTTTTGCACTAGTAGATTTATTTTTTTAATTGTTTTCTGATTTTCGTTAAATACACACGCATGTTTTACAATTTTCAACATATATCCTGATATTATTTACATGTAGGCCTAATTCTTCTTTTTATATTTGTGCCTTCTTTCTGTACCAGATGAGAATATCTGTCAATTTCAGACTGATCAAACCAAAAAATATATTTGTGTAGCGAATACATGTGCATGTATTCCAAATTCATGGCATTATCAAAACTTGACATGACTAGACTACCGTATGTCATTGACCTTGAACAGCCCGGTTAATATCAAATGACATTAACTGAGCAATGCTAACTAATTCAGATATGCCATATCAAAAGGTCGGTTGATAATTTCGCTATATATAGGTAGACTAGATATATACTATCCAAATCTGTATATAATTGCACGTAATATTAAATGGCAGATCTATAGATAAAAGTGGAAAACTGAAGTGCATGTATTTTTTTCATTGGAATTTTTGATTTAATTGTGTAATAGTTGTTCTGTAAATGTAAAACTATTATATTGATCAGTCTGTACTTAATCCCTTCTTTGTAGATGGTTGCTTTCCCATTACACGTATTTTCTCAATTCCATTGGATGCTTCGGGCTTTTCTGCAGCTCATGTAAAGTGGTCTCGTTATTCCTGGTAAGTTGCAACTATTATGATCATTTAACAGGCATTTTCGTGTGGATTGACGTTGAAGGTGGTCGTTTTCCCGGATACACATGTTCTTCCTATTCCATTGAAAGTTATAATTGGTGCTTCTGAGTTTAGCAGCTCATTCTCTACTTGTATATTAAAGTATGTATTTTAAAAGAGGAATTATTTCCAAAATTTGTGGCTGTTTGAGAATGGGATTAGGTCATTCTCTTTTCTCTGCAGCTGAGAAATTCTACGTCGTTACATGACTTTCATCATTTAGTGTACGATGTAGATGATATAAAAGGAGTTTATCGAATATTGATAGATAAAAAGCACGTGATTATATAATGAACTAGAAATAAGAATGGAAATAAATGATCACTTAAGTAATCGAAAATTGCCGATGCTGTTGAAAATATATTCCCAAACTTTCGTCTGTCTCAGACCACGTCAAGGGACGACGAAAGTTTGAGAATATATTTTCAACACAAACAGTATCGGCTATTTTCGATTTTTTAAAACAGTAGGCTGTTTATGCGGAACAATTAAATGATTATTTGAAAATGAGATTCTATTCAGCTACAATTTGGTCATCTTAAATCAATAAAGAATCTGTCTAATGATCCGCGCGTGTCCCGAAATTTGAAAGAGACAAGTGCGAATTTTTGGAAAATCTGGTATACTAGTTGCTATCATGTATTCATAAAAGGTGACTTAATCAGTGAAAGTCAACCATCAAATGTCAATTTTGAGTAAGCCCCTCCCCCTCCTATTTGATGTCAATTTCAAACAGCCCTACAATGGTTTTAAAATAACATAATTTTTGTTTCGTTGCAGGTGGTTAATGCTCGTGGTGATCTCCACATTTGATGCTTTACTGCCATTGTCCTCGATAACTTTCGGTACTCGTTGCTGATCACTGCGTCAATGTGTGCAGTTGGATTGATTATCTATGGTTGATCTTTCAATATTTCGTGCGAATTGTATGGGATGAATACTGTGGAATAATCTTTTTGTTTTTGGAATCCATTCAGTTTATGCATGTCATACTTGTGTGTTAGAATCTTCGACATCAAACGTGGTTATCGTTTTATTACTATACATATATGGCCCCTTGAAGTGTTAGTGGCTCGAAGCGCGGTCGATTGACTTGCCTTATTAACTTGATATTATCGTCTTTTTATCAGTAGAAGTGCAACAGCGTGTTTCTTTTCACAATTACTTAATGCAACACACTTCTGTTTATGATGCCAAATTATACCAATGACTTACTGATAATCATGACATCTATCGTGTATATGCATTTTTCAAGTCTTGCAATGTCCTAACGTTATGTCACCATGATTATCGTGAATGCTTCGTGAATTTGTCATCTATGAATGTATTGCATTTCATATATATTAGACCCAGTATAACATAGATTATACAATGAGATTATATCAACTTCATAATACACGTATGTGTCTTAACGTATCTATTATTTCCGTGTGTAATTCCAGTTCATAGAATCCTAGAGGCCAGCTAACAGGTCTCTTAAAGGCGAATTAGATGTAATTTGGTGAAATTCATTTTTTGAATCGCATGATCGATCCAGAAATGAATTGAATAGAAATATATGTGAAGAACCCGGAAATTTGTGATTACGAGCACCCCAGTCGGCAAGTGCAATGAATCATTGCATATTTCTAACACGAACTGGTCTATTCCACACTCAGCTGGAGAATTCAATTCTGTATCGATCGTGCTGTTTAAAAGCGCATTCCACCTCCCTGGGAACCATGGTCAACTTCATCAAGTGCATCGTAAAATCATGCATGATTTTTTGAGCAACATCAAATGTCACATTGATAAATCATTGATGCTTAATTGATAAATCATTGATACTAAATGGATAAATCATGGATAATATTCATGCATTCTCATGCATGATTAATTTCTGATACATGCATGAAATCATCCATAAATATCCATGGACGGGCGACTAGGGGTACGTTTCTGTGACATTTCATCTCACAATTTGAATTTTAAAAGTTTTGCTTAAGTGGTTACAAATTCATAAATTCATAATAATGAAATTCATAAATTGAGGTTTTCATTGGCAAAAATGACAATAAAAATGCTGGATGAGAGAAAACTTCAGAAAAGCACACTAGCTTCTGAAAGTAACATTGACCATCAACGCGCTATCAGATTTAAAGCATCGATAGAAGAACATTGTTGAGAGTATTCGTACTAAATGCATTGATGTTCATTTGTTTTACATTGTAAAGATGATGACAAGGACTTATGCAGCGGGTGTATATCTTGCAACGCTGTAATCATAGAGTAAGTGGATCAGGTAGAGTAGCAACTCATCATTCACTAAATCCCCAATGTGTATGCAGTTTCGATTTCATTAAATGAACTTGAGGTGAGACCATATGTGAGACTGCAAATTTTGGGCTATTCTGGAGGAATGTACACGAATTTGACTGATTATATTGTAATAGCAAAGAAGAAGAAGGAAAAGAAATTTGAAAATTCTCCATGTCATGACAGCCCTGGAGAAGTAATGGTTTCCCGTAGCAAAATTAAATGCAGTTGGATGTATCTGGATACATCTGGATGCATCTGACTGCACTTAGATGCATACCAGGATGCATCTCGATGAATCCTAAAGCATTCCAATGTGCATCCAATGCAGTTGCCCTGCAACCATGAGGCTCAACTGCAGGTACACTGAGAGTCGTGGAAGAATCGAATGCTTATGGAATGCATCCGAGTCTCTGTAAATGCAGTCATGCATCCCCCCTCACCGTGCATTGTTGAATGTGACAGATCTGCAATCAATAGCGCAAGCCAACGACCAATGCCATGCACTGCTGAAATTTCAAACATCCCGAGCTAGAAGACATATTGTTTCCTTCCGTCGCTGTTCGTTTGACTACCTGTTGCTATGGCGTCGTGGATATGTTTATTTGCTCAATGCACAGTGCTTCATTTATTCAACTGACTCTTAAGGTAAGTTTGTAAAAAGTCGCAGTACCTCTGGTTTTATTTGGATTCATTATATATCGCAGTCACTTCAAGAATTCCGAAACTCCTGATATGATAAGTATAAGTATTAAGTCGTGATAAGTAAAGTAGTTCCAGCGGATCCAACATTTCTAATCAATTCAGAAGAAAGTCTGTAGGACACTTCGATTCATTTCCGAGAGTGGCGTGATCCCCGAATAATTCGAGTTTCAAAATGTCTATACTATAACAGTGAAAGAATTTTTTCAAGACGAATCCATTTCTGCTTCTATACCTCCTGTACTCTCCAATCAAAAAGTTTGTTTATAGATTTGCTTTTGTGATTGCTATTTTCTGTATGCAGATGGTCTGCTCAATTAAAATGTCTAATGGTATTATTCTAAATTTCTAATCTATTTGAGGGCGCTGCTAATTTGCAAAAAGCTAATTTCATCAAGGTTTGAGTGATCAGTAATCTTCACTACTACGTATAGCATATAAGGTCCACATTTGCCTAAAACCAAAAGTTACAATGGACCCCAATTTAACTTAAAATACACACTGTCTTATGACGTACGTGCACAATGCACATGTATACTGCAATCTGTCAACTTTTTTTGCACCTTCAATCTCATCCAAACATAGGAATTTTCGTAAAAGTGAATCTCAGGATTGAATATGTTGCATATAATCTCTGAATAAATTCATCAACGATCTGTTGGCGCTCGTTGAAGAAGAAGCGGTACATGGCAGTAATCCGAAGATGGCTGCATGGATTCATCTCCTCAAAGGTAAGTTTTCATTGTTCGCGGCGTCCATCATTGCCACGAAACTCTTGTGACCTAGATTAATATCATTAAATAACTAATCTTTCAATCACATTGAACATAGGGAAAGACTTTTGAACATTAAATAATCAATTAAATAATTAATCAAAATTATGATCACAGCTAAAATAAATAAAAGGAAGAAACCTTAGATTGGTGCATATAATGAATTTGTGTCCACGCGAGGCTCTTCTCTCGCCATGGTCAACAAGATATATTCGTTTAATTCTAATGTGATCAGGTTATTTTGTCATGTCATTTTTGTGAGATCAGGCTCGGAGTAAATGAACTTTTACCAATTAAATTACAAGCACAAGGACTTCCACTATTTCATCAAAAGAATAAATCTCAAAGAATTACATTTAAAACACTATTTCAATTTTATTTCAAAGCAATGCCTGCACATATCTCGAAGCATCTGTTCATTAATTCATGCAGGAAACTTCTTCAAACGAAAGCGAAAATGTGTCAACAAAATCATTCATGTGCACGTAACTTGAAAAACATGTTTTAATGCAAAAATATGATTTCGGTATATTTTTACTTCTAATGCATGTGGCATCAATTCTTGATGAAATAAGTTGAGATTACATAGGCCTAAGGATTCTTCCTATTAGCATTGAGATATTCACAAATGCAAAATCCTTGAATATGAAATTATCTGCTTATTCTCTGAATTTATCATCTGCTTATTAGATTTGCATGTTTATTTTTGTAAGTTTTGTATCTGATCAGCAATTATTGACATTTTTCAGGATCATGTTGCTTTTAGCCTCATTGTCTTCACCTGCAGGGTTGTTTCTTCATCTGCAGAAACTAAATACGAAAATGTGCTGTTTTAGTAATAGGCACTATTTGAGTTGAACGAAAAGTTTGAATTATTTGACCTTTGACCTCATCTAATACAATGATGCAATCTCAGAGCAATTAGTAATCATCGTTTTATTAACCACCTTGACCAAATCTTTCGATTGGTGTATGGTTAATCCAACTGAATCCTTCAGAAATCTTGAAAAGACAGCGAAGCAAATGAAATATGAAAACAAGAGCAAATCGGAATACTTCAAATTCAAAATTCCCATAGTGTTTGACGAAATCGAGCATCAAACAAAACGATTAAAGTTTACGTTTAAATCCCATTACGAAGTAGGAGGATCTTGATGCGCGACTAGTGAGAAAGGGTAATCTTCAAAAAAAGAAAAATGAATAATGGAGAGCGTTTTGAGCGGCGATTTTCTTTATCATGTATTCGCTTCTAATGAAAGAGATTTTTAGTATGTGCAGTGTGTAGGTATGGTGGAATTGTAATTCATAGGACTTCTTCTGCAATTCGAATACGGTTCTCCAAAGTCGGCAATGATAAAATGATAATTTCAATGTGCTAATTTGTGTAAGAATATCATTTTGCATTTATTAATATTAAATTGAAAGTTGAATTATGTCCCCTGTGAATCATTCCTTCTGTCAGCAGTACTGAACAAAAAGCTGGTTGACACATAGGCCTACATCTTATGATTTTACAAAGTGATTGCTTGGATTCCTAATTATTGTTTTGACGAATTCCAGGTTTATTCTTTTGCGATTTTGTAACTACAGTCTTACGAATATATTGAAGCAAAGTGCTTTCCATGCGCAATTAAGCTACAAATGATGAAAGGCCTATTAAATATTGATAAAAAAGCCATAAAATTTCATTCTTAAAGATTTCATAACAAAAAATTAATGCGCACTTGTAAAATTCATTAAATACATTCATGAGAAAATCATTTTTACTAGACCCCTAATTGTTCTACGTCGATTCTGAAGCCATCACACTGGACTGAAAACTAAATGATACAAGAATCGCTTCACCAAGGCTACCAAATATTGATCTTAGGGTAGGTCTAGGTTAGACTCAAACTGACTTGGGGAATGTGTGCATGTCTGTTTTAAAATACCTGGACACAAATTCAGATTTTGATGAGATCCTCGCGAAAGTTTTCAAAGAAACAGGTCTGAATGTCCTCTCGATCGGTACGAATGAGTTTGTTCCTTTTGATTTCAATTTTTCACTGTAGCCTGCTTGACAAATTGTAGAAATTCAACAATTGGTTTAAACTCATGAATCAATTTTGTACTTGTAATAAGATATGTTACAAGAGATTGAAATAGTCCTATTAGCCTACTGCATTAACTGCATAAATCTTAATGAAATTGTAATATTTTCTGATTCTTCATGTCATCAACTATTGACTACGCACATGCATAATTGAAAAAAAATATTCACACACAATTTCTCTCCCTTTGAAATGCTGAAAGGTTTGAATTAAAACAATGTCCTCGAACACTGCCTCGATTCCTGCCTCGAAAAATTAGCTGATATTGTTGGATGTCTACTGTATTATTTCTGTTTAAGCCATAAATATAATGCCATCAGAACTATTATGTAGAAAATGCAGGCCTGCAAAGTTGACACCGAAATTTCCATTATCTGAATTGGTGGTAGATTTAATCACCACACACATGTATATCTGAATACATTTTCCGGTGCGTACTGTGGGTATCTTATTGTTACATTCAATTTCTTTATTTCACCAATGGGTTCCGTGAAATTTCCGACCGTGTTGCCAAGTGTGAGCAAGATTGTGATAAGATGCGAACTCTTCACGAAAAATATATGGCAACATTGTAACAAAATCTCTAACATTTCCTATCAATATAGCCTTTTCTGATTGAAGTGATCGATATTTTGATTTTTCGGCATTTGTTAGGCCGGCTAACAGTAGTAGGTAAGGTTGAATTATAACTAAACTTATTATCCCGATTACTGCATCCGGATGCATTATTTTGGGCATGCATCTGAAATGTAGATGCATCCTAGAATGCATCTAGCGATGAATCCTGGAATGCATCCGGATGCATTATTTTGGACCTGCATCTGGCAGATAGATGCATCCTAGAATGCATCTAGGGATGAATCCTGGAATGCATCCCGCTCAATGCATGTGAGATGCAATTCGTCTTGCTACGGGTTGTTACATTAGCAATTCGATGGGTTACCATTACTTCAATGCTCCAAGCTTTATTATGATAAGAATATTTTTTAAGCGTGATCATATCAGAAGCTACAGGACACTGAGCGACAAGACATCATAATCAAGAAAAATATTATAATTAACTTTGAAAGATGTAAATGGGTCCACATTACTATTCAGACTCAAGAAATGAAACATAAAAGTTAATCATAGAATCAGGTCGCTGAAAAATGGAATTAAAAACATGCCATTTCAGCCAAGATGAACAATAAAGTCTCACGTTTTCCTTGAAGACTTGCAGGAGCTTGCATTATAATGTAGTTTCTGAAATTTCCTTGATCATCAGCTTAATTTCCGCTTAATTAAGCTACTTGCTAGCAAATATCCATTCCATTCGATCCAACGTGTTTCATCCGCCTTATAAAGTGGCTTCATGTCGGTAGCATATAAACACAGGAATACCTTGCAAAAATGTGGCTTTTAAAAAATTTCTCGAATAATTTTTTGGTCCACAAGAATGCAATCTCCGCAGAAAACTGAATTTTTTCATATAACTACAAATATACTTTTTTGAGTCGACACTCTACCTTTCTATGGTTGTAATATAAATGATTTTCAGAGACGGATATATCCGCCTACGACGCGGAAAGAGTGAGTGCAGTTGGAGGTAATTGGAAAACTCTTTCAAATGCATTTTTGTTCAATAGGATAAAAACTAGTCCATGCGGAAAATCGGTCCCGCCCGACAATCTGATGCCGGCAACCGGCCCGTTTTTATCCCTTTCGGTTCACGGATGCGTCCAACTTATGCTGCATACCCTGTGGTGAAGTACTAGGTGACATGCCATGCTCAATTACACATGACCCTAAACATCCGTGGTCACGCGTGACATTGCTGCAACATCTGTCGGCAGTCCTGTTAAATAGACTTTGCGTCTCATGTATCTGCATTTATCAGAGGCTAAACAATGTGATAGGACCTCAATTTCATGCTCAGGGAAGACAGAACATGCTTAGCGGTTCATCCGTGGTTCAAGCGGAAACACAGACAACTGTAGACGACGCACAAACTATAAACGCTCGCCCGCGTGTATTCATAAACATTCCCCATGTTTTGACAGCATCAGATCAAGTGATTTCGGGATATCGGTCCCATCCCAGTGAAAAAGCCGAAGTCGGGCAGACTTTGGCACCGAATTCTTGCCGACTTTGGCAGTGGGAAAGAGAGCGGAAGTCCAGCCAAAGTTGGCATGCCGACTTCCAGCCAAAAAAAAAAATACCGCCAACATACTACTTGATTCTGTTTTATCAAGTAGTATGTTGACGGTTATCATTATTCAATCTCGGGATATAAAAATACCTTTTTTAACACAATCTAAATATTATATTATAATGCCCACAAATCAGGATACTCATCATCCGGCAATTCTGACAAGAAGCGACTGTTTTTCCTCGCACAGAGCCATATTCTTTGTCTTTTGATCCGCATAAGAAGAGGTAGCTGGATCAAGTGTCCCTCGTCATCTCGTGTGAATTTTCCAGGGAATCCACATCTTCCACAATCCTGTAAAAAATTATGACATAATGAAATATAACATATACCTACGGCACAGAAATTGTGGGTACCTATCAGATATAGAATTTGATGACTGGAGAAAAATAGACATAGATGTTTAAACCAAAGTTTCATGTCTTTCTCTGTAGATTTATGTACTACAATCTGTATGCCACGTAGTGTAAACGCAACGAAAAATCTATCAATTGAAATAGTCGTAGCAGATAATTGAAGAAAATTGATGTTTCAAATGATAAAAGACATCATTTCTGTGTATAAGCAATATTTATGAATATTTTTGTAACAATCAGTTCATCAATTGACAAATCTAACAAGTTAAATAAATATACAAATACTTCTTTGTCACCGCCCATGATCATAATAAAATTATCAGTGCTGCTCTAGTTTTAAATAGCAAATCATATTTTTATTCTATGAATGCAAGTTGCTAAGTATTCAGGATCTTTATCACCTACTATTGCATATTTCGGTGCAATACATTTTTTGACAACAAATAGAACTTATAAGATTGTTATATATTTCGCGTTTCTTTCTGAGTCACACACACAATATAAATGCGATAACAATATAATGATGCCTACCAGCATGCTTTAGCCAATCCTATTGATATGTCAATTACATGAAAACAATGTCAATAACCACCAGACTTCAGGCCACATGGGAAAGGCTGTCATTTTTATCACGACACATTCAACTATGAAAAATTGAAGAGAACTTAAATTTTCAATTATTTTAAAAATGATCCATTGAAAATTTTGAATAGAACTTGAAGTTTGAACTGATAATCAATTAATCATAACAACAGGTTCATAGATCTATACATATTTTTTAAATTGCGACTTTATGGTTCACAATTCAAGTAAATTTTGATCATTCACAATACATTTGTTGTTTTACAATTAATTACAATGATATAATGATTAATAATTAATATGAGCTTATAATAAAATAAAATATATAAAAATATGTAATAATTAATTAATGCATAATATAATGAGAATAATATGAAAAAGTTAAATACGCCTTAGCTTATGTATTCCTACACATTGATTGTAAAAAATTCTTCATTATGATTTTACGGCATGCCTATGTTTGCTAACTTTCCATGCAGTAAATTCGCTATATAACGCTAACGGAGGCCTATCATACAAAAAGATGTGATATTTGACTAGTCGACCTTTAACTCATCAAGGAAAGGCAAATGATCAATATTGATTATTAGTCCGGGTGCTACTAACACTTTCTTCCTAAATTCGCGCACAAAGGACTTAATAGCATGGATTTGTAAATCTTGAAACGCTGAATACAAAGATCAAATTCTTGAGTGTCACAGCCAGTCGCTTTTGATTCAGTAAAAAATGAGTAAATTTCATGCCTTGATTTAATTTTGGTAATTTTACTGATTTTGTAGAGTATCTCAGACATAAAATGCTGAATCATGTGACTCACTTCAACTTTTATATCGAAGTTGATGTTCTGAACTCAATCATGTTTTAAATTTCATGGCATTCTGATAAATAGTTTCTTTTCTGCAAAAGAAAATGTACGAAAATTGCCAGGTATTTCACAAACCATAGATATTTCTTGAATTTTAGAATTGGATTCCAATGGGAATCCTTTAACCTTGCCTTTAATCGAAAGCGACTGGCTGTGACACTCAAGAATTTGATTTTTGTATTCAGCGTTTCAAGATTTACAACTTTGTTATTATTGTTCCGTTCTTCCAAAAATATATGCATGCAAATCTCTATGAAATTCTGTTCAATGCCTTATGTCACAGAAGATAATTTCATGTGCATTCTTTTAAAACTGCATTATTATGTTTCTCTATGATCTTGCTATCAATCATTCATTCGCAACAGATTGAGCCACAGCGCTTCAGAGAATTTCGCTTCATTCTATCATTTTATTTACCAAATTGCAATTTTAAAGACAATGCCATCAGTGGTTTAGATATAAAAGCACACATGCTAAAATGAATCAGTTATCAAAAAGAAATTTTGTCCAATAGAAAGCTAAGATTACAAACGCAAAAACAATTATACAGACGCAATCTACTATTTAACAATTGAGACCTGTCAGTAGCGGCAATGAGTACAGATTAATGACCACAGACCGAAGGAACAACACTCGCATCGCAGAATCTCTACTCATTGCCGCTACTGACAGGTCTTAATTGTTAAATAGTAACACAATGTCAGTATCATTGTTTTTACGTTTGTAACTTCTTAGCTTTCTATTGGACAAAATTTCTTTTTGAAAAATGATTGATTTTGACATGTGGGCTTTTATACTAAAACCACTGATGAAGAAGACATTGTCATTGAAATTGAAATTTGATAAATAAAATGATAGAATGAAGCGAAGTGCTCATAACCTTTCATTATTTGTTAATAAACATTTTTAGAAAACTGAGTGAGTGATGCTATCCACTTGAATAATAATAAATGAAAACTATCCGCGTTTATTGGCCACGCTTGCTCTATTCAAGCATCAAGGAATGACAAATACAAATTGCATCTTTCACAGAAAGACGCATGCCTCAATAGAGAGAGCAAAACGTGGTCAAGGTACTTAGATAGCTTTCATTATTACGCTTAAGTTGACAGACCATCGTTAGATACGTACTGGGAAATGATTCATTACATTTAAATTCTACTTTTCTATGCGAGTGTGTATTGTTTGTCGCAATGAAATTGATTTCATAAATTTTTTTGAACGCAGCTGTTTTTAAAAAATTATATAATTTATTGATAGTATTTATTGTCTATGTCTCAGCCGCACATTGTTATCTTTTGCATAGCAATTTGATATATCGTTTATTTAATTTCATTGTTGCTAATCTGAAATGCAATATTAAAACCGAATAATTTATTTATTATTATTATTGCTAGTTTCTCTTTCATCAAAGCAGAAGCCCCAACAATTCGCACAGCTAGGATATACTACTCCATGCGGCACACAGCTGCACGATTCGTATACGATTCAAACTTTTTGCGAGTCAGAATGTGTGTCACACACCAAAAGCAGTATCACACATTGGTCCGCGTGAATTGAACATGAGCAAATAAGAGGGGGAGAACAAATACAGGTGAGCAAGTATGTGATGCGAGTGGCAAGGCCAAACACACGGGAAATCTTGGCAAACAGACACAAAATACAGATTGCGCTCTCTCCGCAAAGGAGGTCATAGACAGCAACAGACATTGCGTAATACTAATTGACTATACACTCAGACAACGAAAACAAGGAAGAAATATAGGTAGACAACTAAATGAAGGAGGATAAAAAAAGACAAATGTTAAACATGTACATGAGAAATAAACTATGCAAACACCAAACACAATAATACGGAAAATTAGATATTGTAGTTTCGAATGCTCAAAACAAGAATCATAAAATGATATAATTACTCAGTTTTAAGATAATGTCATCGTCAATGACAGCTAGGAATAGAAATTTTCTAGAGATAGTCTTTACATCCAACCTAAAGAAGCACAGCTTCCCATTTGCACCATTCGAGAACGGAGTACATTCAAAAGATCACAAAATCATATATCCAAGGGAAGCTATGTAATTATTAAATATCTCTATTAAATTATCCAAATTTTCGTCGATAAACTGACAACTTGCTGAAAGGAGCAGTGTCGAACATCTCGCGATTTTATCAAATACGCAGACATTCAGGGCAATGATTTCATTGAATGTTGATCAAGTACGGAGTTTCATGATTTTACTGTACATGCACTATATATTTCACATGTAAATATTTTCTATTTTTAAATTGCACTGTTCCGTCCAACACTTTGGTTTCGTCATATCGAATAAAATACGAAGTTCACAAAGATTCAGACAGAATCCATGCATGAGAATTTAAATATGGAAGTTTTGTTTTTTGAATATCCATTAACCGCGTCGCACTCTATTAACTTGCATATTACCCAATCGCACCAATACAATCATCAATATAATTTCTTGAAATTTGAAATCAATAACTTCTCATTATTTGTCTTTTCATTAAAATTAGGCTATTATGTTTTAATATTTAACGAATAGGACTATTTGAAAGTTGTCAAGATATAAGCAGACTCATTGACAGCTGGCGCACGATAGATGAATAGATATTTCATTCCAAAACTATTTGGTAAGCTTCAGCATCTATATAATAATGCCGAGCAGAGATTGAGTCATATGCAGTTAGTTTTGACAAGATGACGGACCCAGGTGCAAGCGATCTTTCTTTCTTTGCAAAATGATGTCATGATGGCATGTAAATGCCATCTTGCATAATAAAGAGAAAGATCACTTACACCTGGGTAATTCTGCTTATTCAAAACTATATATAAAAATAATTTCGTGAAATATAACTTATGCAGTTGATCATTTATTTTCAGCAACCCCTACATGTGCAGAAAAGAAATTAGACATCTCACCTGCAAGTTCAGGCCATTGACGATATCAATCATTGGAACACATTTTGAGATCATATGCATCAGGGTCCCGACTACGTGAGAATGCCGATCATGAGATGATTTTCAAAGATCTGTTTCTGTCAGCGAACAATGTCGGAGATAAAGTCGCTAAATATGAAGAGTGAATCAAATCACAAAATGTTTTGTAAGATGACAAAGGCAGAAGTTTAATCACGGCAACTGCCTATATCTGCAACTTGAAAAGATCCATAAATGACTTCTGCGAATTGATTGTGAAGGTCGAACAGCGGTAGCAGATTTGAATTTCCTCTGAATGTCCAAAGAAGCAAATGATGATCAAGGCATCGTTTTAAAAAGTTGGGTAGTACTTTTGATCGTAGGCAGTAAACTGTTTCACAGGACACGAATCTAAGACCGATGCGCTGCGCAAGTAGAATATGAATGACTCCATGACCTCTGCATCCTTTCTCGCTGTCATGTGATGATTGAGACACGCCGATTGAAGGTCGCTAAATATCAGTAGCCCAGGCGGGAACACGGAAATATTTTGTGCGCGCGATTCTCCTTTACTCGCGGAGCACAAGTAACATGAAATGATGTCCGCGAGCGATATCTTTTCTCCCTGTCATTGTCATGTGAATGAGGCGCGTCGATTGAAGGTCGCTAAATAGCCTGGGTGGGCGTATGGAAATAATTTGCGCGCGCAGTTCTCCTTCAGTAATGAAATGTGAGGTTTGCGTCGGAAGACATAGGCCTACATAAAAAGGATCAACTGGAGTGCGTTCTTCTGATATTGAACTATTGCAATTGAAATAAATGCAAAAAAGTGCAGACGCAAAATTTTGATTTCATAATAGTATATCATATCATGCGAAATAATTATGATTTCATGAATCAAATTTTTAGGAAATTTATGGGGAGAAATTTTTGATGCATTTTTACGCAGGATATGCATAAAGATCAATTTGTTTTCGAAGATGAACATAAGTAGAGTTTACAAAACTATTTAGGAAATAGACAGCAAGAAGTGAGTGAGGGAGAGAGAAAGAGAGAAGATGAACGACAGAAGAAATATGACGAAGAGAGGGAGAGAACAAGAAGATAAAGAAGAGAAGTGAGCTGAGGAGAGACAAGAAATGGAAGAGGAAGATAAGTGAGTAGAAAGAGAAGAAACGAGAAAGTGACGAGTCCTCAGGCTTTTTGCCTTACTTTTGAAATTCGAATGCGATTATGACGAATTATTAGGAAACATCGGTAACACAAAATCAATATGATCAATATCAATAGTAATGAGTATTATCCATAAATGCAGGTCTACAAATTATTGTTAAGTATGAATTAAAAAGATCCTAATAACGCAATAAAAATTAGGCCTAATTAAGGCTTACTGATATCGATAGCACTTAATAATGAAGTAGGTCCAACTGGTACCCGAAGAGACCAAAATGATGCATTTGTTAAAAATAGTACCGGAACTCCGGTAGGCTTAGGTGATATGCAAATAATTTATACTGAAAGTTTAATCAATGCATCACATAATCGTAATTGAAAATTATTCCAATTGTGGTGAAAGAATGCATTACTTCTCCACCTTATTTGCATATATACAATGGAAACAATTCATAAACAGGTAAAAATATGTAATACCAAACCAACGACAACACAGAAGTAAGCAGAACTACTAATTGTGTTGCCAAACTCTGAGGGAAGTGGGACCAATTTCGGTTGCCAACTTATGCGCCAGCTTGGCATGCCAACTTTTGCCAACATAATAAAAATCTATACACTGATAAAAGATCAATCACAAACTGTCTAGATTCAACTGTGAGCATCATTTACTTTGTTTTATCATGATTTCTTTACTCAAAAGTACTAGATTTCGAAATTAAAAAATTATGCCGACTCATGCCAACCGGCGGAAGTCAGACCGACTTCCGGCCGACTTTGGCTTTCACACTGGGATAAGGCAATGTGGACAGGATCTGTGATCGCTGTATTGACTTTCAAATCAATGTGAGATGAAGGATGAAAAAAAACTCTTTCAAATACATTTTTGTTCAATACGATAAAAATCAGTCCGTGCCGATAGCCGGTCTCGGACGATGATCTGAAGCCAGCAACCGGCCCATTTTTAACCCTGACCGATGACGGATGCGTCTATCCTAGGCTGCACGGCTGCACGCTGTGCATTGCAGTAATGAGGAAAGAAAGAATTGCATTGAAAGGCGATTTTTCTTATTCGTCGACTCACTAATTCTCCTGATCTCATTGGTACTCAAATATCAGATGATGGAGATCCTATGACAGTCAATGTCAGTATAACGATTGCTTCATGTTCAAATTTCGAGCTACTGTGCGATTAATATTTGTGCTGAAGATTGTTTATCAAGATGGATCGACAGGTACGTAATCTTCAACTCGAATAAATCTGTAGTACGAGTATTTCCAACTTTTAAAACGGATATCGATCGCCGCTCGACATCGTATTTCGAAGAACTACATTTTCTTTCTGATATCTTGATTGAATTGTATTATGAACGTAGAACTTCTATGCATGACTACCCAGTCAACCCGTACACGTGTAATACACGTGTATTTTTGGTGTAATTGAAAATACGCTACTTTTACACGTGTAATACACGTGTAATCTTTGCATATGAATACACGTGTAGAAATACACCACTTTTACACGTGTAATACACGTGTTATTGCTTATGACCTGTTGCAAAGGTTAATTTTAGAATTTCAATTTTATACGAATGCCAGGGTCCATGAATCTCAGGTCGGTATATTCTACTGCAGCTATACACTAAGTGGCAACAACAAGACATCCATATAAACGATTGCTACCACATGAAAATAATGCAAAAAAATTGCACTATCACAACGATTTTGACTATTGATTTGTTGATTCTCTAAATGCACAGAATACATATCCAAATAAATGACTATATGTTATTCATTTTTGGCGAAATTCTCGGAAGTTATTAAATTTATCAAATTTCTTCAGTTCATCAACTGATCCGAACAAAGCTTCGTTGATATCTTAATTAATGTTCTTTAAAAACATGCAAAATATTTGGTAGGCCAAGAGTTTAATTAAAAACCAGAAATTTAAATTATATTTGCATTTTGTTCAAATGCTGGAGTCCGCTTTATTTCGGAATAAGTCGCTGTGAAGATTTAGGCTGTAAAAATCCATTTAGAAAAAATCCTCTGCAATGGAGAATGCATGCTGCAATGCCATGTTTTCATGTCTTAAAATTGAAAGTAAGTTGCTTTGTATTCATTCATGTTTATCTACAATATCTGAGACATTATCAATCATCTGAGCTGCACGATAACTGTTTTCCAATGGACAGAAAATTTGTTTCAAAAGCATGCATCGACTTCTATGGTTAACATGTGTTATTGAATTTTGTATATGGTTCTGTTCGATTTCTTTGTCATCTTCTTAATTAGCTGCTGATCCTGCTGTCGATTTCTTTGATAATGCATAGAAGTCTATGATCTATATTGGTTTGGAAACTTAGTTACACATGCAGGAACATAGCATATGTTGTGAATTCAAATTTGAACGGCTCCGATTCATTCCGATATGTCTGGCTCAATGAAAACTGATCTAATGGAATAATTGAAGTCAAGATGAAGTCAATTTGATGATCAATTGGAACATTTGGAAAATGGGACTTGCTCACATTTTGTGACAAATTGCTATCATATTGCTTTACCTGTGATGAAGTCCGGTGAGCTTTACATTTTGTTTCTTAGAATATGCATGCATGATGTACAGTATTTTTCTCCAGACATATGCGCTTTAAAATATTAATTATTTTGATATTTTCTGCAGTAACAATCGAGTCATCACTTGTATCTGTATCTTTCTGGAAAGCTGTTTGTCGCATTCCATGTCATAATTATGTCTCACGATTAACATGGCAAAGTCAGACCTTATAAATGAATGTGATCTATAATGATTGAATGCTTTTTGTGTAGACGAGATTCATTATTTGATATTACAACTGATTTGAATGAGTTTAATGAATAAAGTTAGTGATTTAAAATCAATAACGCCGTTTGATATAAACCACAATTCACAAAATGTATCAGAATCTTTTTCCTATTACAAGTTTATATTTCATAAGTTTACAAGTTATATTTTGTAGATAAGATTGTTTGTAAATTCAAAATCACCAGGGACGGAGCGAATACGTTGACTGATTTTCTGAAGCTGATTATCAATGACGCATCAAGTGAAGAAATATTTTCACCCAGTAAATGGCTACTTGTCATTTCTGTTTTATAGTTGTTTGTTTAATCTATTATATTTCAAAAACACCAAGTTCATGTTGTAAATTACTGCTTTGAGTTCTTTTTGAGTTCTTTGCAGAACCCAACCCCATTGTTCAAACAACTTATATGCAACTGAATGCGATAAAGCCGGAGATTTTCAGTTAGCCTCCGCTTCCCCTGCCTAGGAGATCATGCGTTTTTTTTTTGACATGTTCATATCAGCCGGAAACTCAGTCGCCTCAGCTGATAGCTAGAAGGCAGGCCTATCTCTACGAATTGGCAGAAGCCATCATTGATTTTCCGGCTAGAATTTTAACAGAGACATCGGTATCAGATTCTGGCGCTGAGAGCGCTAAGTTATTGAAATAAATTTTATTTCGAACCTTTCCTGAGACAGATCAATAAAAACGAGTTTCAAGACCATAGGAAGAAGACCTTTGACTAAGAACCAACCTGTCCATAAAATCAAAACATACCTTGATTGTCCTTAATTCGTTATCATTATTTAATTCCTTACTTTTACTGAAGATAATTCATTCACATGTAGCTGTCCTATTGCATCACTCTCTGGTTTAGATGGGAGATGATTTAGAAGAGACGTGGAAAATTTTATCTAATTATGAGATTTCTAAAATATGAATTGATCTAGAGATGGATTACAAAACATTTAATAAACAAAAATTCAAATTAATAGTAGAAATAATTCACACGGTGTAACTTGGAAAAAAGTACCAATGAAACGCTAGGAGCAACTGAAGTTTGGATCCATAATTAGGGAATTATATCTAAAACTGATGATGGATTATATCAACCAAATGATAAGCTTTTTCATTCTTATTGTGCATTACAAATTATTGGTTTGATGATTGATTTCTTTTTTGTCATTCTACATTTCTGCAGTTTCCTTGTGTTAAGTGATGCATCAGATTTCAAAAAGTGAGCATCTGATGAATCCTATCGTTGCTTTACATTGAATTAAATTTTAAGAAATGTACCGATTTCATGCAGAGCTTTTATCACAATCTTTAATGATAAAACTTTCTTTTTCGCGTAAATGATAACTTTTATATGATATTCATAACTTTATTTTCAATTCATTTCCAGGATTTCTTACCACCTGGATGAATTTTCATAACATTTCCTCAACTCCTGATTGGAAATTTGGATTTATGAACTGTGGAATAAAGCTACTTATGAAGTTGTCAGACGTCATTGAAGTGGATGAGATGGTTTTGGCTAGATATGGAATATTTGTGAATTCCTGTGATTTACAGTTTCTAATGTGACAGTCTTTTACTCCAAAAAATAGTGCTTCTACTTATTCGGTGTCTTATAAACTTTCCTTTTATGGGCTATAGATTTCAAATTTGACCGATCATTTAAAGCGATTTATGTATGTTATACATGCTTAGAGCAAATAGTCAAGAAACGCCGAACTGTTCGGAACAGGATGATGCAAATATGAATTCAGAACAAATTTTTAAGCAATCTAGAGGTTGGGTATGGTCGAAACAATAAAAGGATGGAACAAAAAAAATTAACTAGCATTAAATTTTAAGTCGTGTAAAAGGAGTGTAATTTTGGTGTATTTTTGGTGTATTTGTACACGTGTAATACACGTGTATTATATGAACACAAAACACGTGTATTACACGTGTCCGATACACGTGTATTACACGGGTCCAATACACGTGTATTACACGTGTAATACACGTGTACTGGTTGACTGGGTATTGAACGGTAAATATAGGCCAGCGATGATTGTTGATACTATCCATAATGTTATTCAATACGATTCAATTCGATTATTTACAATACGCGTGCATTGGACGTCAAAGACAAAATCGCATAAGAAAATTGTTTAATATTAAAAATTTTCCATTTCTGGAGATCATATACTCATTGACAAAATTTTTGAAACATTTACTTCTTTAACTTCTTTCATTTTTGACTGGTATATATAAATGTACATGTATGTATGATACCTTGATAATTTAGTCACAATCTCCACCAAGTCGCTAGCACAGAAAAACAACGCATGTAGCAGATTCAACTTTAATAGCGCGTGTGCCCCCCTCTAGCTCCAATACATTCAGTAATCCGAGATGGCATGGATTCACAAAGTTTCTGAATGAAGGATGTTTCAAGGAGAAGCCACTGCTCTGTCAGTCTTTCAGAGAGAATCTTCAGGGACACTGGTGGAAGTGAATAGCGGTCTCTCACTCGCCGCCCAAGCTCGTCCCAGACTTGTTCAATGGGTGACAAGTCAGGTGAGCGTGCAGGCCAGTCAAGGGTTTGAATGTTCAATCTCCTAACAGTGGCAATGACAGCCGAGGAGCGATGTGGTCTTTCGTTGTCGTCTTGGAAGACGAGATCCTCCACCCTGACCACTGGGGTAACAACAGGAAGCACAATTTCATTGAGATACCTCTCTCCTGTCAACGTGCCTTTGATGACGACTGCTGTCGTTCGTCCGCCATGCCAAATGCCACCCCACAGCAAAACACTTCCACCACCATATCTGTCGTGTTCTTTAATACAGCATGGGGCAAAGCGTTCACCTGGAAGACGATGCACTCTGACACGACCGTCATTGAAATCCAGAGTGAATCTCGATTCATCGGTCCACAAGACTTTCTGCCAGTGATGGTCATTCCATGAGCGATGGGTATCACACCACGCAACTCGTCTTCTGCGGTGCTCAAAACTCAATGGAATTAGGACAGCTGGTCGTCGCAATTGAATTCCAGCTTCTCGCAATCTTCGGTAAGCCGTTCGAACGCTACGGTCTATATTTGAGGCACTCTTCCAGTGTATGACAAGCTTTGGGACTGACACAAATCTATTCCTCTTTGCATCTAAAACTAGACGTGCGTCTGTCCTTCCTGCAGACTTTCTCGGTAGACCAGATCCCTTCTTCTTTTTAACATCTCCTTCTGCTTTCCATCGACACCACCACCTCGAAAGAACGATTCTCGATAGTTGCAGCTTTTCGGCAACACTCGCACAACCTCCACCACAACGAATCATTCCAATAGCCATACCTCTGGTAAAATGTTCGTGTGCCATTTTATTTTACAAAAGCTGGATTTCAGTTCACGTTTGTGTTCAATTTGTAAAAGCAATTGTGACAGTTGCATCGATATCAAAATTTGAAATTTGACCACCATAGATCTTTCTCCATTCTCCAATGTGTTGAATGATAATACATAGATTCAGTTATTTGCCAAGATTACGTTCCCGTGGTCCAAAAAATTATTTGAGCACTTTTGAAAAAAAGTCAAAATTTGGTAAATTTTATACTACCGAGATGACTCTCCTATGTAAGTAGCATGAAGCAAGTTGGATATCAAAAGGAATGAATATTTGCTAATAAGCATCCTAACTAAGCGGAAGTCAAGCTGATTATCAAGAGAATTTCATGATCCGTATTCTAATGGAAGTCTTTATGAAAAAGTCACGATATTATTCGTTCTTTGGTTGGAATTTCAAGATTTTAGTTCAATTTTCATCGGCATGATTTTAAGATTCACTAAATTCATGTTTCTTTTCTAGAATCTGAATACTGATACGGAAATCTTTCAAAGTTAAATGAAATCATTGCCTTTGATTATGTATGTGATTTTGCTCTGCCATTGGCAGGTTGCCTGTGATATGATCACCCTCAAGAAAATGCTCTTCAGGTTGAGAATGAAGGTAATAGGAACCCATCGAATTACTAATATAACAAACATTAAATCTCCAATTGCTGTCATGAGAATCTGTGAAATATCATCATTCCTTCTGCATTGCAATCATGTCTCCCTTGAGTTCATGTAATAAAATCGAAAGTGTATACACATTGGGGATTTAATAAATGCGAAGTTACCACTCTATCTAATATATTTGCTCCATGGTAGTGACAAATTTAAATAATCACATATATTCAGAAGTCACTTTTCAGTACGAGAGGATATTTATAAGATCAATAGTGATAATTTGAACATGATATGTGCATGATAAGTGAATAATTAATTCCAATTAATTCAGGAATATCTATGGAACATTTACAAATTCATCATCACTGTTACACTGCTGATAATGCTAATATTGTAATTAATTGCAATATAAAATGGAGCAAACCTCCTCGTCTACATGTAAAATTGAATGGCATATGTAAATACAAGCATAAATAATGGAGCAAATATAGCAAAAAAATAAATGGATGAATGACAATGGTGACAGGTCTGTTTCTTCTGGATGATGGCCGCAATTGAACTTCGATAAGGCTCAAAATGTGGTTTGCCCCTTCTTTAGAGAACCGATATCGCTGTCGAAATTCAGCATCGCTGTAAGCACCGAACGGATCCAGTCTTTTCCGGTATACGGCCTTTCGTCGTCGATAAGAAAATCGTAGAGACCCTACGCCTCTTCAAATATTGCGATATCATTGAAGCGTGCAATGCCAGTTGTCATCTTTTCCAACAAACAAAGCCCTCCGTCACCTATTAAACCGGCTTTTGCACAGGAATAAAAACAACGGACTAAATCAGCGAGTTAGTCTCACTCATTCCCTATTCTCCATTGGTGCAATGAAAATTATTATTCTAAGAATAAATTTATTCAGAGATTAACTTTAATCTCGGAATAAGGCTTATTCCTCCTTGGTGCAATGCAAGTAAGTTATTCCTTGTGTTATTCCAGGAATAAGACTTATTCCACGATGGTGCAATCGACCCCATAAGTCTTTTGTTGATAGCGTGTCTGAGAGTGAGCTGTTCTTTAAAGAAAATGATTTCTTATCGATGATTTCTATGATTCGCTTCGGTCTTGACGAATCCTAGAAAGCGATAACTATCACATGCATGTAGGCCACGTTTTCTACAAGATTTATTGCGAAAACCATTTACCGTCAGATATTGTTAGCTAAAAATCAAAAGTCGCTTGAGTGAAAAAATGCATTACTGCATTCTAAGTATCTATTGAAGAACAGTATTAAAACAGTACGGATACGCAGAATTTTGCACCAAGTGTTAGATGAAACTTTATTAACAATGAAATCAAAATATAGACTTTCACTGCTAACAACCTTCTTACAATCTAGAATTACTGTCTGCTACTTTTGCAAGATACTAACAATATAAAACATTTAAAGTAAAAAAAGTAAAGACACTAGCGGCAAAAAAGTGAAAGCCTGTCTGTGCCGTCCTAGGCGATTAAGGTCAGTAAGGCCGGCGGCCAGTTTTCATTTCTGACTCGACATATGGATCGACATCATCGCTGGTACAGAGAAAAAACACTTTCTCCTGTCGTCATATGGATACAATTGAGTGGCCACAATAAACTGTTCGTTTTCGCGTTGAAACGAGTTTTCTTAAGTAAGATTGATTTATTTGATGTTCATGTGGACAACAAGGTTTTCTGTCACTAACTGATCTGATATAAGTGGTTATTCTTGCGATTTATGCCTTAACTATCTGTAATTTCAATGATTTTTGCAACCGCTTCCCACACGGGTACGCCCACAAGTTCGCCAATCATCATTTTGTCATTAAACTGGTTCATCAGATACCTGTAAAAATATTTGTAATTCGCAAGTGAAAATTGCTATACTTCAAGGTCTTGAATTTCAGAACTTTAAATTGATAACAAATGTGTGATTGATGTGTTAACTTACACATGTATTAAATTGATATACAAGGGATAGTTTAGTAGATGCCTTTATGTTATGAGTTTCTTTGTCTCAGGATAGTTTTCATAATTTACGAGTACAGGAGGGTCAATTTGGTCTTATTGACGAAAAAGTGAAATAATGAACGGTTAATCAAAGCTTTTCTTTTCTCGAGACGCCAGCGGCAATTATCTATTTCTAATGATTACATTTCTCCATGATGTGTTTTAAGTGACTATTGAGTGACAGACGTCATCAGGGAGCCTTGATTTTATCTTTCATTGTCACTCCGTCCGGAATCAATGCATGTCAAGCGATTAAGTTGTTTTTCATGATACAGCAGATTTCGGAATTAAGTTCATAAAATTGACCTGCACTAGGTAACATGCCACGCTCAACCACGCGTGATTACACATGACCCCAAACATCCATGGCTATGCGGGACATTGCTGCAATATCTCTTATATAAGCTAGTATAGCCGGCAGTCCTGTCATATAGACTTTGCGTCTCATGTGTCTGCATGTATCAGAGGCTAAACAATGTAATAGGACCTCAATTTCATGCTCAGGGAAGACAGAACATGCTAAGCGGTTCATCCGTGGTTCAAGCGGCAACGCAGACAACCGTAGACGACGCGCAAACTATAAACGCTCGCCAGCGCGTATTCATAAACATTTCCCATGTTTTAACAGCATCAGATCAAGTGATTTCTGACTCTTAGTGCAACGCGTTTGTACGCGGGTTTAAGAACGCGTATGTATGTAGGAAGTATGTACATAAGTATGCATGTAAGTATGTATGAAGGAATACTGTATGAAGAAAGTATGTTTAAATGGTTTAAGCCGGTTTTTTTCACATTGTACGCGGGTAGAAGAATAGAATGTCCTTAACCACGGATGTTTGGGGTGCTCCGTAATTACGCGTGAATCACGCGTGGCATGTCACGCAGTGTGTTGATATGAAAAAGGAAGAGTGCTACCTTCAAAAGTAAAAAAAATGTATCAGCGTTATCCATCTTGTCTATTTCTCAAATAGAATCACATGGTTTTAGGGTGACAAGAACGAAATATTGTCTCATTACAGCAATTCTAAATCCTTATTTGTATATCAATGTAGTGTTGAGATTAACGCAAAGGCAGTCCCGTAACCATGTCTGATCTACTGTGGGGGGGGGGTTATGGCCCCAAAGGAGAGAAAGTTGATGTGAACATCATCAACTTTGAGAAGACTACAATCTTGAATCAATAATATCTGCATTTGTAGTTTAAATTTAACCCTGTGGAGCTACAGAATTAAATTCTTTAAGCAGACGAGCTGATAGTCTAATTCTGTAGCGAGAGCCAACCGTCATCTTGCGGGTGAAGGATGGGCCACGTGTATTGTAAGTGATAGGAGAGGATGCCGACATCTTGAAGTGTCAGTAAACATATGCAGATGCTGTAGATTTTGTAGCATTTTTTTGTAGCATACTTACCACGATCTGGCAAAGGAACTACAGCTGCGATGACATTATTATACGGTGAAATTCTCGAATATCTCGATTCATCTTCTGGAGAGGTGCATGTCCTTGCCGTTGATTTATCAAAGGCATTCGACAAACTTACCAGTGAGTCTAGTTTGGCTGCATGTGCTCAGTTTGGAATTCCTATGCAGGCATATCGATGGATCAACGATTATCTGAGCAATCGATTCCAGCGTGTGCGTTTATTGGAGGATTATTCCCAGTGGACCAGTATTTCAAGTGGTGTGCCACAGGGGAGTATAATTGGCCCGATACTTTTTTGCATGACCACCGACGATTTGACTCCTATACATTCTAATTCTAATGATTAAATATGCGAATGATTTGACATTTCATTTTTTGAGACACCAGTCTGATGATAGACTTCATCATGAGATGGAGAATATTTCTGAATAGCCCAAAACCGACAACTGTCAATAAATTTTGATAAAAATTGTGTAATGAATGTTATTACTAACAAAAGTATGTCTTTTGATGACCTCCACGTAACTGACTTTTGTAGTGTACGTACTGTTACTACTGTGAAGATATTAGGTTGCATTTTCTCTGATGATATGAAATGAAATTCTTATGTCGACTTTATTGTTAGGAAAGCCAAGTAATGGGAAAAAGACCGGTCCAGGACACCATAAAATCAAAAAAATAGTACTTTTAAAAACGACATAAATTCATGAATTTAGTCCCTTTTTCAGGTTTTTAAGACCTAAATTCATGAATTTGGTTCATTCAAAAAGTACCATTTTTTTCAAAAATGGTACTTTTAAAAACGACATAAATTCATGAATTTAGGTCTTAAAAACCTGAAAAAGGGACTAAATTCATGAATTTATGTCGTTTTTAAAAGTACCCAATTTTTCAAATTTTTCAAAATCTCAAATTTGAGAATTACAATTTTCACCCTCAAAATCATGACCGTTCTAGGACACTAAAAATTATAAAAGTTGAGTATCTTAAATTTGTGATTGTGACATTTTACTTTGAAAATCATGACCGTTCTAGGACACCGAAAATCATAAAAGTTGAGAATCTCAAATTTGAGAATTACAATCGGGCGAAGCCCTAGAACCTTCGGTTCGATTTTCATTGCTTAAATCATGACCGTTCTAGGACACCGAAAATTAGTATTTTTAAAAACGTCTTTTAAATCCATTTTTCAGGTTTTTAAAATATATCATGTGACTAAAAATATTTGAAGGAATTGACATATTCTTAACAATAAGTTTAGGTACTTTTACAATTGTCATTCAATTGTAGAGAACATCTGCTTTTCTCGCATTTATGAATGAAATGCATTTCAGTGTAAGGAGCTGTGTCCTCCAACTCAAACATTTGAAAGGAAACAATGTATGAAAGAACAAACAGCTGCTACACCCACTTAGACATTTGTAAGACGTGAAATATATAACCAGCAAATCCTACTCCGGCTGCAATGCCGTGTAACAATACACAACAACAATAATCGATATGGCTATTTCAAACAATTGTGCTGAAGACTTATTTAATTTAACAGTGTTTCTTGCCAGTGAAGGTTGTGTTAAAACGCTCTCGTCATATATTTCTCAAAATGAGACAAGATAAATTTGAAGAAAGAAGAAAACAATCGTTGCCAGGGAGGATGAAAAAATTACGGGAGGAATTGGAGAGGCATGAATTTACAGATTCTTTGAGTGATTTCATAGAGCCAAATGGTGGAGTCAATAATACAATTGTAAACTTACACAAATTCTTGTTGCATGAAAAAAGAAACAATTCACTCAGTGTTATGTGTAAAATTTTTATCGGTAAGCACATCAACTATCTTCTATCTCTTTGTGATAATGACAAGACATATTTTTATAGTGATCAATTACCGAAGTTACATTTCAATTAGGTAAAATTAGCAGACAATTTTCCTATGCTTTGTAGGGTGTCCGTTTATATTGTATTTTTAAAATCACGACCTAACGTTATCGGAAGATTGACTACAAAAGGATTATAATTTTCATTGTGTAAAGCAATTATGTGACATTCCAAATGATTCCATTCTTCTGTCAAACAATGGTGCGTCTTTTAGCGACAATACTGCGCTGACATATTCAATGGAATTTGGATGTTAAACTCCGCTATTGTTATTGCGATACGGCCGCAAGACACTTTATTTTCGTTTAGACCTATGCTATTTCATTTTAATTTTCTTAACAATGGTGCGCCATTCAGCTAAAATACTGCGCCATTCAACTAATCAAATGACGCGCTGTGAAGAAAATTTATCATTCTTTAAACCCCTCTGTTTTAAATGCAATGTTATTTCCTCTTGCACATGTAAATACAATAGAGTGTTTCATCCAATGAAACCTTGTCCTCGCGTGGACAGAAAACCCATTGTTTAGAAAATTTGTATCTGTCGGTTTTAAATGCAATGTTATTTCCTGTTTTAAATGCAATGTTATTTCCTCTTGCACATGTAAATACAATAGAGTGTTTCATCCAATGAAACCTTGTCCTCGCGTGGACAGAAATCTTATTGTTTAGAAAATTTGTATCTTATATGCAATGTTATTTCCTGTTTTAAATGCAATGTTATTTCCTGTTTTCAATCATTTTCATTATGTTGTTATATGCAATGTTATTTCCTGTTTTAAATGCAATGTTATTTCCTGTTTTAAATGCAATGTTATTTCCTGTTTTAAATGCAATGTTATTTCCTGTTTTAAATGCAATGTTATTTCCTGTTTTCAATCATTTTCATTATGTTGTTATATGACGTCATTTTTCTCTCATCCAATGAAACCTTGTCCTCGCGTGGACAAATTTACATGTATTTCAATGTATCCAAATTGAATGTATGCAAAGTGGTTGTAACCAAATTGAAATATCCATGTGTTGTTTTTAATTTCTCATTTACGGGAATATAATAGAAATATTGTATCTTCTATAAAAATGAGAAACATCAGAGACTTCCAAAAAATATACAGCAAACAAAACCACATTAAATTTCGATTTAAATGAGATTGCTAAGCAATTGGGAGAAAAGAATTTTCACATATTGATGAGTAATGAATTACTATTGATAAAAGATGAGCGAAACACCAACTCTATGTAGTTAAACACTAACACAGTGCAACAATGTAACGTTTAAATTTAGATTAAATTAAATAATTTCAAAATCGAATAAGTAGTAAAGAAAGACATCATTAGAGACCAGTTTTAAATCAATACCCCCCCCCCCAAGTAGTAAGGAAAGTCATCATTATAAAAATGTTTTAAATCAATACCCCCTTCTGACTAAGTAGTAAAGAAAGACATCATTAGAGACCAGTTTTAAATCAATACCCCCCCTTCTGACTTCTAGGGGTCTCTTAAGAAATTTTTTTATTATAAAATGAGCAACATAAATGAGTTTTTTAAATTATATGGAACGCAAACTACGACAAATTTCGACCTAAAGAAAATCGCAAATGAATTAGGAATAAAGAATTTTCATGTTCTAATGAGAAACGAATTACAATTCCTAAAAAATAGGCCATCAATAACTGTAAATTTCATAACGAATCTTCACACTTCAGACCAAAACGGCGTACATTGGTCAGCAGGTATCTTTAGTAAAAACGGAGATAATTATTATTTTGACTCATACGGGCTTCCACCTACAAATGAAGTAAAAGAATTACTTGGAACGGGAACATACAATACGTTTCAAATTCAAACACCAGGCACTACTTATTGTGGACAATTATGTCTTTATGTTTTATTTAAATTACAGGAAGGAGTACCATTTCTAGATATAATGTTAGAATTGAACGAACCGTAGGTTCTATGGCTACGCCTAACAAGGGAATTTCATTCCCGAAACGTTAGTTCCAATAATAATAATAATGATAATTAAAAATCAGTTCGTTGTAATTCATTTTGATAAAAACGGCCTCTGATATCCTCATTATCTAAATCTTTAATTTCATAAGTAATCGGATAAGTTTTATTTATTTTGCAAACTTCAAATATTTCTTTAGTCCAATAGCCAACAAAGCCTTTTTCAAATTTGTTCTTATATTTAAATATTCTAACTCTATCTCCAATTTTAAATTTCGGCTTAAGTTTCTGCAAATTCGGATTACTCTCATTCGAATAATTATTCTCGAATATTTTCTTTCGTATTAAATCAGGGTCGACAGAAGCATTCTTTGGAGTTTCTTCAATACCAGAATGAACTTTATTATTGTACTCTTCCACAATTCCTGGTAATATCTTCAACCATTTCTGATTTCTTTGCTCAGTAAATTTCTTGAATAATTTATTTTTTAACGTCCGATTGAATCTTTCTATCACTACAGCTTTTCCAGCGTTTTCAGTTGAATAAACAATTTCAAATAGTGGCTGAACGTTTCGGTTATAAAATTCCGACCCTTTATCAACAAACAATTTTTTTGGCTTTCTATTACTTTCTTTAAAGATTTCTTCAAACGCATATTTAACTGATAGACCACTTTTATTTTTTAAAGGCTTTACCCAAGCATATCGTGTATATAAATCTATAACGGTCAATGCGTATTTGTAGTCCCTTTCATTCGGCATATGAATAAGATCAGCACTCCAAATATCATCTTTATTAAATACTTTTACTTTTGATAAATATTTAGGCTTTCTATATTCTTTATGAATTTCAGATGCATAAACGTCTGAATTATGATTTTCATTTAAACCCTGACCGAATAATATTTTAGCTTGTAAAGCTTTCTTAACAAACATTCTTTCAATTTTTTCTCTAAATGTAGGATTCTGAATACTATCTAATTCTTGAATCATCTTCTTATCAGCTGCATGACGGGAACTTAGATCATGATTTCGATAAGCTAAATCATGCCTGTAAGCGGCGGCATCTACTCTATTTATTGGTTCTTCACCTGGTTTCGGATTATTATTCTCATCTAGTCTTATATCTAATCGAGTTCCTGGACCGGTATATGAATGACCAGGAAGATGTTTTTCTTTCGAATATTTACTCCAAATAAATCCAGGAAAGTTTTCTAATGTTTTCTGTATATCACCACCGTAGGTAGTAGCCAAACTTTGTTTGTCGTCGTTACCTTCATAAATTTTACAATTTGAGTTTTTATTTTTGTTTAATAGATAATTCAATAAATCTAAATTAGAAATTTTTAATTTAATTAAATTTTCGGAATTTTTAGAATTCATTTTAAAAGATAAAAAAAATTTAAAAGATAAAATAAAATGAATGTTTTACCGAAAAGAACCAAAGGTTCTGAGGTTATTACCTTATCATACTAGGACTTAGATATATTCCAGAACCATCTTTAGTTTCTTTAATTTCAATTAAATCATCAACATTGTGGAGAATATTTTTAAGAACCCGTTTTCCTTCATCAACTAATTTTAATTTACTAATAAAATTATCTACTACTCCTTTTCCTTCGGGCGAAGCCCTGGAAGACATCTCCGATGTCCCTTCAACCCTAGCAACTTTCTCTAACACTCTGTTATGACGTTTTTGTTCTTCTAATGCTGCCTTCTCTGATTTATTTTTATTTACTGCTTGGACAATACCAGCTGTTCCGCCTGCAACACTTCCTGCAGCTGCTATGCCACCTATTATTAGGGGAATTAATGGGAGAATCCCGCCATTCTTTTCTTCTTGTAATTGAATATTCTCTATCATTGGTTTACTTATGTAATACTATTTTTTGTTAATCGTAATAGTTTTAGGGGTATTTTTGTCAACAATATTACGTAATTTTAATTCAACAGTTTTATTATTAATATTACTTTTCGCTTGCGACATTTTTAATAAAAAATTTTAAGTTAAGAATTTAAAGTTATCAAAAAATTTAAATCTATTCTAGTTATGAAAAATTTTTAGTTAAGAATTTTTAAGTTAACAAAAATTTTAATCTATTCTAGTTATGAAAAAAATTTTAATTAACCTATCCTAACCATCTTTCCATTAAGAATTTCAATAGAATATTTTGCATCTTCTAGCAATAAACCATAAGCCATCAATGAAGTTGTGGAATGTTTTTTTTCAATATTAATTGTTACATCACAACCATTTTTAATAATATCTTCAGATTGTGCACTTAAATCGAAACAGAAAATTGGATATAAATGTCTCCAATCTCCAGGAGTTAATTGTGGTTCAACTCCAAATTCTATACAAAGATTTCTATAAATCCTATAGATCCTTCCATAAATTGATTATTGGTATCATCGAATCTTAATGGATCAATTGGATATCGAGTTTGATTTAATGAAACTTGTAAACTTCGAATTGTATTAATATGAAAAATATTATTGTTCTTATCAAAACTTGGAGAATTATTTCTTTGAAATGTTAGTAATAAATATCTTGGAGTATTCGCAGTTCTAGTAAAATGCCAGTTAAATCTTTGTTCGGAAAAAGTTACTGAACTAGCAGTTCTCTTTAGAAAATTTACTGGAATTGGTTTGTTAGTATTTAATCTTTTTGCAATAGCTGTTTCAATCTCTAAACTAGGAGTAATATGCTTAATCCACCATTCAAGTCTATCAATTTTTAAATATGCTTTTTTTCCAGTCTTACCAAAAAAGATTAATTCATTATTTGCTGTACGATGAATTATTAATTTAAATTTTAATTGATATGATATTTTATCATAATCTAAATAACCGAATAATGGAGACAATGACCAATTAACTGTCTGTTTACTTTTCTTGTTAAATTCACGTCTTTCTTTATATGCTTCATTATTTGTTTTATTTAAATGTTTTGCAATATTTTCTACATCTTTCGCAATTCCTGCTGCATCTGTTCCAGCGTGAGTTAAATCATCAACAATTATACCATCATTAGTATCAGGAAACCAACCTTCGATTTCATGCTTTTTATTATTTTCACCAATTGTTACAAATCTAAGCATTGTATCAATTACACCTGGAGAATCACTTATTGTTTCTATATTTTGAGTTGCAACATCTAAACGCATTTGTGTAAATAAACTTGGGAAAAAATTATTCTCTAGTGTAATATTATCGGTATCTGGTAATGGTGTTGTAAAATTAGCATCACTATATAAAGAATATTCACAGTGTAAAAATGAATCAGGTAAATATAAATAACTCTGCTGATTATCAACTTCAAAAATTAAATCACCTCCAGTGTTTACTCTACTGGAAGATCCGGGATTCATAGCAATTCTTATATAGTCATTCTTTTTTTGATTATAACTGACGAACGGAGGATCGTCTAATTTAAATTTATTTTCGATAAGCGAAGACATTTTTATAAAAAATAATTTGAATTTTTTTTGTCTCACAGACAGAAAAAAAAATTTTTACTAAAATATAATTTTAGAATTTTGCTAGACCAGCTCCGCTGCTCACGCCATTACCTCTTATTTCTTCAATTGTTTTTTCATTTTGTTTACTATCACCCTCTACAGCTATGTTAGCAATTTTGTTTTTTGTTTCATCTGAAAGTTTTTTTAATTTTTTTAGTTCTTCGGAATCATTCTTGAGTTTACGAATAGCTTCTAGTTGTTTTAATTCGTTTTGAGACTTGACAGCATTTGATATTGCACTAGCTGTACTACCTATAGCAGCTGCTCCTTTTGCAGCAGATGTAATCAAATCTTTATTATTTTTAATTAAGTTAACGATACTACCAATACCAGAAAAGATGCCATCCCCTTCTTTTTGAACGGTTTCTCTATTATCATAATTGTAAACCGGATTCATACGTGGTTCATGAGCAATTTTTTGATTTGAAGCAAATTGTTTAAGATTGTGTTTATAAATTATAGGCATTTTTTAGTAATAAATTTGACTTTTGGGAAAAATATAAATACGGGCGAAGCCCTGGAAGACATCTCCGATGTCCATTATAAAAAAATGTTTATTTTTTGTTCTTAACTTTTACAGATTGGGTTTTTGGTTTAACTTTATCAGGAACCAAACCTGCATCAATCATTCTTTTTATTCTATGATTTTCTTTCATAATATTTCTTTGTTTTATTAACTCTTCTAATTGTTTTATTCTTTTAAAATTATCAGCTCTAATTTTATCCATTTTTAAAATTATATACTTTTATATTTTTAAATTTTTTTTAAAAATTATATTTATACTTTTATATTTTTAAAATTATATTTATATTTTTTAAATTATATTTATACTTTTTATGATTTTTATTTTTTATGATTTTTATTTTTTGTAGGTAAAAAATATTTAAGTTAATATTTACAATACTCGTTTAAGATTTACGTTTATGAATATCTAACAACTTCGAGATAACTTTATTAATTGCCTGTTGCACTTTATCTATTGCATCAAGAAGCGTGTGATGTACTTTAATTTCTTTTTCAGTCATTTCTAATTTTTTCTCACATTTCTTTAATTCTGTTTTTAAAGCATTTAATTGAACTTTAAGACCATCTACTTTTCTTTTAACGGAATCTAACTGTTCTTTATTTTCTTTAGAGTTTTTTTGTAAATTTTTCTTTAATTCATTTTCTAAATTGATTTTCAGAGTTTTCATTTTATCAACTTTTTCATTAAGTGATTTTACCTCAATTTTTAATTGATTTATTTTTTTAATTTGTTGAGTAATTTTAGAACTCAATTCATCAACACTTTTTTGGAATGTAGTTTGTAACTGCTTTAAATTTTTTTTAATTCTTTCAGGTAGTTTTTCTATTTCATCTTCTAATTGTTCTTTTAACATTTTTATCTGATGTTTATTTTTAATTACAGCAGATTTTAAATTTATAGAAAGTAATATTAAAATTTTTGATTGTTCAGAAATCTTTTTAAAAAGTTTTGCTATATCTGCTTCTAGCTCTCTATCCTTTTTATCAAGTTTTAATAATTTTTCGTTTAATGATTTGTCATTAAGTTTAAGCAACTTTAATTCGTTCATCAGCGGAACCATAACATCGTTTATATATTTTTCTTTTAAGTCATTGATTTGTGTATCAACATATTGTTTATTTGTTAACTCTGTATCTTGTTGTGGAAGAATAGAAAGATGTAATGGACCAGATAAAACGTCTCCAGTTTTCATTATATAATTTTCTAGTTCTATTTCTGATTCACGATTATTCGGGATATATGCACCTCCACCAACATTTGGTAACATCATTTTTAAACAATAAAAATAAAATTTTTTCTGATTATAAAAATACATAAATTATAAAAATAAAATTTTTCCTAATAAAAATAAAAAAATGGAAATGACTCAAATTTGTCAAGTTTGCAATATGCGTTTTTTAAATCAAACACTATTATATTCTCATATGAAAAACACACCATGTGGTATGCATATGAATCAATTTCAACCTAATAATAGTATGCAACCTAATAATAGTATTCAGTATAATAATATTCAACCTAATAATAGTATTCAGTATAATAATATTCAATCAGAGCAACCATTACAAAGATTAAAGCATTTATTTATTTCAGATAAAGAACAAAATCTTTATACTGCTAGAATAAATACACCTAGGCAAAATACACCTAGGCAAAATAATAATAATTATTTAGCACAAAATAATAATGTAGCACAAAATAATCCTTTTGTTCAAAATAATAATGTAGCTCAAAATAATTATGTTGATAAAAATAATAATGTAGCTCAAAATAATTATATTGATAAAAATCAATTTGTTGAAAGTAATAACAAAAAAATATGTTCCGGATGTAATAAAAATATAACATCAAAAAATTTTGCACGTCATTTAAAATTATGCGAACAACCAGAAGAGGTTAAAAAAATAAAAAAGATAAATTAAAAGATCAGTTATGTCGTAATTGTAATAAATATTTTACAATTCAAGGAATTACTAATCATTATAATTCTTGTATAAGTTCTACAAGACAATGTACAAGTTGTCAAATTACTAAACCTAAGACAGAGTTTTATGACAGTAAATATCAGTGTAAGGATTGTTTAAAAGAAAAAGTTAAATGTAGAGGTTGTCAAAAAATTATATTAAAGAAAAATTTTCAGCGACATGTAACACTATGTCCAAAACTTAATCAACATAATAATCAACATAATAATAATTTATATCAAAATAATAATTTATATTAGTATTTCTATTAAAATAGACTTATATATTTAAATAGTTGTATTTCAACTAAAATAGTTGTATTTCAACTAAAATAGTTGTATTTCAACTAAAATAGTTGTATTTCAACTAAAATAATCTTATATATATTAAAATATTTGTATTTCTACTAAAATAATCTTATATAAATTAAAATATTATTTTTTTATAAAGAATAAAATATTATTTTATTAAAATATTCTTAAGCATTCCGGAAGAGAGGAGAGGACTAAAAATACTTCTTTTGAGTATAGGAACAAAAAGTCCGACACATTCCGGAGGTTCTACAGAGGTTAAAAACACTCATAAGAGTGTAAGAATGCGAGTCCGGAATTAAAAAATAATAATTCCTAAATTTTTATTTTAAAAATATTAAATGAATAAAAACGAAAATTTGGAAGATTTATATTCACCGGTTATAATTAAAAGTAATAAAAGTAATAAAAGTAATCTAAGTCGTCATAAATCTCTTAATGCAATAAACGAAATAATAAATAATTATATGAATAACACTGAGTTTCAAGATACACTAACCCCTCAAGATCCGAATCTCAAAGATATTAATAATATTGTAGAAAATCCTATATATAATACTAAATATAATAATAATATAGATAAAAATATATATAATAATATAGATAAAAATATATATAATAATATAGATAAAAAATATTTAGAGACACTACCCCCTAATTCATCTCTTAATAAAAAAATACCACAATCAGATCTTACACGTCTTTGGAATTTTTTAAAATTTCATTGTATAAAAATATTGTTAGCATGTATTTTAATATTTTTTATTTATCATCTTGTTATATGTATTGGAAATCAATGGGGTTACTTTCTAACAGAGGAACAAAAGAGAATAAATTTTTATAAACAAGAAATAAAAACTTTTAAAGGATGGAAGACTGAGGAGGATAAGATTAAGGATAAAACTAATAATAAAAATATTAAACAAGGTAAAATGTATCAAGAAAATTTACATTTCATTGTTTACGGTAAAACTGGAAGTGGTAAGACTACGTTTATTAAAAAATATATAAACCAATATTATAAGGACGAAACAAAAGTACATATTTTTTGTATGCATACTTCTGAATGGCCAACTTTTACAAACGTCTATAATGATAAACAATTAGATGAGTTACAAGATATGGAAAGTTTTGCTGGTACACCTGAAAATAAATCTTTATTAATTTTAGATGATGTTGCAAGTTTATCAAAACAAAAAAATATGTCAGAAATATTTACAAAAGGAAGACATCAAAATATTCAAATAGTTGTATTAGCTCATAAAGCTTGTGATGTAGATAATAAGATTAGAGAGAACATTCAAACATTTTTTACAACTACACAAAATAATGCAGCATTCTTTAATGATATTAATAAAAATTATAAAATGAATATGCCTTTATCATATTATACACATCGTATATATGGAATAATACGTGTTGACACCATAAGTGAACATATGCAAGTATATGATAAAGATTTGAATATATTAGTAGATACCGAACATGAAATCTATAATAACTCTCAAGATTTTGATATTAGAATATATGCAAATACAAAACATTTATCAAATCAAGTTATAGAACAAATAATTATCTTTTTAGAGTCTGAAGCAAAAGTACCACTAAAAATTATTCCTGATACATTTTATTTTTATTTTGATCATTATTTAAATGCAAAATTTGGTATACCAATGCCTAACAGATTACAAGATAATGAAACATTAAACTATTTAAAAATTGCAATAAATGATGTTAGAAACGGTTTAAGAAAAGCAACACCAATAATAACTGATGTTAAATCTACATTTTCTGATGCTAAATCTACATTTGATGAAGCCAAAAAAACATATAATGATATAAAACCATTAATAAATGGTGTAAGTGAAATACTTAATAATTAAACAAATTATACAAGTTTTTTTTTTAATTATACATTTTTTTTAATTATTAATAATTTTTTAAATTATCCAAATATTTTAAATATATGGAGGAATGTTCAATTTCTCTAATGTTTTTAAATCATATACTGTTAAGTTATCTTTATTGATTAACCACCATAAATTATTAAAAGCCAAGAATACTCTAAAACTTCGAAGACATAACGGAAAATCATTTGTTTTAGCATATTTAGGTATACCATGTTTTATTTTGTAGTCTTTCACAAATTGCATATATTTATGATGATAATAGAATTTTACTCCTTGTTTAGGTGTGAGTGGATTTGTAGGATGTCTATAATTTTTTAAAACTGGTACATGTTCTATTTTATACTCTTCAAACATTTTTATTTTTTATGTAAAAAAAGATATTAAATATAACTTTTTTTATAAATAAATATAATTTTATTTATAATCTTCAAACATTTTGTTTTGTAATTAAATATAATTTTTTTAAAATTTTCTCTAAAAAAATAAAAAAATGGAAAAATTTTATTGCAACTTATGTAAAAAAAAGTTGCAAACAAAAAGAAGTTATCAATCTCATCTACAAAGTAAAATGCATTTACAAAATGTAGAACGAGTTGATGAAGGAAATATATTAAAATTAAATAGTTATAAAAACTATATAGAAACATTACCTACTGATATAAAAGTTAAAAAAATATTTTATGATTATTCACATTCGGAATATAAAAAAGTTTTTAATAGTGAAGATGAACATGTGCCAGATGAAAGATATTTATTTAGCGATACTGATGAATTTAACGAAATAGATGAATTTGATGAAGCTGAACGAACCGATGAAGCCTTACAAACAGAAGGTTCTAGGGCTTCGCCCGTAACAGATATAAAATATTTATTTAATCAGTCTTTTGAATATAATGAAACCGATAAAACTTTTTCTGATATTCTAACCAACTTTTATAATATATTTAAGAAATCTTTCAAATGTTATATGAATGTAGAAGTACTTTATACAAAAAATGGACCTGATGGAATTCCTGAAGAAATAATACAAGGACATTTTACAAATTCACAAGAAATTCATAATGTAAGTGATATACAACCCATATTTGAATCGATGATACTTAAATTAGAAAATTGTATAATTGAAGCCCAGTTACGTGAATCTGGTTGGAGATTTGTTAAAATACTATCTAAGAAAATAGTAATTGATAAATATAAAAATAATACTGGTGGTAGTTATGTTCCTTTGCCTTTCAGTTCACCACAAATAATCAACATAAAAAATGAAGATGATTATTGTTTTCTGTGGAGTATTATAGCACATTTACATCCTGCAGAATATCATAAAGAAAGACTAAGTCATTACAATAAAGAAGAATACATAAATGAATTTGATCTTTCTGATGGCTTAGATGAATTTCCATATGATTATAATAGGTTAAAAAAGTTTCATAAAAAGAATAAAAATTTAATAGAAGTAAATGTTTTTGAATTAAATGTGAATTATGTTTCTATTGGTAAAATTATTCCACTTTACTCAGATTCAAAAAAATTTTATTTGAATAATAAAAATTTATGTCAATCAGAAATAGTATATAATGATAGAGGAAATTACATGCATCATAATATTTTTTACCAAGGAAATATAATATGTACTGAAAAATTTGAACTTGTTAAAACACTATCACCAATAATGATTAATCATAATAATTATAAAGGACGTACTGATGATTATAATTACAAATATTCATCTTTATCTTCAGAATATCAACAAAAATTAGAAAATTTAAATGAAATTTTACAAAAATGTAAAATAGATTATCAACAACAATTAAAAATGTTACTACAAGAATATCACCATAAATATCAAAATAAGATAGAAACAATTCAAAAATTAAATGAAGAAAATAATAAAAAATTAAATAATAAAGAAAATCAAAAAATAAATGAATGTTTAAAAAAATGTCCAGAACAATATAAAGAACAATATGATAAAGAATATATTTATCAGCTACAAATATTAAATCAAAATTATTATCAAAATACATTTAATATTACAAAAGAAATTAATGAAACACATGAAATATATAAAGATGAATTTGTAAAATTAGAACAGTCAAAACAACCAGCACAAGCGAATATATTATATTATCAGGGACATTTTATATTGTGTAAAGATGTTTCTATATTTACAAAAACTTCAGATAATAAAAATTTTCCTTGTCTTCAATGTATGACAAGTTTTAGAACTTTAGAAGAAATGAATAGACATTTGGAGAATTGTCAACAAAACGAAGCAGTTCAAAATACTTTTCCAAAAGATGATTATTTAGAATATAATAAATGGTATTTTAAAAATAAAGTACCCTTTACTATTTATTGTGACTTTGAAGCTTATAATGTTAATATGACACAAAATCAAACGGAAAGTTCCAGGGCTTCACCCGATTCTGAAAATTATAATTCTGAAAATTATAATTCTGAAAAAAGTGCACCTGGAAAAAGTTCAGCTGAACAAAGTAAAGTAAAATATTTATTTGAACAAAAACCATTATGTTGGGGAATGTACATTCATTCAAATTATCCTGAATTATTTAAATCAGAATATTTACAATACTATGGTGAAGATAGTTCAGAAATGTTTACAAAGAAAGTAGAAGAATTACAAGGACGTTTTTCACAATTGCTTGAAACAAATAAACCAATGATACCATTAACGGATGAAGAAAGAAAAGAATTTTATGATGAAATAAATTGTTATTACTGTGGAAAATGTTTTATAAATAAATATAAAACTGGCAGAGGTAGATATATTGATAAAGTAAAAGATCATGATCATCTAAATGGATTATATAGAGGTGCAGCACATAATTCTTGTAATCTTAATGCTAACAAATTTAAATATAACTTTGTTCCTTTATATTTCTATAATGGTTCTAAATATGATTTCCATCTAGTAATGAAAGATTTATTTTCATCTGAAAAATTACATCAACAAAAAATAAATGTACTATGTAAACAAGAAGAAGAATATTTTTCAATGCAATTAGGTTGTATTAGAATTTTAGATGCATTTAGATTTTTTACTCCTTATTCATTAGATGTTATGGGAAAAACTTTGAAACCTGAACAATGTAAAATATTAAATAAATATAATTTAAAACCTTTAAAAGGAATATTTCCGTATGAGTATATAGCCTGTGGCTCACAGTCGGAGACTGATATAACTGGAGATAAAACCTGTGGTTCACAGTCGAAGACTGATTTTAATTCTGTGAATAAAATTATGGAAGAAAAACAACTTCCTCCAATAAATAAATTTAAATCAACATTAAAACAATCACAATTATCTGAAGAAGACTATGCAGAAGCTGAAAAGAATTGGAGAGAGTTAAATTGTAAAACAATGTATGATTATACAATGAAATATCTACAGATAGATGTATTAATACTAGCTGATCTTTTTGAAAACTTTCGTGATATGTGTTTAGAATATTACGGAATAGATCCATGTTATTGTTATTCTACACCAGGTTTAACATGGTTAGCAGGATTAAAACATACTGGTGTTAAACTTAAACATTATAAAGAAAATACATATGATAAATTATTATTTTTTGAATCTGGAATTGGAGGTGGAGTTTCATCCGTTTTAGGTAATAGATATGTTAAATGTTATAATAAGAAAGTAAATCCACAAGAATATGGAATAATGAAACCTTTATCTCCAGAAGAAAAAGAAAAAATATTAGAAATTTTTCGAACGAAACGAGAAGGAGTAGAACGTGAAAAAGCAATTGATGAATTCATGAGAGAAAACTATTTGTTATATTATGATTTTAATAGCTTATATTCTTCTTGCATGATACAAGAATTACCAACAGGTGAAATGACATGGTGTAATAATCTTGATTATCAAAAAACATATGATGGAAATCGTAATTCTGGTTATATATATGAAGTTGATTTAGTATACCCTGATTATATAAAAGATGCAACAAAATATTATCCTTTCTGCCCAGAAAACAAAATTCCCATTATAAAAGATTTTTCAGATTATCAAAAATCTTTAATTCCTAAGAAATATAGGCCAACAAAAAAACTTATGTTAACACAAAGCAATAAAGGAAAGTATGTTGTTGAAGGAAGAATGCTAGATTGGTATTTAGATCATGGAATGATTCTCACAAAAATTCACCGGAAACTAGTGTATAAAAAATCTAAATGGTTAAAAGATTATATTGAGTTCAATATTGAAAAACGCAAAATATCTAAAAGAAATAAAGATGATTTTGGAAACGTGTTCTTCAAATTAATGAATAATGCATTTTATGGTAAGACTTTAGAAAATGTGCGTAATAGACAAAATATTGAAATAGTTTATGATAAAGATAGGTTTCAAAATTTAACAAGGAAACCTACATATAAAAGAACTACTAGATTTAGTGATGAACTATGTGCTGTACATTTACGTCGAAACAGCGTAAAACATGATAAGTTTAATTTTATAGGTTTCACTATATTAGAATTAGCTAAACTATTTATGTATAGATTTATATATGATTATTTAGCGCCTGCTTATGGCAAAAACTATAAATTACACTTTACAGATACCGATTCTGTTTTCTTAGAATTAATAATACCGTATAATTCTATACTTGATGAAGAAATTAATAAAATAAAAGATATCATTCATCCTTCTGATTTATGTAAAGTAAAAGATGAATTAGAAGGAAATGAAGATTTCATAACAGAAGCTATATTTTTAAAATCTAAATGTTACTGTTATAATACAACTAATAATATTAAAACACATAAAAAATTAAAAGGAATTTCAAAGGCATCAGTGGCTAATCAAATAACATTTCAAGATTATAAAAATGCATTATTTAATACTGAAATAAAAACAGCATGTAATTATAGACTTAATTCAAAAAAACATAAAATGTATTTAAAAGAAGAACATAAATTAGCATTAGATCCATTTGATGATAAAAGAAAAATTTTACCTGATGGAATAACTACTTTACCTTTTTAATTTTCTAATTTCTATTTTCTAAATATAACAATATAACAATATAAAAATATAAAATATTATAAAATAAAATAATAATATAAAATTATCATATAAAAATGGATAAAGTTAGAGCTGATAATTTTAAAAGAATAAAACAATTAGACGAATTAATAAAACAAAGAAATATTATGAAAGAAAATCATCTTCAACATAGAATGACAAAAGCTGGTATTCAATCTGATATGTTTGATAAATTAAAATTAACTGAAGAAGTAAAAACTGATTATGAAAAAACTGTCGAACCATTTAAAACTCTTGAAAAGGAACTTAATGAAAAACGTGTTGATATAGCGGATCCTGTACTTAAAACACTATTAGATGACTATGGTTTATTAGAGGCAAACATAGATGAAAAATTACCAAAATCTATGTTATTCGAACATTCTACTTTCTTTTTAGATAAAAAATTATTTGCGAGATTTTATCTTGGTGGTAAAGAAATATTTCCACAACCTTTACGAGGATTAATTTTTACGCCAGATAAAAAACCTATTAGTTTAGATAGAAATTTTGTTGATCTTTTAAGAGGAGCAGATTTAAAAAATTATGCTGTAGAAGATCTCATAAAATATAAAGCTATGTTAGACAGAGTTGGTGTAGTAAAATCTCTAAGACGTTATAAACAATTAGAAAATTTATTATCAACGGGAGTTAAAGTAGGGAAAGGTTTATCTGAAAAACAGAAAACAGAAACAACTGTATTTTTACCAGATGATCCACAAGAATTACTAAATAGATTAAATATTTTAATATCGGCAATAAAAGAAGGACATAATTCTAGTTTCAATGAAATTCATGCTATATTGAAAAGACTGTTAGAAAAGAAGATTCTAAATGAAGAGGATTATAAAAGTATAACGAACCGAATGATCTAGGACTTCGCCCGTAGCTGAAATATGTTGTTGTTTTTAATTTTTTATAAAAAAAAATATTTCATAAAAAAATATTTATTTAATTTTTTAGTTTAAAAATGTGTTCAGCAGATTTAGACAAAATTAATAATCATTTAGAAAATTTGACAGAGATTTTGGGTTCATCAAAATTTAGTACGACGTTAAAAATTATAACAACTACTTCATCACACACTTGTAATTTAGAACCCATTCTACATTTGGAACAAAATAAAAATTATCAAATTGCATTGACTAGTTTCTCCACATTTAACACTATTCAAAACGTTATCAAAGATGTGAATGATCAATTTAGATATTCTACTGATAAAGGCAAAACATGGAAAATATTAATTTTTCTTCCTGGTTCTTACGAAGTTGAAACAATATCAAATGAAATTAAGAGACATTTAGGTATATCATTTAAAGATAAGAAACAATTACATTTTGCAGCTGAACCGGCAGTTAATAAATTTTCTCTTACTTTAGACGAAAATCATCAAGTTGATTTTAATCATGATAGATCATTGTCAAAGCTATTAGGATTTAATAAACAAACCTATAGTCAAGGTTATCATTTAGGTGAGAAGATTCCAAAAATAACTGAAATAAATTCAATTGTTGTACATTGTGACATTATTGAAGGAGGATATATAAATGGTAAATTATCAAATTTAATATTCAGTTTTCCAGCTTTTACTGTACCCATTGGTTATAGATTAAATGTAATTCCACAAACATTAATATATTTTCCTATTACAAGAAAAACTATTAACAACATTGGCATTAGAATCACTGATGAGAAAGGACAAGAAATAAATTTTGGAGGTGAAGAGATTATGATAGATCTTTTGGTTCGGGAGGTATAAACTTTTACGCTACAATAGAGAAGTTTAATTTTTTTATCATTTTCATTATTAATCTTATTAATCTTATTAATCTTATTAATCTTATTATTAGAAACAAAAAATAAACTTAAATTAAAATTTTATTTTTATTTTTTTGTTTCTAAAAACACTAATTCAATAATGGATGAATTTATTACTTTAAAAATGAATGAAATGACTTTAAATAAAAAAAAACTTAAATTTAATCATCATCCAAATTTATCTAATAAAGTTTTAGCAGTTATTTGCGGAAGATCAGGATGTGGAAAAACATATCTATTATTTAAAATTTTAACGACTCCAAATTTTTTAGATTATAACAATCTTATAATTTATACAACAACAGCAGAACAACCCGTCTATCAATTTTTAAAATATGGATTTGAAAATAATCTTACAAAAACAGCAATTGCTTCTCTATTCGAAGAATACGAAAAATCTGAATATGAAGAAGAAATAAATTTGTGGTGTGAAGAAGCAGCAAAAAATAAACAATTAGTTGAATCCAATAAAAATAAGCATATAAAAATACAATTAATAGATGATAGTGGTAATATGCAAGATCCTAGTAAACTAGATAAAACAATGAAACATTGTGTAATTTTTGATGATTGTGTTAATGACAGAAATCAGTCAGTTCAGAGAAATTATTTTACAAGAGGTAGACATAATAACTGTAGTGTATTTTATTTGACACAAAGTATGTATTCATTAGATGGAAGTGTTATTAGAAAGAATGCAAATATATTTATACTATTTGAAATAAATGCAAGAAACTTAAGTGATTTGTTAAGAGATTTGTTAAGAGATTTATGTATAAGAGATAAAGATGAATTTAAACAATCGTGTAATAATGCTTGGTCAAAAGATTATGGATTTATCACAATTAATATTGATAAAAAAATTCATGAAAGAGTTATCGAACAATTGTTTACCGAGTAATAAAAATATACAAATATAATGTTTTAATATTTTATTTTTTATTATCAGCTTTAATTTTGTCTATTTTTTTTTAAAATATAATATTTGAATTTTGTGGTAACATTGGTATACAGCAAAAACATTTTACTGAACAAATTATTTTTTTATTGCTTTGTTGTTTGCAATCTTTTCGTTTAAAGTTTTCACGTTTAAAGTTTTCACGTTTAAAATTTTCTCGTTTAAAATTTTCTCGTATTAAGTTTTGTTTAATAAAGTTTTGTCTAATAAAGTTTTTAGCTCTTCTAAAAAAATTTTATCATTTTCTTCATTAAAAATTTTATCATCAATAAAAGTTTTACCATCACTAGAAATTTTACCATCCTTTTTATTTTTATCATTAACTTTTTCTGTCTGTGATTGAAATGATATTTGATTTACTTCATTAGCTATTTGATCAAATTTTTCAATCTCATCTAACGTAATAACATTATCATCACATACTCTTTGAAAGTAGTAGTGTAGTTTATCATAGACTTCTTTAATATGTAAATGCTTAGTTTTTAATGATTTTCGTTTCTTAGTTATTAAAGATTTATCTAACATTGTAACAAGTGAAGTTGCAAAAACACCCGTACCTGTTAAAGCTGTAGCAACTACTGGAATTACTAAAACACCTGAAGATATAACAATTGTTAAAGCACCTAAACTTATTGTTAAGAATATGCCAATTCCTTGTGTTACATTCTTAACTTTAGTCCATCTCTTTCTTAATTTTTTATAATGCTCTAATCTTAATAATAATTGTGTTTCCTTATCTTTCATATACCTAACTCTATCTTTGTGTTTTTCTATATTTAATTCACTTATTTTTAATTGAGATAACGAAGGATATATTCTTGAGGTTCCTTCCATTTCTGAAGTTCCTTCCACTTTTGTTTCTTCCATTTTTAAAGAAATATTTTTAGTCACATGATATATTTTAAAAACCTGAAAGATGGATAAAATTCATGAATTTGAAATTCTCAACTTTTATGATTTTCGGTGTCCTGCAACGGTCATGATTTAAGCAATGAAAATCGAACCGAAGGTTCTAGGGCTTCGCCCGATTGTAATTCTCAAATTTGAGATTCTCAACTTTTATGATTTTCGGTGTCCTAGAACGGTCATGATTTTCAAAGTAAAATGTCACAATCACAAATTTAAGATACTCAACTTTTATAATTTTTAGTGTCCTAGAACGGTCATGATTTTGAGGGTGAAAATTGTAATTCTCAAATTTGAGATTTTGAAAAATTTGAAAAATTGGGTACTTTTAAAAACGACATAAATTCATGAATTTAGTCCCTTTTTCAGGTTTTTAAGACCTAAATTCATGAATTTATGTCGTTTTTAAAAGTACCATTTTTGAAAAAAATGGTACTTTTTGAATGAACCAAATTCATGAATTTAGGTCTTAAAAACCTGAAAAAGGGACTAAATTCATGAATTTATGTCGTTTTTAAAAGTACTATTTTTTTTGATTTTATGGTGTCCTGGACCGGTCTTTTTCCCATTACTAAGCCAGTCAAAGAATGTTTTTGATTTTGAACCTTAAGCGGGCAGATTGTAATCCACGCTCGATCTTTATGGCTTACTGTGCTTTCATTCGTTCGCTATTGTTGCATGCATTCCCGATTTATTGTAATATCCCACAGTATTTAAAAAACAAACTGTTGCGAATTGAGAAGAGAGTCTTGCGAATAATCGACGATCCCATCATTTCCGATGTTTCACTGTTCGCCATGTGAGATCAAGTTTGCAACAATCTCTTCAAACAAGTTATGAGTGATACTGAACACCCTTTAAGATGTTTTTTTCGTGAACGAGAATCTCGAACCAGAAACTCATGTCCACTTATGATAAAAGCAATGCGAACGAAGCGTTTTCAGAGAGCTTTGTTAAATATTGTCCTTGATTTTTCTTGACTTTTATTTGGTCCACTTGACTTGATTTGATTTGATTGAGATGCTTTTAGTACACATATGTTTTATCTTTTTATCACTTTATCATTTTTATCTTTATCTTTCATGCATATAATTGTGATAGTAAAGGAAATGTGATATTGTGAATGTGCTCACCGACATTGTGAGGCGAAATATAGATTATTCTATTTAATTAATGCGATTATGACATTCCTGTCATGTTTTGTCGTGATTGATAATGATACACCTGAAGAATGTAGATAGAATATACTTTGATTTTACTTTCAGAATGTTTAGCTAAAATCTGGACATTTCCGACATAATCAACAATGATGAGACGCACTGCGATATAAAAGTTCAGCACTCGCTACATAATTGTTTCTCTCCTACAATTGATCTGCGCCGACAAAAATTCCGTTCTCGCCAGCCATCAATCAATTCCCCCCTCCAATTTGTTCTCACTTCCGATGATTTGATTGATTCGTTTTATTGAATTAATCAAAAATTATCAAAAATTATGGTAGGGGGCCTGCCTCCCAAAGGCCGCCCCGGTGGCTACGGGCCTGCGTAATAGTCCGGCAGCCAGAACGAGTTTCTGCAGGGAACGAGGCCGAAAATGAGACTTTCACAGAATGATGTACACCCCAGGGATGCGGAGTCGGAGTCCTATCATTTTTGCTGGAGTCGTAGTCCTATCAACGGACTCCGGCCTATAACTAGACCCTAAATATATACAAACAAATTATTTATTCTCGTGCATGGCTGTCACTGTCTTGATGTCAATTTTCTCCGTCAAACAAAAGTACAGAGACACTGCTGCATGCAAAGCTTGTAATAGTTGAGGGAATGAACCGTGATAATGAAAAAAGATTGTCTTTTCACTCGGTGATTTAGTAAAGAAGACAAGCCTTCCTAGCGTCGATCACACCTGCGTGCCAAAGGTCACATCAGAGACAAAAGTGAAATAGTTTGTTTGAGAACATTATATCTTGCCCTGACGTTAATCGTGTGTGATGGCTCCTCTAAAGCGCATATTAAAATTGAAAGTGTACTCACATTTTTTGGAGAAGGATGAGGGATTTTCCTGTCTGGTAGAGACTGGAGAAAACCCGTGTGAAGCACACATCAACAAGATGGGAGGAGTTGAGTCGTATGCATCCAACTGAAAGCGACATTTGAGAAGCTTTCATCGAAAATGATTGATAATTGATACAGCAATGATCACTAAATATAGGTTGAGGCAAGCATTTAATGATCTATGATGTAGGTTGACAATTTCTTCAAAAAACTAGTCTTTATATACTTGCCACCCGGAGTCGGAGTCCTATCAAAATGACAGGACTCCGTATCCCTGGTACACATTATGACTACTACGAATCGGTGCGTCTGCCGAGTTCTAGTGAGTTCCTCTGGTTGTCAGACACGATCAAAGAAAAACACATGTAAATCCAATGGGAAGCAGATTGCAGTTTTTGGTTAAAATGAAATCTTCTATGTTTTCTCTGATTAAACGAAAAACACTAAGCCTAGAACCACAAATTTTGGCATGGAATGTCTTGCGGTCATTACCTATGATGTGTATGTGCTATTATCATACATCTGATCGGCAATGTATGTGAGGATGTGGTTTAATGTGGATGAAGTGGGCTAACATGTTGGTATTTACAGACATTAAGAGGCTCGCCAAATCTACTGTAACTGTTTTTAGCTTTATAGACAGGGGTGTATGAACAAGAAAGGAAATGGCATGAAAACATTCCATGCCAAAAATTATGACTTTAGACTTAATACTTTCCGTTTAATCAGAGAAAATATAGAAAATTTAATTTTAGGCAAAATGTGCAATCTGCGTCCCATTGGATTTACATGTGTTTGTCTTTGATCGTGTCTGACAAGAAGAGGAACTCACTAGAACTCGGCAGAAGTGCCGATTCGAAGTAGGCACAAGGTGTACATCATTCTGTGAAAGTCTTACTTTCGGCCTCGCTCCCTGCAGAAACTCGTTCTGGCTGCCGGACTATAAAGGCAACACATAGAATTATATATTTTTATATAAGATATTTCAAAATAGGAGTTGCCGATTTTCTTTTAAACTAAACTCTTATCGCTTGAGCACGCGCTCACAAACTCAGAATGATTAAATCTCGCGGGTAAAAGTCCGCATGAGAGTTTGTCTCCGTAAATTGATTTTTCAGAACTACACGTATACTCGTTGTTGGCAAAAGCGGTGAAAATGTCTTCATATTTTCCATGTTTTGAAAATATTCGTGCGTAACCATGGTTACTCTAGATACTAAATAAGGAGGAGACAAACATCTTCCGGCTTGGCAGTGAACGTGTTCAGTTATTTGGAAGGTTTACACTACCCGTGACAGTTCTCAATGCCGCCTGTCACTTTGTGGCAAGCAGTGAGAGAATAATACTTTAGGTACACTTTAGAGAATCCCCTGCTGCCACAGTAATAATAAATGATCTAATATAGGATCAGGCGCAATTTTCTATTATCTTGAGTGTTGGTCTGCTTTCTTTTTAGTATTAATTAGGCCTAGTCATAGAGTTGGGATATATAGGTAGAGTGTCGACTCAAAAAAGTATCTGTATACAGTGAAAATTTTTATATCAAAAGATTCAATTTTTCTGCTGAGATTACGTTCCCGTGGTCCAAAAAATTATTTGAGCACTTTCGAAAAAAGTCAAAATTTTGCCAATTTATATACTACCGAGATGACTCCTCTATGTAAATAGTATGCAACAAGTTGAATATCAAAAGGAATGAATACTTGCTAATAAGCATCCCAACTGAGCGGAAATTAAGCTGATCATCAAGGGAATTTCATGATTCGTTTTATAATGGAAGTTTTCATGAAGAAGTCGACATCTTATTGTGCTTTCTTGGCTGAAATTTCATATTTCTAATTCATGAAGGCAATAGCAGGTCATCGAGTTGCCAATTTAACAAATATTACCTCTCCAAGGCTGTCATGACATGGAGGATATGTAAAATGCATGGTAAAATGATATCATTTCCTTCTGCTTCGCTATAATGATCAGTCAATTCCGTTGTAATTTCTTCAAAACTGCATAAATGTGTATATCTCACATTTTGAAATAATTCCAACTGTATCTCCCATGAGTTCATTTAATAAAATCGAAAGTGTATACACATTGGGAATTAATAAATGCGCAGTTACCACTCTACCTAATATACTTACTCTATGGGCCTAGTTTCTGTCTTCGTAGTTTCTCCCTAGGCTATAATTTATAGCCTACATGTTTTCCACCCATTGATAGTGTCTGGTTGCTTTGGGGGTTCAAGTCCTCATCCCTTGTGTTTGAGTGAACCAGGCGGATGCACTTTTTGCTGATTGTCGTTTCTTATGAGTGTTTTACCGAAACTCAGGGTCTTAAATTCAGTCCCTTCTTTAGAACGCGAAGAATGTTTCTAAGCAGTTAAGTTCCTTTTCAAGTGTCTACTTGTCGATTTTTAGACCCTTTGAAAGGATCACTATGCATGACATGAAGACCGGCTTTGAACTTATAAGACAGCCTATCTAAGTGTCCTTCAGACCCCTTAGAAAGTGACAATTAGACCCACATAAAGTACCAGGTCAGACGTTTTCAGTTTACAGCGTGCATACTGTAAGGCAGACTTGATTTTGCATTGTCATGCTCATATCGTCAAAATGCTCAATTTCCATATTTATTTGCTCATTCTTTGTAGTCTACTCGATGTTCAATTTGTAGCGAATTTACTATTTCCAAAATTATTTCCGATTATAATGGGAACGTAACAGGAAAACTGCCGTTATGCGAAATAACGGCGGAATTCCTCTAATTTAACCGGAAAATAACGAGAATTATTTCAGGAAAATAACAGCAAATATAACAGATAATATGGTATATAAGGGGAAAATAACACCAAATATAACAGGAAACAAATGTTAATTAAATTAGTGTATTCTATAGTTATATTATAACGGGTATTTTTTCACTACGTAACTGAAGTAGAAAATAAAAGTTTGACATCGATTTGTTGCTTTTAGTTACTGTAGATTAGAGGGTTACAATCGTGAAATGCTTCATGTCTAGTGAATTCGGTGTTCTTCCTACGGTTCCTAAAAGCCTGAACATATTACGGTAATTCGTGAACACGTGTGAACAGTATGAGACAATGCGTGTGCGCACCAAGTACACGCGCGATAACTCGCGTATACACACCGTTTGCACGGGAGGACTCGGAGGATCACGCCGAGGGCACACAGCGTGTTCCACGCGTTATTTGCCGTGATCGCTGGTCCGTGCCCTCATGTGATGTTGTGGGCTGGACCAGTGTTTGCTCGGCCTCATTCCAGCAATGAAGATCTTCGGAAAGCAGTCGAAGATGCTTCCTCGACAATCAGTCCTGAGTTTCTACAAGGGATGTCTGAGAGAACAAGGAGACATATCCGATTTTGTTTTGGGTATAACGTTGAGCACACCGATGATCTTAAAGTTTAATTGTCTTCTCATAAGTAGGCCGTACACTGCATTTAATTCTATCTTCAGCTGCTTCTCATAAATCAGATTTGCTTTCTGTCAAAACTTACCAGGGATACGGTGACACCCCGGGCAGTCCGTAGAACTAAAACAATGCATGTAAATAATGTCCTATCTTTTGACTTGGCTGTAGGCTTCAAAAAGAGCACAAGATGTCATCACATCAACGGCGACGATACATTTAGCGTCGATGTGATGATGTAGATGGAAACTTGAGTCGCCATCCAATCTACACTGCTTGACATGCTATCCTTGGAAGATACTCGACGCTCGAACGCTTTTTTCCCATGGATTTGTGGTGTACCAAATGGCACGAGCAACGATTTCTTGTGATTTATTTTCATCTTTATTTATTGTGGTCTCATAAATACTCTTTAACAAATTTTGTATTTCTTGTGTATTTTTGGTCTGATTTTTAATATATCGAATTGGTTATACGTTTATTTTGTGCACGTGTATATCTGACTTATAAATCGAAATGTATGATTTTCATTTACAAAATATAAACGTTTCTCTCTCTCTCTCTCTCTCTCTACTCGATATACCAACGACGCAAATGTCTTCTAAAGTGTACCGAATGAAAACAAAGGGCGCCGATTGCTCTGTTTCTATATCTACATCTTGCAAACAATTGCACCTTGCATCAATGAGCAGTGTTTAAGCTTCCCCCTCAGCATCTTCAATCAACGAGTCGCCTCTTTCAGAGGAGATCGTGACAACAATAGGAATCGGATTATTGATCAAAAACTAAATGAGGCACAAGAGTTTGAGGGTGTCATAACAAGATGAAGATAACGGAAAACACAGGAGAGAGCAGCAACTGCCATAGCTGTTGTTGATGACTATATGCCTACTATAGTCTCTTTAAATATTGTAGCATTCGTGTTTTTATTATGAAAAAATGCTCTATTTATTTCAGTATTAAGGATTACATGCAACTGATATTTACAGTCAGATCACTATTCTTCAAAAGGCGTCATATAGCCTATATGAAGTCTAGACCACGGGAATCTCTTCAAGCATGCAAGTAGGCCTAGAGCCAGATAGTACTAATTTTATGAAAGCTCCATTGAAATTTGATAAAGAACACATCACAAGTTATATCGTTTTCATGCTGCACTCAAATACTATAATGTTTAAGTTTCGTCAATCACTTCAGTTGCATCTTGATACTGTGGAATAAATGCCATTGCTATATGGGCTCATGTAATAGGATCATGATATGATGACAAAACAGCAGAGTAGGGGAGGTCAGTAGACCGATGAATGGCAATGAAGCACGATAATCAGTAAAACCTATATAATGCAGATTATGACACATACAGTTCATGAATAGTATTTATAATTGTCTGTTTCTTTTGTGTGTCTGCTACATGTAGGCCAACATGCACATATCTATCGCATTTGTTATTAGAGAGGCCTTCATCCTAATTAATCCCACTTTTTTTATCCTAATGATGCTTGTATTGGTCCTCCTATGGGCACATCAGATCACAACAGTGTTTTACTTTCATCTTCATCTGCTCCTGTGATGGACCGCGTTCAGAGGAAAGTTGTTTATTACTTCCGGCATCAGAATATTTCTAAATTTTTGCAAAATATTAGTTCAGCGCAGTTTAGTTCTGTCTTCAATGCTGCCTCTGCAAACGATAAATGCCACGCCTTTTACAGTATATTCTATTTGGCAATGACTCACATTCCTCGAAGAGAAGTAATGATGCGGTCTTCAGACAAACCGTGGATTACCCCAATGTTGAAATTACTGATCGACGATCGTTGGAGTGCATATAGAACAAGAGACTGGGAAAAGTATAAATCATTGAGTCTCAAAGTGAAGCAAGAGATCATGAAAGTCAAGCAATCATGGGCAGACAGACTTTTAAACACCCAAAGGAACGCATGGGCGATTGTGCGGGAAATTCAGGGCAAAAACATCAACGTTGTTTCGGATGCGATGTTCACTCAGCAATTCATCGATGACCTCTCTGCTATTTTTGAAAACAATTTCAATTCTAATACTGATTGTAATATCACGGGTATATGCTATGATAGTCCAAAATGGAGCTTGCAGTTTAATTGGTATGACGTCTCTACCATGTTAAAGAAACTCCCAATGAAATAATCTGTTGGCCCTGATGAGATTCCAGCTAAACTATTGCGTTTTTCTCCTGATTTCATCTGTGTTCCACTTTATGACATTTTTCAGACATCAGTGAACACCATGACTTTCCCTGACTTATAGAAGTGTGCCTACATCCGTCCTATTGAAAAGAAGACTAACCCTACGGTGAAAGACTTTCGGCCTATTTCTCTGACTCCAATAATCTCTAAAATTTTTGAACGCTTGATTCTCGCTGAGATGAAGAATGACTTCATTCGTTGTTTCCACGACGAACAGCATGCTTTTCGACCTCATGGCTCGACAACGAATGCCCTTAATATTCATCAAAGCATCATGAAGCTCAGAGAGTGTGAGAATGTTTTTGGTCTACGGATTACGTGTGAGACTTTGAGAAAGCATTCGATAAGATTCACCATAATCGTCTGCTCAACGTCCTCGCGTCTTTTGGTTTCAGTAACGGCTTCATTGTTTGGTTAACTTCATACCTCAAATCCCATGTTCAAAGAGTGCATGTCAATGGCATCATTGGTCGTCTGGTGAAAGTAGAGTCGGGTGTCCCGCAGGGGAGTGTACTTGGTCCCTACCTTTTCTGCATGTACATGGCCACATTGAAGATTCAAGACGACTGCGCTAGAATAGTGAAATATGCCGATGATGTCACTCTAATTGAGGCATTTACCATGGATAGGTCACCACATTACTTACACCGAATTCAGCAATGGGTGGATGCCTAAGATGACTCTAAATCTAGAGAAATGTAAGCAGCTCATAATCAAGAAGTCAAAAACTGCATCAATCCCACTATATGACGATTTTGTTATTTCTGAATCATTTCATATTTTAGGTGTCTCGTGGAATAATCGCATGTCATGGGTAGACCATTTCAGTAACGTTGCTCGCTCCGCTTGCATGTTTTGAGAGTCCTCAGACCATTTGTAACGAAAGAGAAGCTTTTCACCGTGTTCAATGGCATGATCCTTTCCCTCTTACTTTATGTCACACCGTTATTCGGTAACATTTCCAATCCGATTTCGCTCAAACTTCATCGGGTATTGAAGAGCGCTCATCATATCATCTGCGAAGACAACTGTAAATGTTCAATTATGCCTTGCTTGAATTCTCGTGAAACCTTGACGCTGAGACATTTCAGAAAGTGTGAATTCCCGGATCATCCGCTGCATCAGCTTTTACCAAGCAAACTACCTTAGGCTAAGCAAAATAGACTTGAGGTTGGAATAAATTGCAAGATTTTGTTTTTCACTTTTTATTGGTTGATTATGGTCTGGGCAACATCATAGCAAAAGTTCATGAAAATTGCATCAGGTTTAGATGTGCAATTCTGACATTTTTGTCTGAAAAAATATAAAAGAAGCCATTCGGTATTTAGTGCTTGTTTTTCCACATTAAATTATGTATGTAATGGGCTCTCAATGACTGCCCATTAAATTCTCAATATGAAGTGCTTTCATGTGAAAAGCATGATTAACGCATTTAAGGCCGCCTATGTAAATATCGGCAAATTTTCTATAAAAACGGTGGTAAGTATTTCAGAGTGTTATAATTAAGAATAATATATGATGACCAGTTCATTACAATAACCCAATCTTAGAAATTAAAGCCGTAACGATTTCGTTACGATGGCGTCATATGATGTCAAAATATACAAAAGCATGTTTTTTTTCAAATGCAGCTTATGAATTGCTCCAAGCAATTCCTGCCGAAGTAATGAGTCATAGCTTCAGCATGAAAGCTCTCCATCATATTTCAGAGGCATTTGTCGAAACTGTGAATTAGCAAATTTAATCAAAGGCCTGCTTTATGCTACTTGCCGTTGTTGTTTGCTGTGAAGTCGTTATCGTTGAAATGAGAACAAGTTTTTATATTTCGAAATTCATGTCGAGAAATTGATTCTCTTTCTGGATCGACTCCAAATTCATGGTAGAGTTGGAGACGCCTCGGTCATTCGCAATGTCCACATAAATAAAGAACATCAAGAAATGAACGCATTTGAGATTGTTTAGTATTATGTAGGCCTAAACAATTCTTTTGTCCCGGGTAGTCACTGGTTTCTGCCACTGAGGTCGATAAGACCATCAGCATGCGTATCAAGCATCTCATAAAGATTCTTGCCTTGAAATGCATCCAGAGAATGTTTTTCCTATCTGCGAAGATGGAAATTTCCGATATTTGCCATTTTATTGACTGCTTTTTCTGTTTAGTGAAATGATCATTCAAATCATCTTTCGTTGCAATATCACACTGTCTTACGATGTCACTAACCTCTGAGACATCGTTTGAGAGACTTACCTCTGAGACACATAAACTCATCATCGCTTGAAAACTCTGATGAAGCATTTACTTATGGAGGTTTTGTGGCAACATTCATATACCGTGATCGTCGGCATTAGGCCTATTGCATATTTCAGTAACTTCTTTATCCATAGTTAGCAACAGCTTGAGTATTGTCTTCAGATAGCTACATAGGTTGATATAATCAAGCTAAGCCTTTATGGATGTTTTAAACCAGTTTGGGTCATCTCGAGCCTCTGGCGTGCCCTTGTAGGGAGAGACGCATCGTATACAGCCAAAGAAGTTTTGGATTGAAATTGCCCGAGTCGGAGGACATCTTTGTATTCTATGCCCAGGCGAACTACCACCCTGCAATGTTTATGATTAAGCTATAAGAGAAAATGCTTGAGATTTGATCTCTCTTTGACTTGCTTCTGTACACGAGCTAACAAGTCTAATATTGAGGAAATTACTACGGCAATTGACTTCGGTTGGTTTTGTGACGAGAAAGCCATAGACTATAAATAGCAACAAGCATTACAGACTCATAGAATACACTAAGAATGCAATATTCCAATGAAATTGTTCGTTTTCAGTATTCAATAAACATTAGTTTTAAAGAAAATTGATAGTATTCACCACCATTTACTTCATTTATAATGTTGCTGTATTTAACATTTGTATATCATATTACGCCAGTGTAACTAAAACGTTACGGTTCAAAAAAATTGCGTGTCATGTCATGAATGAATATCCGAGCAAGTATTGATTGCTATTTTCGGTATTTGATGGATAATGAGATCACGCAAATGACATTGACAGTAAATGACATGTGGACGTTCATACACTGGGCCTTTCAGTATATTAGCAGATTTTAAGCCCATTTTTTGTCTAATTTCGTGATAAAATATAAGCACTAAAAAGTGACAAATTTTGAATTGGCGATTGTTTACCTGAAAATATGGGATAAATAATGTATGGTAATCAAAATATTGCATCATAGGTTGCAAGCTGGAGAAGACAGCAGATTCCGAAAAGTGCTGTAACGAAAACGTTACACTGGCGCTAAATGGGTTAACGCACTATCTTAGTGATAGTATTGAATGAATTATTCAAAGTATTAATGCTATCTACTTGATGTTGTTGTTCTTGAAATACGTGATATGTGTAGACAAGCTGCTAGAATACGATGTTTTATATTTAGAAAGCATGAATGAAGGTTTATGAGGTGCATCAAGTAATTTAAGTAATAAGAACACTGCTGCCATCTTACTCACATTTCCATCTTCATAATCTCTTCAGTTGAATAGGATCATCTATTGTGAGCGAATTGACTGATCTACAAAAAATTCAATCAACTGTAATATTGGGTTTCGGAGCAGGAGCCGTGGCAGCATGTCGGAGACGGAGGCGGCAGGAAATACTACGGCTTCGGCCCCGACTTGAAGTTTTGTAGGTATTAAAAATTCAGTCACTTTTCGAGATAAAGTGACATTTGACACTAACACTGTTTCTGAAGCGAATGCAATAGTGACATCATGCAGGTTATCGTTGCAGACCTCCCAAAACCTGTTGTCCTTTCAATAGATAGCCCACAGCGAATCATTTACTTGGATTTGAAAGGGGATCGCCGATTTCCTGAAGACTATGTTTCAACCGAAAACGCAGCCGTAGGGCTAAGCGCTCTTGATGAAAAATATGTACATACATTCTCGCCTCAAATTTAAGGTACTTATTATTGAGCACATTATTGATTCTTAATCAATATTACCTTAAAAATGAATGGCTACTTTGTAAGTGTCTCATTTGGTATACTTTTGATATAAAATGAATTTTAGATTTGTGAAATATTGTTTACTTGATTTCATGAGTAGCACTGACAACTAATGGTTGAATCATCTCGTCCGACCGGCAGCACCTGTTTCTGTCGGCAACGAGGCTGAAAATTGCACTTTATAGTGCAATAAGAGGTACGAGGTAGACATCTACAGATGTGCATTTTCTCAGTAGCCATCGTGTGTATATCGTTCTGTGAAGGTCTCCTGATCGGTCTCGTGCTAGGGGCCTGACGATGTGTGTAAGGAGCTTGGGTCTGCGAGCCGGAGCCGTGGTAGAAAGTCGTAGCCGGAAACCGGAGAAGCCCTTCTTTTATATTCATGTCGTTTTCAACAAAAAGAATAGAAGCAATTATGACTGACGATGAACTAATGATACAAGTGAACATTCTCAACTGTCAAAAAGTTACCAAATTTATTTTTCCACAGAAAAATAGATAGGTTGGTGAGTGGTCGAAGAGAGATGCTGATATTTTCTTGAGGACAGCACCAAATTACCCGAAGTTGAAGTGAAAGTAGGTCAAAACTGTGGAATAAAATTTAGGCAGTGGTTATTACATTGTCTGAGCCGGTACAATTTTGGTCTCGCGGCAATCACAACGCCAATGTTGATTGCCTCATGAAGAAGTAAAATATGGAAGCAAAGAGCAAGCAATAGACATGGAATAGCATTGTCCCAGTTGACCCAGTTTAGTAGCCGCGGCACCACAATTGGAGGTGTGATGACCACTGCCTTGAATTTCTTATGTGTGGTCTATGAGACAGGCTGCACTCAGTAGGATAGGCTTATTTTTAACTTTGCTAAACGAAAATGTTGGTGTGATGTTCACTGAGTGAATTGCTTGAATATTTACGTAAATGTAGGCGACCATAAAAAACCGGAACTAACAGCACTTATCAGTTTATTAGCGTTAAACTGGTTGTTTATTTACACACCTTTTGCTTTAACGAGTGATTCTTGTACTTTATGTTTGTCATGTGGGCGCTAGGCGTTGTACAACCTGTCCTGCTTTATGACTGCGAATGTTGGACAACAAAAAGGACGAAAGAAAATTGACTAAAAGTTGACAGAACTGAGGATGTTGGGGTGGATTTTAGGAGTCAGCGTGAGGGGAAATGTCAGGATAAGAGCTAGGATCGAGAGCAGGCATTGAGTTTGAGATGAAGGAGATGGTAAAGCGGTAGCGATTGGTAGCGATGGTGCGGACGCGTAATTCGGCGAGAATAAGGAATCCAATAAACGTGTCAATGAACTGGAAGTGAAAGGCAAGAGGACACGAGGAAGAGGTGGATTGAGAATGTGAAGAAGGACTCGGAGAAGTTCGGAGTTGATCTGGAGCAGGCCAATAATCGAGCGGACTGGCACAAGACTCTGAGAAAGACGTGCAGCTACGACTTCTTACCGGGAAAAGAAGAGGAAGAAGATGTAGGTTTGTATTCACTTTAATCAAGCACTTTGACGCAGATGACTTTAAAAGGACAACTCTGTTTAAATTTTGCCGACATCACCTTGCGGTGGCTCAATACGAATGAAGGATAATATATAGGCTTTCAGGGGCGGATCCAGAATTTTCGAAAGGGAGGGGTCCAAACATCGGGGGGGGGGCGCACACATATATCCATACAGGCGCATCGGCCAGTACCGCAAGGCAAGACTTAGCTATAATGAACACATCACTTAAACAAGGTGACAGATTTAAAAAGGTTTGTGGTAAATTTTTGTATTTATTTTTCCGTAATTTATATTTTGTATTTGATATTTTCGTAATTTAGTTTTCGCAAATTTAGAATTTTCGTATTCACATATTTCTAATAAACCTTTCGTACCAGAGAGTAAGGAGAAGCTCTCTGTTTCGCAGGCCTACTTTTGAGTAAATAATAACAGCTTAATTATTCAAAATATGGGACACATTGATTCTCTATCAATAATCTGAAAATAAAACACACAGTGCCAGTTTTTTTATAAAATTTATCACAAAGTTTTAGATACGAATAAGAATACATTTTTGAATACGAAAATATGAGTAGATAAAATTTGCACATCGATTCACCGTTGCCACAACAAGACAATCACATTCGAGTAATGAACGTCTCAAACATTCTCCTGGGATGCCTCTGCACGTATGTTTTGCATATATCCGTACGGGGAGTTGCCGTGTGTATTGTTAGTTTCATTCGTGTGACCGTGTGCAGCAGGGCCAAACCGTGTGACACACGAGTAAACTGTGTGAGTTGGCAACCCTGCGAAACAGTAACTAGGGCGCCCTAGAGAGGGTGGATGTAACAGCAACTAGGGCACCCTAGAGAGATGAAACAGTAGCTGGGGCGCCCTAGAGAGAGTAGATGAAACAGTAGCTGGAGCGCCCTAGAGAGGGTGGATGAAACAATAGCTAGGGCGCCCTGGAGAGAGAGAGAGAGTGACTGAAACAGAAAGTGGGGCGCCCTAGAGAGGGTGGATTACACAGTAACTGGGGCGCTAGAAACGCCTAAACGTGTTTGCTGAATGGTTGGCTGTGTCAACTACGGTTAGTCAACGCACAAAATCCTGATTATCAAACATGCCACAAGACTTTATTGAGAACTTCATTACTGATGACTTAACATTGGATCCTATTGAAATATTACGTCATTTCATTCAAACTAAATCGATACTCCCTTGCTGCTATTGTTGCTCATTTTGGAAGTTAGTCTATTTGTATCGGAGTTGAGAAATCCGCTCCCGTGCTACAGGAGTTCGAATACAATCACTGACTCTGGAGCTGCACAGCAGCTTCTGTCGAGTAGCGAAGAGAGGTTTGGTCTAACAAAATGGTAGTCCTAATTACACAGTTTGAATCTATAGGCTAAATATATCACTGATTAAAACATTCAGATTGTTTGAAATATTCTGCTAGGCTTTTAGTTTTTTCATTTACGTTGAGATCTGCGTAGCATGCGGCAATTGAGAAACACCATTTTAAGTGCATACGAAAGTACGTTTTTCAAGAATAGACCTCTGAATAAAAGGTTACTTACTTATAAATGATATCTTGCGCAACAAAGTCAAGCTTTCATTACAAGATCGACCCAAAGGCATTGCTTGTAAATATTTGCGATGATTCCCTAGAATGCTATTTTCTTCGAGACAATGTTTTCTAGTCGCAGTCCTATCATGTATTAGCATTAAAAAGTAGCATCTGTTTGTTAGCTATAGTAAATAGCATCTATTATATCGAAAAAGCCTTTGATTTTGAGATATAGCTAGTTCTACCTAGCCAAATATTAAAGAAATCACAGATTGCCATCATTCCAGGCTATAGATAACAAGTATAATAGCTGAGTTAAACTACTTCGAATTAAGTTTCATCCCCCAAGACAACATATAATTATGCTAGGCGTCAAGCCGAACTGCTGACACCAAGATATCAGCAATTCTATGCCAGCATTATCACATGTCTCAGACATAGTTCTAACGTAGCTGTTGAAAACAATTATGATAATTATACAGAATGTAAAACGCAAAATTTATAAAAGTTTTGGTCATGCAAAGCCATTCCTTATCAGACCGGAAGCTGTATGAAAATCGAGAAGATTGAGTTTCTCTAATAAACGAATCACGAGCGATTGCTTTTCTACTACTGAAACGATTGCTTCGGTAGTGATTGAGGCTCCCACATGTTGCAGATTACAACTTTCGATCCAGCGAAGATTTGGAATCTCTTCTTGAAATGATTGCATTATATTTGTAAGTGAAGGAAAATCACGAAGGAAAACAATCAGATGCTTGGATTCCCTTATCCTAAATCCAATATTTCGAAGGAATGAATGCTTTAATCAGCCTTCTGGGCTACAAGCAATTTTTGCATCATAGACAATACAACTCAGATAAATTAATCTTGGCAGTTGAACACACACCAATAGAAAATAATGCAGGACTCCCTGCTGAACTACGATTTGCATATCTGATGCGCCGTAGTCATACTTTGAGCTCTTACGACTCACACGTCTCCACCTAGGAGTATCCGCTAGATCGGCCCTTCTTTGCTGCTCCTATGCAGAGGTAGCGAAGCTGGGCTCAGGTAGTCAGTGGTTGCTAAAATCGGTTAAATTTTATATCATCAGAATATTAATTGAAGAACAACCCCAAATACAAGATATCCCATCAAATTGAGTTACACATATTTGAGTGTACCGGTACGGGAAATTGACCATACATGCTTGAATGACACTACATGGAAAACTTTAATTCTATGAGTACATAACGTTGTATGTGTGGTCATTCGCATACGTCAAGTCAAATTTGTCGCTCTGACGAGTTATTATTTTCTTTCTTCGACCTTCAAACGTAAATACAGCGCTCATTAGATTGGACCTAAAGCGGTGTCAAGTTGTCGATAATCATGTTCGTAACCCTTTCACGTTCCCCGATAGGACCCCAACAGATTGAGCTCGAACTTTGATAACTTATTCATTTGATGTGGATTCATAAAGCATGACTTATTCAGGCTAGGTCTCTTGTCTCATAAAATAGCTCTCACTTCTAGTGTTTTACCTCATATGAAATTTATGATATTTCTTTTGATAGTAGCATGACATTAAAATTATATTTCTGTGTCAATTTCATCATATCTTCGACAAAGTAGCCTTCCATCACTCATCACTTTTCCGTATAAATGCCATGTTATCTAATAGCTTTTTGAAGTCAGTTCCTTATTACTTCGATGGCATTATGGCGACTTTTAGAAAATTATTGCACTAAAGCAAATTTGTGAGCAATTGAACAAATTGGTAATTAAAGAAAAGCTTAGTCAGCTGACATTTTAATTTTTTGAATATTTATATTGATGATATGCTTAGCTCGTTTCAAGTGTGTTAAAAATCAAGTGGCTTTAAATAAATTCCAGGTAGAAATAGTAAGAATTGCACCACTAAACTTGCAGCAATTTCTATAAAACTTCACCAATGTGCTTAATGGAAGTTCAAGACTAAAATGAAACCTTAATATCAAATCTGGCAATTTATTCCAACTGCGGTTATTTTTTGACTTAAATTTCCTAGACTACCTGTAACAGGGCATTGTCGTCTTCCTTATTGCTCAACCGCTAAACATTCTAAATCGCTTCTTCCTTTTGCCTGCAAATTGTATAATGCGGAGCTGTGACATTTTATCATCCGAAAAAGTACTACTTATGTAATTTCGGATTTTTATTTCTTCAATACAGTGCTTATTATTATTTCATAGAAGCAGATTATATTCAATTCTTTAGTGATTCATGTCTTGTATTTGTACTTGAAGGCGCGTGACCGCTAGGTGATCCTAGCGATAAGATCCCTGAAGGTCCTTCGGTCTTGCGCCCGCTCAATGAGGTCGGCCAGTGGAAGGAATTCCTGGCCTTGAGAAGACCAAGTCAGCCGGGGACGGCCATGTAGACGCCTCCAGTTCACGGGTGGGGGCCCAGCTGATGCAGCCACGGCCTGCCTAACAGTGGTATCCGGCTCGAGACGAGCGATATGACCAAAGAGGCGAAGTCGGCGTCTTCGAATGATGATAGAGACTGTGGTTGTGGAGCTGGCTCTGGCATGAACTTCAGCGTTGGGCACGTGATGGAACCAAAAGCGGAACGGGCAAGACTAAGTCACCGATGCACTTCCGACTCTGACGAACAGTCGCTCGAGATCTGGGGCGACCGCACAGAAACAGTGCTGGATAGTGAGTTGTTAGTGATAACAGGTAATTTGATGGGTGAATCTTTCAGCTAGAGAATTGTTGGTCTAGCAATGTTTCTGTGTGGTCACCCCTGGGAACCGAGGTACACGAAACTGTCGGCTACCTCCACGGTATTGGAGTTGATGTTTAATTCACGAGGGGGAGGTTGGGAGAAATCCAACATGGATTGGATCCTTGTTTTGTTCCAGTTTATAGTGAGACCGAGGGGAGAAGCTTCTTCTCAAAGGACCGACAGGGACTCAACCAGAATGTCCAGGATTGATGAGAGGATTGCTACGTCGTCAGCGTAGCATAAGTCGGTAATGGTAGAGTGGAAATCGACACCGAGATTGGGACATCGCTCAAGTGTTTTATTCAGCCAGTAATCAACGGCGCCATTGAACAAATTAGGGGCCGCGACACACCCCTGACGAACGGCTGATGTAGAGGGAAATGGATGCGATAAACTGTTCTCTCCTCTGACTCTACAAGTGCTATCGGTGTGCAGGTCGCGCAGAATGTTGAGATATTTAGCTGGAACACCGCTATCTTGGAGGAGGAGCCAAAGAGCGTTTCAGTCAAGTGAGTCGAATGCGGCTTTCAGGTCTACGAATGCGGCATAGAGAGGTTTTCGGAGCATTCTCTGTTGTTGGGCGAGTATGGTGAGAGAGAAGATGCAATCGGTAGCAGACCGACCGGGAGTGAAACCGGTTTGCTGAGGGAGCGGCTTTCGAGCGGCTTGATTCTTGAGAATATAACAGTTGTGATGGTTTTTGAAGGAGCAGAGAAAAGCGTAATTGGGCGGCAGTTTGAGGTTTTCCGCCTGTCTCCTTTATTCTTGTGCAAGGGCAGAATGATATCTTCTTTCCAATCTGTTGGGATTCTCTCTTCTTCCCAAATCCTTTGACGAATGTGATACAGCCGAGGGGCTGTTGAGTCTTCCGCAGCACGCAGCACTTCCCCTGAGATGCCATCTGCGCCTGGCACTCGTCCGTTCGGAGGTCTTCCTACAGCAGTCATGATCTCGCTTATAATGGTCGAATCAAGAGAGATGAGGTCGTCACCACCGTTTTTTACCGCAACGGAGTAGCCGCTAGCGTACTGGGGGTTCTGGAGCTTAGCAGCGAGTTCTTCTGTTTGATACTTAATGACGGGCGTTTGCTCGACGAAGACGGAGATGAAAGGTAGCAACGAGAAATCGATGGCCTCTGTGACCTAATTCCGTGCTGCGAAAACATCATAATATGATAAAATTAGCAAGGGCTAACCTTAAGTGAAACGCAATTAATAATGAGTTACATGTAAATAACGCACTATTCAGTAAGTAAAACCAATGTGAAGAAGAAGAATAAAACATAAAGGTAAATGCTGATAATTTTCAAATGGTAGGTAATGAAAAAAAGGCCTGTGTAAGTAGAGTAAGAAAAAAAATTGATAACTTAAACGAGAAATCCTGCCAGTCTGCCACAAGAATGTGTTGGACAGTGCAGTAACTGCGGAATTTGCTTATATTGACAAAACTTAATCTGCAGGTCTGGTCACTCAGATGCTTGCATATATCAATTGCTTCAGAATGAAATTTAATGCTTTGATTGAGGCGAAGATGAAGGAGAAGATAACGATAAGTGAAAAGAATTTGATCCCTCAAAAGGACCCATGTGGCGTTCAAGGAAAGAACAACTACAACAGATTGCCTAATTAAAAATATGTGCAATTGAGGTCATCAGCAGGAGCTTGGGTAAGGATTCACGTTTCGCCCCCTACTCCTGAACGCTCAAACGCACCCTCGAAATTAATCAAATCAATGAAAGCACGCGCATCATTGGTCTTCACGCGCGCGCATGATCAATTGGTCTTCGATATAGTGTCCGTGTTACTGTACCAATTTTTCTGTCAAATCGAAATGAAATCCGTTTGTTTCAAAACGACGTGTCATCTTCTTTGCCAGAGTAATCAGGGCTTCTCTTCTTCTGTACTTTACGTGCTTTTTCGACCATTCAGGTTTGGTCATGTTGAAAATTGGCAGGACGTTTATTGCTGTGATATTAGTCCGAAAGCTACTATCTAAATTCGCACACGAGCTTCTTATTGTTTTTAACATGCAGATTGTCACCCATCATCCATAAGATGACAATTCTTATGCTGTACTTCCAGTCATCTTCGAAGTTACAGAGCCTAGAACATCGCAAAATCCCATCGCATCAAACTCAGAATGACTTTTGTCATTTTTATGATTGTGATTGCAGTTTTTGGCAGAATTTTTCCATCATCAGGCAAAAATACGGCATTCCTCATTATCGGTAGCTTGAAAGGTTTGCTGCTAAAGATAATGACAACCGATGTTATTGTCGCAGATGAACAAACAGTCTCTTCGGTGATCACAAAAATGATATTCACAGAATTTAATGTCGGTGCAGCACGTTTTAATTCTTCATCACATCTCCCAATATTTACATAATTCGGTGTTTGACCGAGCAGTTGAAATTGCCATCAACAAACAGTTATGATCTATTGGAGTCTTATTTGCAACTTGCACAAAGCGTAAAGTCGGATTTCTGTGGATAAGTCTGTCGGTTGAACCAAACACTGAAAAATGAAACTCTTGTTGAATAGATGTGAAACCGATTGATTGCAGATCACAATTACCGCTGATCTGACGAGCTGATATGACCTGCCAGAAACTAAAACAATGACCAAGAATGTCCGAAATGCATCACACTTGCAGGTGATACGGAAGCCGTCTTGTCGGAATACAATAGAAGCAAGAAGTCGAATACAAGTAAAAATCGAATTGTCTATCTCATATTTACCATCTGCTACGTAATTCACAAAGTCAACAAACAAATGTGTTAGAGAATATCATTTTTGTGACCAGGAGAGACTGCATGTTTATCTGCGACGCCCGTGGGTACCCTCGAGCGTATCACTGCGTTCCTGTTCAAAGGGTTCGTCTAAAAACAATCTCGAGTAGCAGCATGCCGTAACTGGAACAAACTACTCGTACCATCCAGAGTTCAAGAAGACGCATCTCTAATGACCTTCATAACAGCAAGGGACTTTCATTTGTCTAGTGGATTTTAATGCTGACTATTTATCATCTATCCAACATTTATCAGTTTGGTACTGTGACCTTGAAGCCATTGGCAAAACGCCGCATTAAATAAATTCATAATTCGTGATTCACATACAGTATTATCCCAAGTTCTAAATATCCAGTTAGATCAATCACAAGGTTAGGAAAAAAATTCTAACACATTATTCTTGGCGAAAACTAGATAGAATGCCTTTGCGTGCAACAGGTGACACGCTCAAATACGCGTGAAATACACATGACCCTAAACATCCGTGGTCACGCGTGACATTGTTGCAACATCTGTCGGCAGTCCTGTTATATAGACTTTGCGTCTCATGTGTCTGCATGTATCAGAGGCTAAACAATGTGATAGGACCTCAATTTCATGCTCAGGGAAGACAGAACATGCTTAGCGGTTCATCCGTAGTTCAAGCGGCAACGCATGCAACTGTAGACGACGCGCAAACTATAAACGCTCACCCGCGAGTGTTCATAAACATTCCCTATGTTTTAACAACATCAGATCAAGTGATTTCTGACTCTTAGTGCAGCGCGTATGTACGCGCGTAGAAGAATGGAATGTCCTTAACCACGGATGTTTGGGGTGCTCCGTAATTACGCGTGAATTACGCGTGGCATGTCATCTAGTGTGATTTCTCAATATCTTCCCATATTTCGTCAACAATGATGTTAAAACAGGTTTGAGTGAAATAGTTGAGCAATCAACGTAATTAAGCGAAATTCGTATTGAAATACATCTCATATAGGACAATGGACATGTACGACACCGAGTATCACTAATGCTCGTAAGTAAGCTCAAATTATGGATGTGAATTATTTTGATTTTCACTGAGCTTTAAGTTATGCGAAGTCGAAAGCGTAAAAAATAAAAAGCGAATAACTTGTGCAAAAACAAGCTTCATAATCACACACACTGTAAACCGTAGACTGGCAATTATCCTACAAAATTACTGACAAAATCAACCGACGATTGTCACCTCCAATATCCTGCGATATCCGACGAGTTTTGTAGGTTCTCCACCGACATCGAAACAGATGCTTTCTGTGCAAATTAACGAAACAATAATTGTTGAATATTGACTGATTTTTTCGATTAGTGATTGCTTGACTTTTGGGCAATCTGTATTATTGTGTGGCAAAACCATGATTTATTTTGACATAATTTAATCAACTACCTACATTTTTGATAAAATTTGAGCTACAATTCATTGCTATTAATTTTGTCGTTTTTTGTCAGATATTGTAGGTGTTCAGTGGCAATCATCCTACAAGAACTAACAATGACAGACAAAATAGATTTTGTAGGATAAATGTCTGTCAATTGTCAATCAACGGTTAACAGTGCACTTGCAGGGCCTATTGCAATAAGCTTGCAGTGGAAGCTTACAGTCTCGAATAGTCGAGTTGTCGGAACGGAAATCTCGAGATCTCGAGCACTTGAAAATCTTGAGATTAAATTCAATAGTACAAATACATTTTCAGCAATAAATTCCGAAAATTTCTTTTCGCAACAATCCTTATATTGGAGAGACGACATAAATTGACTTCAAAATGAAATCCAGAAACCATAGAGTAAATATACAGTAGTAGTAGCCTACATGTAGCTTATAGCTAGAGTGACCGACTCAAAAAATGTCGGCATATAATGAAGATTTTTATATTGAAAGATTCATTTGTTTGGGGAGATCAAGTTCCTGCGGTCTAAAAAATATTTTAACACTTTTCAAAAAGCTAAATTTTTGAAAATTATTCCTGTGTTTAAATACACTCATTTAAATACCAATCAATATTAAGAAAGTTGATATCTTGTTCTGCTTCTCGGCTGGGCTGAAATTTCAAGTTTTTAATTCAATTTTCATCGTCGTAATTATATGATTCACTAACTTAGAGTTTTCATTTCTTGTTTAGTGAATCTGAATAGTGATGTGGACCCACTTGGGCCTGTATCATAAAAGTTAATTATGATTTTTGTCTTTGATTATGATACTGATATGATGACGCTTAAGAAAATACTCAATTTTAATAAGGATAAGCAGTAAAGCAATGGTAACCCATCGAATTGCTAATTTAACAAACATAGCCTCTCCCAGATTTTCATTACACCGAGGATCTGTAAAATGCTATCATGATCAGTCAAATCCGTGTGAATTTCTCCAAAAGTGTGAAAATCTGCACATTTCACAGGTGATATTGGGTACCAACTCGAGTTCATTTAATAAAATCGAAACTGAACACACATTGGTGATTTAATTAATAGAATTGCTTGTTGCTGCGCAAATAACTATTTGAATGTATTGTGCGCAATTTAGCTATGGTAGAATGTGGGAAGATGGTAGTTTAAAGATGTTTAGAACATCAACTTCGATGTAAAAGTTGAAGTGAGTCACATGATTCAGTATTTCATGCTTGAGAACTTCTACAAAATGAGTAAAATCGCCAAAATTAAGTCAAAACATGAAATTCACTCATTTTGTAGAGGCTCTCAGACATCAAATGCTAAATCATGTGACTCATTTCAACTTTTATATCGAAGTTGATGTTCTGACCTCAATCATGTTTCAAATTTCATGGCATTCTGATAAATAGTTTCTTTTCTGCAAAAGAAAATGTACGAAAATTGCCAAGTGTTTCACAATCCATAGATAGATATTTCTTGAATTTTACCATTGGATTCCAATGGAAATCCCTTAACCTTGCCTATAATCGAAAGCGAGTGACTGTGACACTTGGGAATTTGATTTTTGAATTCAGCTCTTCGCGATCTACAAAGCCATGCTATTAACCCCTTTGTGCGCGAATTTCGGAAGAAAGTGTCAGTAACTCCCGTCCTATGCAGGAGAAAAGCCGGCAGCAACGCAATTAATACCATGCAGATGCACGCTGATTGTGATTCAAATTTTTTCTTCACATGCATACCGTAGATACGGATATCATCATTACAAGATGCATTACTGCCTTCTTCTTCCCACATTATGCCATAGCTTAGGCATTGATGAAAATACTTTATTGACGACAAACAACAGCGAAGCTTACAGCTAAATGTGAATACTTAATTAAGTCAAAAAAGTCAGAAGTTAAGAGCAAGAATAAAGAACTACAAATCAGACAGCTGACTAGCCACTGAAATGCTTAAGGCATTTCCACGAATGAGAAAAAAGACTTATCCGCTGACAGAGCCAAAAATGTTCACGGGGGTCACCAGTGATGTCAGACATCCCACGACCAAGTTCCCGGATGTTTCCTTCAATACACGCCGAATGTTTCGATGGCAGTCGGTTGGAAGATGTGCTGGCTTGGTAATTAGAAATATTTCCGTTCTTAAGCCCTTCGGCATTGTTGTCTGCGGCTCCAGCTGTCAGTGATGAATCGATGATGTCGGACTTCGCGCATGCATCCATAAAATACCATAGCTAAGTTACGTACAGGATTATATATTGACGACTGCACTATCTCCGAATCTTTCGATAGCATTAGCCAGTCATTACTTGCTCAGAGAGCGAATGAAGTTGCTAATTGGGCATAAGAACACAATATGAGATTAAATCTAAAAAAGACAAATGAAATGAGAATAAACTCATAATGAAATTTTGATTTTTTTGAAAATTTTGAAAACCCCCGAAAAAGTGTGACATCCGGCGCAAGCGAAGCGAAGCAAAGCAAAGCGAAGCGTCGCGCCGGATGTCACACTATATACTACTTACACTTTCGCCCTTCGGCCTTCGGCCACGTGAAATTTGAAGTCTACCTAAATTTTTGAAATTTTGATTTTATTGAAAATTTTGAAAACCCCCGCAAAAGTGTTACATCCGGCGCAAGGAAAGCGAAGCGAAGTGTCGCGCCGGATGTCACACTATATACTACTTAAATTTTCGCCCTTCGGCCTTCGGCCACGTGAAATTTGAAGTCTACCTAAATTTTTGAAATTTTGATTTTTTTGAAAATTTTGAAAACCCCCGCAAAAGTGTGACATCCGGCGCAAGCGAAGCGAAGCAAAGCGAAGCGAAGCGTCGCGCCGGATGTCACACTATATACTACTTAAATTTTCGCCCTTCGGCCTTCGGCCGTGTGAAATTTGAAGTCTACCTAAATTTTTGAAATTTTGATTTTTTTTGAAAATTTTGAAACCCCCCCCCCTCAAAAGTATGACATCCGGCGCAAGCGAAGCGAAGCGAAGCGTCGCGCCGGATGTCACACTATATACTACTGGTAACTCCGCATTTATTAAATCCCCAATGTGTAAACACATTCGATTTTATTAAATGAACTCAAAGGAGATACAGTCGGAATTGTTTCCAAATGTGAGATATGCAATTTGTTTCAGTTTTGCAGAAATTACAACGGCATTGACTGATCATGATAGCATAAAGCAGAAGGAAATGATATTATTTTACTGACAGTCCGTGTCTGACAGCCTTGGAGAGGAAAGGTTTGTTAAATTGGCAACTCGATGGGTTCCTATTACTTCATGCTGAACCTCAAGAGAATCTTCTTAAGCGTGATCAGGCAACAGCTGCCATGGCATGGCAAAATCACAGATTCAAAGACAATGATTTCAGTTAACTTTGAAAGATGTAAATGGTTCCACATCACTATTCAGATTGCAGAAGTGAAACATTAATTCAGTGAATCATAAAATCATGCCGGTGAAAATTGAATTAAAAACATGAAATTTCAGCCAAGAAAGCACGAAAAATATCGCGATTTTTTCATGAAGACTTTCATTATAATACGGAGCATGAAATTCCCTTGATAATCAGCTTGACTTCCGCTTAGTTAGGATGCTTTTCAGCAAATATGCATTCTTTTTGATATCCAACTTGTTCCATGCTACTTACATAGGAGAGTCATCTCGGTAGTATATAAATTGGCAAATTTTGAATTTTTTTAACAGTGCTCAAATAATTTTTTGGACCACGGGATCGTGATCTCCGCAAAGAACTGAATATTTTCATATCAAAATGTTCAGTGTATACAGATACTTTTTTGAGTCGACACTCTACCTATATATCCCTACTCTATGGGTGGAAGCACGATAAACTATGCGGCATTATATTTCCTGCTGATTTTGAGTTCTTGCACTGGTGCGAGGAACTGCAATGACATATCAATGCATTCACTACATAGATTGTCCATGAAAGAACCACTTTTTAAATGCAGAGATCAAAATGCAAAGAGCAGAAACATTATGCCGAGGGACAAGCTCTGTTATTAAATATATATTTTGGTAAAAGAGACCTTCTGTCTCACTCGTGATTTACAGTGACAGTGACAGCCATAGAGTAAGAATATACAGGCAGAGTGTCGACTCAAAAAAGTATCTGTATACTTTTAAAAATTTTGATATGAAAATATTCAGTTCTTTGTGGAGATCACGTTTCCGTGGTCCAAAAAAATGTTTGAGCACTTTTGCTTTATGCTATCATGATCAGTCAATTCAGCTTCATCCGTTGCTGGAAGCGCATATGTTGCTAAAATCTCATTTTCTGTTTTCCTTTGAACAGCTTTAAAGAGACCATTTCGTTCGAAGACCATTTTGACCTGCAACCTTCTGCTTCACACGTCATTTAAGCTGAATGTTTCATCTAGAATCATAAATGTTTTTCTATGAGAGATAAGGAGCTACTATATTTTCGAAAACTTTGTTAGATCGTCTTTACTATGAAGCAATCGGTAGATTTCATTTTACCACACATTGTGAGATCGCTGATCCATTATACTTTTCGTAACAATGATTTCAAATAATTTTCACACAGTCTAGAACAAAAGATGTAATCCCTATAGCAACGAAAGGATGTATATGATATTTTTTATTTTGACAAAAGGAATAGATATGCTTCAAATGAGCATCTGACAATGATACATGGATGATTAGCGGATAAAGACGAAATTCTTCCTTCCGGTCTAATTAAACAATTAAATAATAGCAATTAAAAAGAACGTTATTTATGAATGCAATTTCAAAAGAACAAGTGAACTGATTCAGATAAAGCGATGACGGCTTGGAATTATATACAATGTCATCATCGTTCCCATAACAAATTCTGAAATAATGGCGTCAACAGAAAAGTGCGCGTTCTAAAACGCTTGTTTCATTTCCCCATGTAAAGTCAATGAACCTGTCTGAGTTACACATTAAGACTGATACATATAAGAGTGAGACAAAAGTCTTTGTCTCAGTCACGGCATATATTCTAAATTGACCATAAGTGATATTGAATGACAAAGCCATATAGCTTTTATACTACAGGTTTTTGCGTTTGTTCCTATGAATCTGTCGTTGATCAACGTTAAAGCTGATAAGCTAACGGCATTTCTAATTATTTGCTGAGATTTGTCATTGATCAACGACATCTTTCAAAAGATTGACATTTGTCGATGATAAACGGAATGTTGCACGCTATCGTGATATCTACCATTGTTAAGAGACATTTTCACACTATTGTGACTATCCTACATAATATTCTAATTATACCGAGAAATTTTGATGCCAGTGATGTCTTCTAGTCGTATGCATCGAGGAATCAGCTGACGAACCTTTTCTCCAGGGAAGCTTGACAAACCTCGGAAGTGATTTCGGAGAGATTTTGCTCTGACAGTTAAGCCAGTGTTGCCATGCGCGTGTGGTGATCTTGTCGAAGCATCGTGAATCCTCCAAATTTCTTCGGATGCCTGCTTTCCACACATTAAAAGCACTTTGCGATGTTTAGGGAGGGCGAGTAGGGTCGAAGCATGGTTTGAGTGGGTAACTTCGACGCTTCTCAACATTGATTTGCTCAAGCGTGAATGCCGGATTATCCACAACAATGTCAACAATACATTCTTCCATTTCGTGATCGATAAGTCGAGGTCGATATCCTCCTCGCATTCGTGTAATAACGTTGCCCGTCAATTGGCATCGTTTTATAATTGACCACGCGGTACCACGAGCGATTCCAAAAGAACCAGCAACTTCAACATAATCTCGATTCTCATCAAAATACGCATCAACGATGCGGTGTCTGTCAATCTCAGAAATTCCAGGTCTCTGTAGACATTCACATTGATGGCGACTCAGTTATCGAGTGCAAAACGTCGCAATTTATTTACAAATTTCGATGTTCATTTGACAGATTTCTACTAATGAGCGATATAGTCCGGCAGCCAGAACGAGTTTCTGCAGGGAATGAGGCCAAAAGAGAGACTTTCGCAGAATGATGTACATCTTCGACCTACTACGAATCGCCACGTCTCCCGAGATCTAGTGAGTTCCTCTTCCTGTCAGACAGGATCAAAGAAAAACACATGCTAATCCAATGGGACGCAGATTGCACTTTTTGAAATAAATGAAATTTCTATGTTTTTGCTTATCAACTGGGGAGTGTTAAGTCGAAAAGGCGTGCGAATGAGTCTCCATCCAGTTCTAGCCTTAAACCAGCTTGCAGCGCCTTTCCCTTCAGGCATCATAAATCAAATTATTACTATTGTAATCACATCTCAGTAGGCCTACCAACTGGTAGTCTACCATTTATTTCGTTCTAAAAAAATCTGTTGTCTCGCATTTGGTCCAACGATTACTTTTAGCTGCATGCATTTCACATTCAGACAATGCCTTGTGAAAATAAATCGATCGATGCATTAGAAAACCGTTTATGTTAATGGTCGCACACATGAAGCAAAGAAACACTGCTTAACATTGTTGGATTGTGACATGATGTGCACTACTCACTGTTTTTGGAATTTCAATTCATCTTACACTGTTTTGATGTTAACATCCATTCACACTGGAAACGGTCCGGTCCATACACATGTCAGAATCTGTAAAATATCATCGTTCTTTCTGCATTACTATCATGATCATTCAATTCCGTGGTAATTTCTTCAAAACTGCAAAAATTTGCTTATCTCACATTTGGTAACAATACCCAATTGTATTCACCTCGAGTTCATCTAATAAAATCGAAAGTGTATGCACATTGGGGATTTAATAAATGCAGAGTTACCACTGTAACTAATATACCTACTCTATGGTGACAGCACAAGGTAAGAGTAATCGGAAAACTTGTGTGCCATCGCCTATCGTTGTCGCACTTAAACATATAGTAAGTATATCGTTGGTAGAGTGTCGACTCAATAAAAGTATCTGTAAAAAGTGAAAATTTTATATATGTATAAAATGATTCAATTTTTTGGAGATCACGTTACTGCGGTCCAAAAAATTATTTGAGTAATTTTTAAAAAGTTAAATTATTTCAAATTATTCCTGTATTATTCCTATATACTACTGAGATGAAGCACCTTTGTAGGTAGCATGGGACAAAGTTGGATATCAAAAGGAATCAATATCTGCTAACAAGCAGTTGTTAACAAGCATGATTAAGTGGAAATTAAGCTGATTATCAAAGAAAATTCATGAGGTGTATTATAATGCAAGTGTTCATAAAAAGACGTTGTAATCTTAACGTGATTTCTTGGCTGAATTTTCAAGTTTTTAATTCCTTTTTCATCAGTATAATTGATTCTATGGTTCAGCTTGTGATGTGATCACGCTCAAGAAAGTGCTCTTATTGATAAGGCTACGTATTGAAGTGATATTAACCCATCGGATTGCTAATTTAACAAACTATATTACCTCTGCACACAGGTTGGCATGACACAGAGAATCTGTAAAATGCTATTATTCCTTCTGTTTTGCTATCACTCAAATCAGTCAAATCCAAAATTTCTCCAATAGTGTAAAAATGTGCATATCTCACATGTGATGCTGGGTCTCATTCGAGTTTATTTAAAAAAATCAAAACTGTATACACAAAGGGGATTCCATTATTGCTGAGTTGCTGCTCTACCTAATGTACATACATTAAGCACTTAACAGTTCAGCAATTTGAGATGCACTCTAAACCAGCACCTCCTAAATCGCACACTTAAATAAGACACTATTCGTAACTAATAAAAAAATCCTAAAGCAAAGCGATTTAGAAGGCTAGCGCGCTGGGGTTATTGTTCTCTTTAGTATAGCAACATTCTATTTCACGCAACCTCCTAAAATTCTAGTGTGTCGCGCTTTATGGTGCAAGTTTCTTCGATTTGAGGAGGTGACAGCTTACAGTGTATACATAGAGGTAAGCAGACAGTAGAATATATAGAATAATATAGCAGGTAGTGGAATATCTTGCAGCGCAATGTCTCTGATTAGAACACTAAAACGTACATGCAGACATCTCACAGACAATGTTCTGCTTAGTGAGAGCATACACGTCATGCATTGCTGAAAGACATTTAAAATTCTCAGTTTAACTATAATTTTCAGTTTCCGAAATTACATGCAGTTTGACCTTCTTCAGAAATGGCGAGGAGTTGAAATATCAAAGACTGGTTGATTGTGCGCTATTGACAAGTTGGTGGGGGAATTTCTCTGTTTGATAGAAATCTAGAAGCAAATAAGTCGTCTGTCACTTTTGAGCAACTTTTTTCAACTTTGAGCCGATGAAAACAATGACAGCTCTTTCGAAAAATTCAATTGCAGAATTGTGTATTTGCCAAATTTATCCGTTGAGACATCGTTAATTAATGTCTAACCAGACAAGGTTACGCTGTTTAACATCTCCAACCAGCTCATATTGGTTACGTGCTTGTCCTTCTCCTGGCCTTGGTTATGATTTAAAAGCGAATGAAATGGGCTTTCTTGCGAAATGATGGGTTGGTCTCAACTTACCGTATTTCCTCTTACATAAGCACCCTTCTAATATAAGCAGCGGCTATAACATTCCTGGTGTCTCTATAATATAAGCATACCTCCAAAACAACCAATTAAGGAGTTCTTAGGTAAGAGATTATTCTCGGAGGGTGCACCGGTTACGTTCAGGTGTTCTTTCAGCAAACCTATAAAAGGTCGAATTCAGCTGCGTTGCCTTCGCTGGGTGACGTCTGCCAACCATACATTTACAGCTAAAAGAAACTCGAAAGCTCCAGCAAAGGAACAACAATTTCAGTGGGTTGTCGAGGCTGGGGAACAAATCCAGGGCCATGTTGAGTCACCAGCACAAGAGATGGCTCAAAATATCATCTCATTTATTGCTTTAAAAATGAACAGGTAGACACATGTAGACATGTTTCTGACTTTTAGTTCTTTTACTCAATCTCCTAAAAATGTAATCAATTTTTGATAAATAAAGAACAAAAATAGCATTTCTATATAGAACTACATGTATACAACATGTTTGGCTAATAGGAAGTGCATTTCATATAATTATGCATGCAGATTACAGAAACAAAATTTTTGATAATTAACTATGCCCTATAGTTAATACACTAGGTGACATTTCCACGCATGATTCACGCGTAATTATGGAGCACCCCAAACATTCGTAGTTAAAGACATTCTATTCTTCTATGCGCGTACATGCGCACTACACTAAGAGTCAGAAATCACTTAATCTGATGCCGTTAAAACATGGGAAATGTTTATGAATATGCGCGGGCGAGCGTTTATAGTTTGCGCGTCGTCTACGGTTGTCTGCGCTGCCGCTTGAACCACGGATGAACCGCTAAGCATGTTCTGTCTTCCCTGAGCATGAAATTGAGGTCCAATCACATTGTTTAGCCTCTGATACATGCAGACACATGAGACGCAAAGTCTATATGACAGGACTGCCGACAGATATTGCAGTATTGTCACGCGTTAATGACGCATGCTGAGGTCATGTGTAATTATGCGTATTTGAGCGTGGCATGTCGCCTAGTGTAATTAACTATAGTCGGTAATATTGAGCGCTTCATTTAGTGATATTATTGCCATGAACTATTAATTAATTAACTATCTGACGCTACATTGAAGCAGCAAACATCGTGAAGCATTCTTCTAATGCTGTGCCAAATGTTGACTCATAAAAGCATCATATTTCTGTCTGCATGTACATGTATGTTTCCGACGAAGGCTGAGTGGCATTCAAAAGATTAGATGCATCGATCACCTGCACGAAAGCATCTCTTTTTTACTCAAAATGAACTTCTATGATATCTTGACATCGATTGATGCAGGTAAGCGAAGAATTTGTTAAAGGGTCAAGTGGATCCCCCCTTCAGGTTTGGGATGGAGTGAAAAGCTCATGTCTCTGGGGGCTAATTGATATCGACCCTCAGAGACCTGATATTTTTCACACCCTCTGAAACCTGAGGGGGTCCAGAGAACCCCTTTCACATATTCTTAGTTTACCTGCTTAAATCGATATCAAACCATTAGGAAAGTTGTTTTTTGGTAAAACAATGATGTTTCCGTGGGGCAGGTTCATATAACAAATCCCTTGAGTGACTTTCAGTCTTCTCAGTAAAACCATGCGAAAATGTGGTGTCTTTATAAGTCAACCACATTCAGCACAGCATCAGTTGTACTAAGAGGCGGTTTTACGATATTTTGTATCACTATACAGCCTCAGACAGTTTATTTTAATGAAATTGATTTAATTCGTGCGGCAAAACCTTTCCATTTGTCCATTCTTTCAGATTTATCCAAAGCTATCAGAAATAGGCCTAAAATGAGTCAAAATTGCTGTACTATTAGAACCTTAAAACAGCTGTGGAGATCTCAAACTTATTAATTGCTGCTGTGAAACGTTTGTCAGTAGTCTGTTTTTGGTGCTGAACTTTGAATAAATGATAGCTTTCATTTCGGACACTGATTTATGTCGAGTTGTTCATAATAAATCATTCCCTACTTTTAGGGAAATTTGACCGTCTCAGTTTACCAAAGGGCTTTTTGAAATGGTTGCTGGACTACCTCACTAATCGCAGATGTGTCGTAAAGGAAAACCGTTGCTTATCAAAGGTGATATACGTGAAAACAGGCATACCGCAAGGATCAGTTTTGGGCCCATCCATTTTTGCGATATTTACTTCTGATCTAGTGGGAAGATTTCCTGAAACCAGACAAATTATGTACGAGATGTACTCGTATGTCGATGATATAACTCTCATAATATCTCTCCGAAAAGGTGTTGATCAGAGAAGTCAAGAAAAACAAATAAATGAAGAAATCGATGATATTGGTGTTTGGTGCTACAACAACGATTTGACTTTGAACAGAGAAAAATCCAGCATCTTGGTGTGTTTAAATCGTGCAGCAATGAACAATCGACCTATCAATTGTTTTTTGCCTCAAGTAGATAAAGTCAAGATTCTTGATGGGACTTTCAATAATCGTCTCACTTGGCATGATCACGTTCAAGATATCGGCAGTAGATGCAATCGTCGCTTTTTTGTACTTCAAAAAATGAAATATTATATCAACAAGCATGAATTACTATGCATTTACAATGCATACATACTATCTGTGATTGAATATGCGTGCCCACTGTTACTTGGTTTACCTAAAGGACTAGAAAGTAAGCTCAAGAGAATACACATCTGAGCGATTAAGCTAATTGAAATTGAGAACGAAAGTCAAATTGATTCCATCAATGAGAATATATTTGATAATCAAGGATGTAGTAAAAATAAGTAGCATGAAAGAAAATACAATTACACGAAGGCAAGTTAGCCCTGGAAGGCATCCGAGGTTGGGCTCCTTGAAATCAGCATGATAGCGTTGCCGTGTAGTAGCGAAACAGAGAGTCTCTGGAAAATCCAGTCGATCGCTTTACCATAGTGTTCTCCATACCGGTCGGCCCATCTGCCACCTATCAGCTTGATAGTTTCCAGAGCAACGGGACCCCAAGCGGCGAAAATCTCGACGGCTATTGGGAGGAAAACGAAGCCCGCCGCTTCGACGAGCTGCCACAGCCTCCTCAGCCGCCGTATTGATTCATCAAAAAGAAGAGAGAGACTATTAGCAAAAAGTTTAAAAAGTTTAAAAATATACTCATTGACACAATTAATGAAACAAACTATCATTGGCTTGAATTGAAGTTTGTTTCATTTTTTTCTCAGGTATGATGCAATATCTCGCTTTCTAGTATGTATTACCATTCAACACATTAGAGAATGGAGAAAGATCTATGGTGGTCAAATTTCAAATTTTGATATCGATTCAACTGTCACAATGTGGCATTATATCATGGATTTTTAGGGCAGTAATATCAGACATAGACGAGGCTGCGTTAGCATCGGATTTGTGCGGTTGCATGTGTGAGAATTTCTCTCTCATATCCGTCAAAATCTATTGTTAGTTAACTTGTCATGAAAGTAATTGGGAAAATTCAATTTCAAACTCTTCGCATTACTGCTCGCTGCTTGTGGTTGTCCACTAATAGGGAGTCGTGTCGATGTTGAAAAATATAAACTAGGCCTGCTGATGATTCCTGATCGGGATCATCATACTGCAGCAGTCACGATTGCCTCTATGAGACTCTGTGACAGAACTGCACTTATACATGTAGGCTACCTATCAGATTTGTACCCCGTCAAGGTTGGGTCCAATCTTGGGCTTGGATACCCCCAAAAACCAAGATTAATTTTCGGTCTATTCTTGGTTGCCCCCAAGATTGAACCAAAAAGTGGCTATTTTTCTAATGAAGTGGAACAACAATTTCCAGAATATGTTTGGAATTTTGATTGAGATTTAAAATTGCATGTAGATATTTTGAATCATGCCATATTATACATATTGCTATCCAATTTATGTGAATCTAATGTTCATATTAATTACTATTTATTACATGAATTTGTTATTGCGGAATTGAGGCCGCATTAATATTCAGCTAAAAGTTTTGATTATCGGTATAGGTTATCTCTGGGTTTAATATCATCAACCCTGTTTACGACTGCAGCCTTATAATTTCCTAATTAGAACAACATACATGACTAACCTGCATTCCTTACAACATATCTGATCGAGAAACGAAACACACATAACATAGGCCTCGTATAAGATGAAAATAGTACAAACGTAGACATAACAATATTTTTACTAATCGTAAGAGGCAATCATCAAAGAATGTCACTGCAGTAAATGATACCGATATCTTTCTATTTCTAGTACATGTAGCCAAATAGTAGAATAAACAATATAGGCCGAAAATTTAAGCTTTCAAGGTAAGAGGCTATATGAAGCAAGTTATCTACGAATTATTGTAGGCTACCAATTTAGCAGCATAAGCGTTATACAGGTATTGGTTTAATGCATTGCATTTTTCATTTATTATTTGTTTTATTTCACGCGAAATGAAACATACAAAATTCTGTCTAACACAATGCATTACATCTACTTTAATGGTTTAAATTCACAAGGAAGCCATGCGTAATCAAAGCATAGTTTAAAAAGTTAATTAAGCAAACTATCAGATAGACATTTACGGTAGGTCTATATCAAAGTTGATGATAACAGTTTTATCATAGAAAGCCGAATCGTGTGTTGAAGTAGGTTACATATTTGCATCTACATACATGTAAGCTTACATGTAGATGACTTGCTATGACATGATGTGGTCATATACTTAGGCAGAATTTTTCCAAGAAAACCGCAAATGATCATTCATGGTCAATTTCTGGGAGGGGGTACCCAAGCTCTTGGGTCCGCACCCCAAGATTCTTGGGTACCCCCAAGACTACCCAAAACCTAAGAGTGAACCCAAGACCCAACCTTGCAATTCTAGTCCCTCTAATTTAAACGGTCCGAAAAGTCTATTCTCTATGTCTTAAACTATATTGCTTTGTTTCGCATTGTTCTGTGAGGGAAGTTCCACAGAAATTCCCTCGAATATTTCTGAATAAATGAATCTTAGCAGTTTCATCACGGAATCCTTTCAGTACAATCATGCCAATGAGGGCGGCTGCAATCAATTATAGTAATGAAGTAATGACATGTAATCTATTATTGGTAAGTCAATTGCGAATTGCAGCGCGAACGGACGACATGGAACCTTCCTTTGGAATTATGATTTTTCATTGACTGTCGGGTATTTAAACACAATGATTTCAAACATTTTTGTCTCTGATAAAGAATATACAACGCAGAGCAACTACAATATGATGCAATGGAATATATCAATAATCATGACAGTTCACTAACTAGGCGCTAACTGACACGAAATTTCGGCTTCTTGCCTAAGTTAGTGTCCTACAGTTTACAGTGAATAAAGGACACAGAGATAGATTCGCTTGCATGTGGGTCAATCTAGAGCGAACACAATGCTATCGTAGCCATTATATGCAATGTTAGTGACTGTGTGCACTTAATGTGGTGTCAACCTTCAGGTTCGTCAGAATTCAGACTTGAATTTGCATTACGTTCAATGAAAAATTGATCCTCTCGCCCCTCGAGACTAGTTCTGACCGTGACCATCAGTTTTGAGAAATACCATCTGTAGACCCAAACACGCAGACAATGCAATGTGATGAGGAAGAATAAGAGGAATGTTCTTCTTAGTGATGTAGTAGTAGTAGAAGCGTTTATTCAAAATAAAATGATAATCAAAGTCAATACACAGATAAATAGCATCACGATTATGAGGCACATATATAACAGTGAGCAATGTAAATAACCGTAACTTATAAGTAATAAAGATGTTCCGTGAAGCACAAGAAATTTTAAAAGGTTACTTTCGTACATGGTCATCGCTTGCAGATTATTCATTATCAATGTTGTATGGGGAATGAAAGAAAGTTGGCGGAGGTGAGACCTGCAACATTCAACATAGAAATGTCCACTTCTATCAAATTTTCTAGGGATCAATGAGCGAAGAGCGTGAAATTCGTTACTAACAGCATCAGTGAACAGCTTCTGACTCTGATTTGCTCGTCGACGTTTCATGGAAGAAAGGCTGCAATCACAGGCGAAGTCATTTCCAAATTGTATGATTTTGTGCGCTCTTCTTTCTACCCAGGAAAGCTTCTTACTCAAATTTTGATTGAAGCCGACAAAGCATGGAGAGCCATATTCTAGAACGGTCGAATGGTCGAAGTGTATTTAAGATGAAGTTCATTCGCAGTAGTCAAAGGCTTCAGCGTTCGAATGATATGCATCCGTTTATTGGCTGATGCACACACATTGGATATGTGACTGGACCAACTCAGATCGGAGGAGAATGTCAATCCAAGAATCTTCATATGTTTCACCGTAGGCACAGTTCTCTCAATATCAGCACTATAATTATTTTTCTTGCATATCATTATTTGTGACTTTCATTAATGACCATAGATTTCCCATGACACCAGTATTTCATGTTCTCAATTTCGTTCTTAATATTTCATGCCGGTTGGTTGGAGCATTGAATTGCAGTGATCATAGAGACGTCATCTGCATACTTCACTACAACCGTATCTTGATGAAAACTATTCAAATCTGCGATGTAAGTTCCAAAAAGAAATGGCGCTAAAATAGAGCCTTGAAGTATGCCGACATTCGCTTCAAAGGGAGTTGACAAACTACTTCCAACCTTTTCTTGGCAAGTCTTGCCTTGTAAATAATGCTGAATCTATTTCAAGAATCCTCTCGGAAAGCTGCGGTTCGATGATTTGTTAACAAGGTGAATCTGGTCAACATGGTCAAACACACGACTGATATCGAAGCTAGTTAGAGCTGAAGCAATTGTGTCAGTCACATCAATTTGTCTAGTCAAAGCATCATGGATACATGCTAAAGCGGTTGTCGTGGAAGCCCATCTACGGAAGCCGTACTGCTCGTGACCGTAATGCATTTCAAAGTTATCTCTTAAGGAGTTCAATGTGATCCTCTCAAGAATCTTTGACACCGTCAGTAGTATATAGTGTGACATCCGGCGCGACCCTTCGCTTCGCTTTGCTTCGCTTCGCTTGCGCCGGATGTCACACTTTTGCGGGTTTTTCAAAAAAATCAAAATTTCAAAAATTTAGGTAGACTTCAAATTTCACGTGGCCGAAGGCCGAAGGGCGAAAATTTAAGCGTTTTTAAAAATACCCAATTTTCAAATTTTTCAAAATCTCAAAATTTGAGAATTACAATTTTCACCCCTGTTAAAATCATGACCGTTGCAGGACACCGAAAAAATCATAAAAGTTAAGAATCTCAAAATTTGAGAATTACAATTTTCACCCGCCCTTAAAATCATGAGTAGTATATAGTGTGACATCCGGCGCGACGCTTCGCTTCGCTTTGCTTCGCTTCGCTTGCGCCGGATGTCACACTTTTGCGGGGTTTTTTCAAAAAAATCAAAATTTCAAAATTTCAAAAATTTAGGTAGACTTCAAATTTCACGTGGCCGAAGGGGGGAAAATTTAGGTAGTGACAAATTTTCAAAAAAACAAAATTTCAAAAATTTAGCCGGTCTCAAAATATCACGTAATCCCAAATTTGAGAATTACAATTTTCTCGCTTAAATCATGACCGTTCCAGGACACCGAAAATCATAAAAGTTAAGAATCTCAAAATTTGAGAATTACAATTTTCACCCCCAAAATCATGACCGTTCAAGGACAGCGAAAATCATAAAAGTTGAGAATTTCAAATTCATGAATTTTATCCATCTTTCAGGTTTTTAAAATATATCATGTGACTAATAATATTTCTTTAATAGGGGAAGAAACAAAAGTGGAAGAAACAGCAAGAATATATCCTTCAATATCATATGAACGTAGTTCTGCTACCCCCTCCCTTCTGTCTTCTAGGGGTCCCTTAAGAAATTTTTTTATTATAAAATGAGCAACATAAATAAGTTTTTTAAATTATATGGAACGCAAACTACGACAAATTTCGACCTAAAGAAAATCGCAAATGAATTAGGAATAAAGAATTTTCATGTTCTAATGAGAGACGAATTACAATTCCTAAAAAATAAGCCAACAGGAACCTTCAGTTCCCGGAACAAAGTTCCATCAATAACTGTAAATTTCGTAACCAATCTCCATACGTCAGATGAAAAAGGCGTACATTGGTCAGCAGGTATGTCTAATAAAAATGGAGATAATTACTATTTTGACTCATACGGTCTTCCACCTACAAACGAAGTTAAAAAATTACTTGAAAATGGAACTTATAATACATTTCAAATTCAAAAACCGGGAACTACTTACTGTGGTCAATTATGTCTTTATGTTTTATTTAAATTACAAAAAGGAGTATCATTTCTTGATATTATGTTAGAATTGAATAATAAAAATAATAATAATAATAATGATAATTAAAAAGCTAAAGCTCAGTTCGTTGTAATTCATTTTGATAAAAACGGCCTCTGATATCCTCATTATCTAAATCTTTAATTTCATAAGTAAACGGATAACTTTGATTTATTTTAGAAATTTCAAATATCTCTTTCGTCCAGTATCCGACGAAGCCTTTTTCAAATTTATTCTTATATTTAAATATTCTAACTCTATCTCCAATTTTAAATTTCGGCTTAAGTTTCTGCAAATTCGGATTACTCTCATTCAAATTATTATTCTCGAATATTTTTTTTCTTATCAAATCAGGGTCGACAGAAGCATTCTTTGGAGTTTCTTCAATACCAGAATGAACTTTATTATTGTACTCTTCTACAACTCCTGGTAATATCCTCAACCATTTCTGATTTCCTTGCTGAGTAAACTTTTTGAAAATTTTATTTTTTAACGTCCGATTAAATCTTTCTATCACTACAGCTTTTCCAGCGTTTTCAGTTGAATAAACAATTTCAAATAGTGGCTGAACGTTTCTGTTATAAAATTCCGATCCTTTATCAACAAACAATTTTTTTGGCTTTCTATTACTTTCTTTAAAGATTTCTTCAAACGCATATTTAACTGAAAGACCACTTTTATTTTTTAAAGGCTTTACCCAAGCATATCGTGTATATAAATCTATAACGGTCAATGCGTATTTGTAGTCCCTTTCATTCGGCATATGAATAAGATCAGCACTCCAAATATCATCTTTATTAAATACTTTTACTTTCAATAAATATTTAGGCCTTCTGTATTCTTTATGAATTTCAGACGCGTAGGTTCGAGCGTTGCTCTCAGAGTTATTAGTTCGAGCGTTGCTCTCAGACAGCTTTGCTGACGTTTCATTTAAACCCTGACCGAATAATATTTTAGCTTGTAAAGCTTTCTTAACAAACATTCTTTCAATTCTTTCTCTAAAGGAAGGATTTTGAATACTATCTAATTCTTGAATCATCTTCTTATCAGCTGCATGCCGAGAACTTAGATCATGATTTCGATAAGCTAAATCATGCCTGTAAGCTGCGGCATCTACTCTATTTATTGGTTCTTCACCTGGTTTCGGATTATTATTCTCATCTAGTCTTATATCTAATCGAGTTCCTGGACCAGTATATGAATGACCAGGAAGATGTTTTTCTTTCGAATATTTACTCCAAATAAATCCAGGAAAGTTTTTTAATGTTTTTTGTATATCACCACCGAAGTGGTGTGGAACTTTGTTCTTGTCACCTCCAATATGCTGACAGTTTGAGTTTTTATTTTTGTTTAATAGATAATTCAATAAATCTAAATTAGAAATTTTTAATTTAATTAAATTTTCGGAATTTTTAGAATTCATTTTAAAAGATAAAAAAAATTTAAAAGATAAAATAAAAGTTTTATCGAAAAGAACCAAAGGTTCTGAGGTTATTACCTTATCATACTAGGACTTAGATATATTCCAGAACCATCCTTAGTTTCTTTAATTTCAATTAAATCATCAACATTGTGGAGAATATTTTTAAGAACTCGTTTTCCTTCATCAACTAATTTTAATTTACTAATAAAATTATCTACTACTCCTTCACCCCTAGCAACTTTCTCTAACTCTCTGTTATGACGTTTTTGTTCTTCTAATGCTGCCTTCTCTGATTTATTTTTATTTACTGCTTGGACAATACCAGCTGTCCCACCTGCAACACTTCCTGCTGCAGCTATGCCTCCTATTATTAGTGGAATTAATGGGAGAATACCGCCATTCTTTTCTTCTTGTAATTGAATATTCTCTATCATTGGTTTACTTATGTAATATTTTTTTTTGTTAATCGTAATAGTTTTAGGGGTATTTTTGTCAACAATATTACGTAATTTTAATTCAACAGTTTTATTATTATTACTTTTCGCTTGCGACATTTTTAATAAAAAAATTTTAAGTTATCAAAAATTTTAATCTATTCTAGTTATGAATAAATTATAAGTTAAGAATTTTTTTAATCTATTCTAGTTATGAAAAATTTTAAGTTACCAAAAAATTTTAAGTTAACAAAAATTTTAATCTATTCTAGTTATGAAAAAATTTTAATTTACTTATCGGAGCGAAGCTCCTCTGGCTTTAGCCTATCCTTACCATCTTTCCATTAAGAATTTCAATAGAATATTTTACATCTTCTAGCAATAAACCATAAGCCATCAATGAAGTTGTGGAATCTTTCTTTTCAATATTAATTGTTACATCACAACCATTTTTAATAATATCTTCAGATTGTGCACTTAAATCGAAACAGAAAATTGGATATAAATGTCTCCAATCTCCAGGAGTTAATTGTGGTTCAACTCCAAATTCTGTACAAAGATTTCGATAAGAATCATATCCTTCCATAAATTGATTATTGGTATCATCGAATCTTAATGGATCAATTGGATATCGAGTTTGATTTAATGAAACTTGTAAACTTCGAATTGTATTAATATGAAAAATATTATTGTTCTTATCAAAACTTGGAGAATTATTTCTTTGAAATGTTAGTAATAAATATCTTGGGGTATTCGCAGTTCTAGTAAAATGCCAGTTAAATCTTTGTTCGGAAAAAGTTACTGAACTAGCAGTACGCTTTAGAAAATTTACTGGAATTGGTTTGTTAGTATTTAATCTTTTTGCAATAGCTGTTTCAACCTCTAAACTAGGAGTAATATGCGTAATCCACCATTCAAGTCTATCAATTTTTAAATATGCTTTTTTCCCAGTCTTACCAAAAAAGATTAATTCATTATTTGCCGTACGATGAATTATTAATTTAAATTTAAATTGATATGATATTTTGTCATAATCTAAATATCCGAATAATGGAGACAATGACCAATTTACTGTCTGTTTACTTTTCTTGTTAAATTCACGTCTTTCTTTATATGCATCATTATTTGTTTTATTTAAATGTTTTGCAATATTTTCTACATCTTTCGCAATTCCTGCTGCATCTGTTCCAGCGTGAGTTAAATCATCAACAATTATACCATCATTAGTATCAGGAAACCAACCTTCGATTTCATACTTTTTATTATTTTCACCAATTGTTATAAATCTAAGCATTGTATCAATTACACCTGGGGAATCACTTATTGTTTCTATATTTTGAGTTGCAACATCTAAACGCATTTGTGTAAATAATCTTGGAAAAAAATTATTTTCTAGTGTAATATTATCGGTATCTGGTAATGGTGTTGTAAAATTAGCATCACTATATAAAGAATATTCACAGTGTAAAAATGAATCAGGTAAATATAAATAACTCTGCTGATTATCAACTTCAAAAATTAAATCACCTCCAGTATTTACTCTACTGGAAGATCCGGGATTCATAGCAATTCTTATACAGTCATTCTTTTTTTGATTGTAACTGACGAACGGAGGATCGTCTAATCTAAATTTATTTTCGATAAGCGAAGACATTTTTATAAAAAATAATTTGACTTTTTGTTTTTTCTCACAGACAGAAAAAATTCTGCTAAAATAATTTTACTTAAATAATTTTACTAAAAAAAATTTTACTAAAAAATTTTACTAAAAAAATTTTACTAAAAAATATATTTTAGAATTTTGCTAGACCAGCTCCGCTACAGCTTTGCTGGTTAAACCGAAGGTTGCTACTCACGCCATTACCTCTTATTTCTTCAATTGTTTTTTCATTATGTTTACTATTAGACGGAGCTCCGCTCCTCAAGGTTTCACCCTCTACAGCTATGTTAGCAATTTTATTTTTTGTTTCATCTGAAAGTTTTTTTAATTTTTTTAGTTCTTCAGAATCATTCCTAAGTTTACGAATAGCTTCTAGTTGTTTTAATTCGTTTTGAGACTTAACAGCATTTGATATTGCACTAGCTGTACTACCTATAGCAGCTGCTCCTTTTGCAGCAGATGTAATCAAATCTTTATTATTTTTAATTAAGTTAACGATACTACCAATACCAGAAAAGATGCCATCTCCTTCTTTTTGGACGGCACCTGCGGTGCCTAGGAACTTTTGTGTTCCGACAGTTTCTACACTATCATAATGGTACACAGGTTTCATAGATGGTTCATGAGCAATTTTATTATTTGATGCAAAATGTTTAAGATTGTGTTTATAAATTATAGGCATTTTTTAGGATTAAATTTGACTTTTGGGAAAAATATCTACGTGTTAAGATTTACGTTTGTGAATGGACAACAACTTCGAGATAACTTTATTAATTGCCTGTTGCACTTTATCTATTGCGTCAAGCAGCGTGTGATGTACTTTAATTTCTCTTCTATTAACTTGCATTTTCTGCTGATTAATCTTCAACGCCGTTTTAAGAGCATTTAACTTAATTTTAAGAACATCTAATTGTCTTTTAACAGCATCTAACTGTTCTTTATTTTCTTTAGAGTTTTCTTGTAAATTTTTCTTTAATTCATTTTCTAAATTGATTTTAAGAGTTTTCATTTTATCAACTTTTTCATTAAGTGAGTTTACTTCATTTATTATTCTATTCATCTTTTTCATTTGTTGAGTAATTTTAGAACTCAATTCATCAACACTTTTTTGGAATGTAGTTTGTAACTGCTTTAAATTTTTTTTAATTCTTTCAGGTAGTTTTTCTATTTCATCTTCTAATTGTTCTTTTAACATTTTTATCTGATGTTTATTTTTAATGACTGCAGATTTTAAATTTATAGAAAGTAATATTAAAATTTTTGATTGTTCAGAAATCTTTTTAAAAAGTTTTGCTATATCTGCTTCTAGCTCTCTATCCTTTTTATCAAGTTTTAATAATTTTTCGTTTAATGATTTATCATTAAGTTTAAGCAACTTTAATTCATTCATCAGTGGAACCAAAACATCGTTTATATATTTTTCTTTTAAGTCATTGATTTGTGCATCAACATATTGTTTATTTGTTAACTCTGTATTTTGTTGTGGAAGAATAGAAAGATGCAATGGACCAGATAAAACGTCTCCAGTTTTCATAATATAATTTTCTATCTCTATTTCTAATTCACGATTATTCGGGATATATGCACCTCCACCAACATTTGGTAACATCATTTTTTAACAATAAAAAAATAAAATTTTTTCTAATAAAAATAAAAAAATAAAATTTTTTCTAATAAAAATAAAAAAATGGAAACCCGAAATTTAAAAAAATTATATTCGTCCGCATCATCCTGTTCTTCTTATTCGACGAGATCAACGGGATTTGAAAATAAATGTTTTGATAATAATAATAATAATACTATTACAAATCCATGTATAGATGTTAATATTTTATTTCAATTACAAGCCGAAATATTTAGAGAACAGACTAAAGGTTTACCTTCTATAGAAACCAATTATTGTATTTTTCCAGGTGATCCATTTATTAAATTTATGGAGATTGTTAGTAAATATAATGATGTAGCTTATGTTGAATTAAATAAAGAAAATATGGTTATAATAGGTCATAATAATGTTTATGGATTTATTAGAGCAGTGTTACCAATTAGTAATACTGATTGGATAGAAACTAAAATTATTAATTATATTAATATTAAAGAATTAGTTAAAAAATTAAAATCTTTTTCCAAAGAAAAAATTAGATTATTTGTTGATGAACAAAATCAATATAACATTCACATAGAGAGTAAAAAACATAATGAAGAATTATTTTGTCAGGTATATTATAGAGAAACAATTTATAAACAAGAAACATTAGAAATGCCGCAAAGATATGATGATGATACGTATATAGGATTATATTCCAACTTAAATATTAATTTATTAAAATCTTATATAAATGGTTTAGCTCAACAAGAGAAAATTTATATGTGGACAACACCTTATACTATTAACAATGACCATAATCATAATCATAATCATAATAAACGAACCGAAGGTTCTAGGGCTTTGCCCGATCTTAAAGAATCTTATGATAATAATGATAATAATATAGATGATAATAATGATGATTCTGAAACATCTGAAAATGGTGTAAATGGTAAAAAAGATTATAAAAATATTAGTAATTATAAAAATTTATCTAAATTTCATTTTCTTACAATTGAAAATAATAATGATGGTATAGTTGAAGATACTGTTAGACAACTATGTGTCGGGTCTACAAAATTTAAATTAGGATTTACATCTAATCAGTTTAAAATTTTATCATCTTTAATAAAAACTAAAAGTGATTCAGATTATAGTGGTGTTATTAAATTTTCCAAAAGAGAACAAAGACCAATATTTTTCTCTATTATATTATTATCAGATAAGAAATGTAATTTAGAATTAGATATTCCAATAAGAGAATGGTATCCTATCATGGAAGGGCATCCTATACCAAAAAGTGTAATTTATGATGATGAAGAAACAATTTATGATGATGATGAAGAAACAATTTATGATGATGATGATGATGAATCAATAGTTAGTGAAAAAAAATTTAAATTATCTTTTGATAAAACATTATATGATGAAACTTAATAAGATAAAACTTAATAGAAAATACCAAAATATTCGATAAATATATTTTCATATGTAATAAAATTTTTAGATGTAATAAGTTTTTAGATGTAATAAGTTTTTAGATGTAATAAGTTTTTAGATGTCATAAGTTTATAGATGTAATAAATTTTTTAGATGGAATAAGTTTTTAGATGTTATAAATTTTTTAGATGTTATAAAAAATTATTATTCCCACGTGTCATCATCATCACTTAAATTACTCTCACAGATGATTGTTTGAAATATTTCAGCTTGAATATCTTCTCCGTTATAAGGTAACATAATTTCATTTTCATCAGGTGCTTGACGTTTAAGAATATTTATTTGACCAGAAAATTTTTTTTCTTCAGTATTATTATTTTTATCAGGAATACTAATTCCAGTTTCTAAAGATCTTTTCCATGGTTTATTAACTGTAGTCGATAATGTTTTCCCCGAATATAATTTTAGAAAATCTTCTACTTTTACTTTATCTTGTGAATAACCTTTGAATGTTTTCTTTTCACTAAGTCTCCCTTGTTCATCTACAGTAATACAGTATTTTACTTTAGGTGCAATAAACATTGCAAAAATAATTCCACCATTTCCATAATCATTTTTCCCTTGACACAATTCTCCTCCAACATATCCAGCAGCGTCTAATTTATTAAAGAGCTCATTGGAAATATATATTGAATCAGTATCTGTATAATGAATGTATTTTTCTTTGAAACCATTAATTTCTAAAATAAAGTTATTCATGATTCTTCTAGAGTGAGAAAGAATGAAAGAACCTAAGTGTGATGGCATGAATGACGTCTTCCCATCTTTTACAATATTAGTTTTGAGAAATTCATCATCTTCCATTTCTACTTTCGCTAAATATTGTTCATCATTTAATTTTTCATAATCTTTTACTTCTTGAGTGAAATTTTTTCTCAATGTATTCTCATTCCATAAATGATATTTAGTGGTTATATCTTTTTGCACAGTTTTGCCATATAGCGAATTCATCAATAATTTAATTAACTCATCACCTACAGTATTTCCTTCTGTTTTATATCTTTTTCTCAAATTAAAAAGTTTTTCAATATAATTTCGAAATGGTGAAACTTGATAATTTTTTTCATAAATTATACCATCAGTAATATGTAAGATTTTCCCCCCACATCTAACAATTTCTTGTATGTCAACAGAAGTTAATACATCATAACATATACCATTTCTAAACCTGATTACTTTTACATGAGAATTATTATTTTGATTTTTAACTTTATCTTTAATAGGAACTGGTTGGAAAAACGTATCATTCGGATATTGAAACACAACAGAGAATATTCCAGTTTTAGGTCTAAATGTTTGTGTATTAAATTTATATACTATTTCCCGCTCTTCTTCTTGACGAAATTTTCTAGCTGATTCAGCTTTAGGGTATTCTGAATTTTCATCATACATAGCTGATGGATATAAAGATGTTGCATCAAAAGCCATTTGAAATTCATTTTTTTGTTCAAGTAGTTGATTTGAAATTTTCTTACAAATTTCAGTTTTATCTCCTAAATCTCGATACTGTTTCATTAAATCTATTAAATTATTTCCAGGGGACAAAGCCCCACCAGCGTAGCGACCAAGGGACAAAGTCCCCCCAGCGCAGCGACCAGGTAAATACTGTTTTAATATTGGTAACAAGATGCTACAAAATGGCGATATGTATTTTCTTATATTTGCTGAAACTCTTCCACCTTTAACAGATTTTCTAATATAATTTCTAGCCCATAAATCTATATGAGAATGAATATTTATATTGTCATTTTGTACGCTTTTCATCCAACCGTTAAATGTTAAAGCAGAGGATGTCAAATTAGTAGTTATATCTTCACCAACTAAATCTTGCATAACATTATTATATTTGTAGATACAAAAAGCTAAAGAAAGAATATCGTTAACTAAATATGGTCTCCATTCATTTTCTTTTTCTTTATAATTTTCATGTGTTATGTCTCCAATTTCATAATTTAATTTACACACATTCGTAGAAATTTTAAAATTCTCACACCATTTAGAAAGACTTGTTTTTACATGTTGATAACTACATTTCATTATAATAGTTTGAAGTGCCAATTTACCTGAAGGTGAATCTTTTTTCATATTGTTTTTAAATCTAAAAGATTTTTGAATGTATCTACTAACACATTCAGTTGTATAAGGATTTTGTAATGAAGCAGTCAATATTCCTCTTGAAGTTTTAAGAGGCGGTTTAGATAATTTAAAATTAGCTTTTATCGGAAAATAGGAATCAAAACCTGATGAATTGTGAGCTATTAAAGTTACTCTCGAATAATTAAATTTTCCAAGAGTTTTAAAAAATTGATGGATCGGACATACGTCCTCTGGGTTTCCCCTGATTGGACATTCATCATCCTCAGTTCTCGTAAATATTTTCACACAATTTTGAAGTTTATTAAATTCTAATTCAGTTAAATTATTATACTCATCAATCTGTTTTTTAAGTTTTTTAATTTCATCTTCATCTTTTGATCGTTTAATTTTAATCATATCACTTAACAAACGTGTTTCTAATTCTTTCAATCTTTGTTTCGGTAAACAACATATAAATTTATTAAAATTAATAGCTCCTACAGCATAAGGAATAGGATGAGCTGTTGAACAGTTAGGATCAGGAAAAGTTTCGAGATCCCAAATATATGTTGAACCATAGTCAATTTTTTTCTTTGTTATGATTTTATATGGACGCGTTGTTAGATTTTCATCAGTAACTGTTTTATATATGGGTTTGAAATTATTTTCAATTTCTCTAATAGCTTTTAATTTATGAAATTTATCAATTAAACAATAGTGACCAATTGTTGAACCTGCGTGAAAATAATTGTAATAAACATAATTATGAAACGTTTCAATTCCTCTAGGATTTAAATGACGATTGGCAGGACTATAATATTGAACACATTCTCCAAAATATTTATTGAATTGAGAAAATTTGCAGTTTGACATTACTCCTGTTCTAGATGTGGCTTTCTCTTTATATAAAAAATTATTAAACATTTCTTTCATAATTTCTCCTTGTTCTTCATTAAAACCTCGTAAAACATTATAACATTTAATAAAACAAAAATCTTCAGAAGGAATATAACAATATTCACCGAAATATTCTTTGATTCTATATTTCATATTAATCCCTGCCCCTCTATGCGATCTTTGTACTAACTTCATTCCAAAATCTTCATATTTAATATTACCTGTAAAAATCCATTCGTTAGCATCGGATTTCTCATCCAGATTCGAAAACCATGTTTCAAATGATTTTTTATTATAGAAGGTTACGTAAAAATTTTGAATTATATTTTCCTGATCTTTAATAACTTTTCCAAGTAAATTAATAATTTTACCATTTGCTAAAAGTTTCCGCATATCATTTACTACATTAATAAAAGATACATTTTCATATTTAATTTCATTTGGATTAAATAAATTACATAAATCATCACCAAGTTCATCCTTAATTCTATCATCAAAAAAGATATCAGTAATAGGGGTTTCTAATATTTCTTTTGTTCCACGTTTCTGTTTTTTAGTATTACGTCTAATACTACGCCTAGTACGTTTCTGTTTTTTAATACGTTTACTGCGTTTACTATGTTTAATTTGTGCATCAAACTCAGCAATTTGTTTCTTGATTAATTCATCAATCCTAGACGTTTGTCCGAGAGACATTTCACGATTCATATTTTTTAAAAGAAAAAATGAATTTTACATAGAACCTCGGTTCCGTTTTTGCATATACACAGGAATATGTAATTGATGTAATGTTTCTAATTCATGTGCTGTTAAATGTTCTTTCTTAACCAACCACCATAAATTATTATACGCCAAAAATACTCGGAAACTTCTTAAACAAAGTGGAAAGTCTTTTGTTTTAACACACGGTTGAATACCATGTTTTGTTTTATAATCTGTAACGAGCGCTACGTATTTATGATGATAATAAAATCTAACTTCTTTCTTCGAATTTACAGGATTTGTAGGATGGCGATAATCTTTTAAAACTGGTACATGCTCTATCTTATAATCATTCAACATATTTTTTTTATTTTTATTAACAAAAAATTTATAAGAAAAAATTGTTCGGTCACTCCGTTCGGTCACTCCGTTCGATCACTCCTCGAAAATATTTTCTATAACTCTTTCACTCCTCGAAAATATTTTCTATAACTCTTTCATGAATTTTTTTATCAATATTAATTGTGATAAATCCATAATCTTTTGACCAAGCATTGTTACACGATTGTTTAAATTCATCTTTATTTCTTACACATAAATCTCTTAACAAATCACTTAAGTTTCTTGCATTTATTTCAAATAGTATAAATATATTTGCATTCTTTCTAATAACACTTCCGTCTAATGAATACATACTTTGTGTTAAATAAAATACACTACAGTTATTATGTCTACCTCTTGTGAAATAATTTCTCTGAACTGACTGATTTCTATCATTAACACAATCATCAAAAATTACACAATGTTTCATTGTTTTATCTAGTTTACTAGGATCTTGCATATTACCACTATCATCTATTAGTTGTATCTTTATATGCTTATTTTTATTGGTTTCAACTAACTGATTATTTTTTGTTGCTTCTTCACACCACGAACTTATTTCTTCCTCATCTTCAGATTTTTCATATTCTTTGAATAATGAAGCAATTGCTGTTTTTTTAAGATTATTTTCAAATCCATATTTTAAAAATTGATAGACGGGTTGTTCTGCCGTTGTTGTATAAATTATAAGATTGTTATAATCCAAAAAATTTGGAGTCGTTAAAATTTTAAATAATAGATATGTTTTTCCACATCCTGATCTTCCACAAATAACTGACAAAACTTTATTAGATAAATTTGGATGATGATTAAATTTAAGTTTTTTTTATTTAATGGAGGTAGTTCACTCATTTTTTAATAAAAAAAATTATTTTTATTTTATTTTTATTTTTAAAGAAGAAGAAGAAAATTAAACTTCTCTAGCTTCGCGTGGGAGTTTATACCTCTCGAACGGGAGTTTATACCTCCCGAACGGGAGTTTATACCTCCCGAACCAAAAGATCTATCATAATCTCTTCACCTCCAAAATTTATTTCTTGTCCATTCTCATCAGTGATTCTCATGTTAATGTTGTTAATAGTTTTTCTTGTAATAGGGAAATATATTAGTGTTTGTGGAATTACATTTAATCTATAACCAATGGGTACAGTAAAAGCTGGAAAACTGAATATTAAATTTGATAATTTACCATTTATATATCCTCCTTCAATAATGTCACAATGTACAACAATTGAATTTATTTCAGTTATTTTTGGAATCTTCTCACCTAAATGATAACCTTGACTATAGGTTTGTTTATTAAATCCTAATAGCTTTGACAATGATCTATCATGATTAAAATCAACTTGATGATTTTCGTCTAAAGTAAGAGAAAATTTATTAACTGCCGGTTCAACTGCAAAATGTAATTGTTTCTTATCTTTAAATGATATACCTAAATGCCTCTTAATTTCATTTGATATTGATTCAACTTCGTAAGAACCAGGAAGAAAAGTTAATATTTTCCATGTTTTGCCTTTATCAGTAGAATATCTAAATTGATCATTCACATCTTTGATAACGTTTTGAATAGTGTTAAATGTAGAGAAACTAGTCAATGCAATTTGATAATTTTTATTTTGTTCCAAATGTAGAATGGGTTCTAAATTACAAGTGTGTGATGAAGTAGTTGTTATAATTTTTAACGTCGTACTAAATTTTGATGAACCCAAAATCTCTATCAAATTTTCTAAATGATTATTAATTTTGTTTAAATCTGCTGAACACATTTTTAAACTAAAAAAATTAAATAAATATTTTTTTATGAAATATTTTTTTTTATAAAAAATTAAAAACAACAACATATTTCAGCTACGGGCGAAGCCCTGGAGGACATCAGAGATGTCCGGTTCGGGCGAAGCCCTAGAACATTCGGTTCGTTATACTTTTATAATCCTCTTCATTTAGAATCTTCTTTTCTAACAGTCTTTTCAATATAGCATGAATTTCTTTGAAACTAGAATTATGTCCTTCTTTTATTGCAGATATTAAAATATTTAATCTATTTAGTAATTCTTGTGGATCATCTGGTAAAAATACAGTTGTTTCAGTTTTCTGTTTTTCAGATAAACCTTTCCCTACTTTAACTCCCGTTGATAATAAATTTTCTAATTGTTTATAACGTCTAAGAGATTTTACTGCACCAACTCTGTCTAACATAGCTTTATATTTTATGAGATCTTCTACAGCATAATTATTTAAATCTGCTCCTCTTAAAAGATTAACAAAATTTCTATCTAAATTAAAAGGAGATTTATCTGGTGAAAAAAATATACCTCGAAAAGGTTGTGGAAATATTTCTTTTTGTCCGAGATAAAATCTAGGTATTGTTTTTCCATCTATAAATGAAATAGAATGTTCAAATTGCATAGATTTTGGTAATTTCTTATTAATGTTTGATTCTAGTAATCCATAGTCATCTAATATAGTTTTGTGCTCTGGATCTGTTATATCAATTTGTTTATCATTATTTGTACTTTCTTTTTCAAGAGTTTTAAATGGTTTCATAGTTTTCTCAAAATCAGTTTTTACTTGCTCGGTTTGCTGCATTTTTTCAAACATATCAGATTGAATACCAGCTTTTATCATTCTATGTTGAAGATGATTTTCTTTCATAATATTTCTTTGTTTTATTAACTCTTCTAATTGTTTTATTCTTTTATAATTATCAGCTCTAATTTTATTCATTTTTAAAATATAATATTTGAATTTTGTGGTAACATTGGATTACAGCAAAAACATTTTACTGAACAAATTATTTTTTTATTGCTTTGTTGTTTGACATCTTTTCGTTTAAAGTTTTCTCGTTTTAAGTTTTGTTTAATAAAGTTTTGTTTAATAAAGTTTTGCTTAAATTTTCGCTTAAAGTTTTTAGCTCTTCTAAAAAAATTTTATCATTTTCTTCATTAGAAATTTTAGCATCACTAGAAATTTTGCCATCCTTTTTATTTTTATCATCAACTTTTTCTGTCTGTGATTGAAATGATATTTGATTTACTTCATTAGCTATTTGATCAAATTTTTCAATCTCATCTAACGTAATAACATTATCATCACATACTCTTTGAAAGTAGTAATGTAGTTTATCATAGACTTCTTTAATATGTAAATGCTTAGTTTTTAATGATTTTCGTTTCTTAGTTATTAAAGATTTATCTAACATTGCAACAAGTGAAGTTGCAAAAACACCCGTACCTGTTAAAGCAGTAGCAACTACTGGAATTACTAAAACACCAGAAGATATAACAATTGTCAAAGCACCTAAACTTATTGTTAAGAATATGCCAATTCCTTGTGTTACATTCTTAACTTTAGTCCATCTCTTTCTTAATTTTTTATAATGCTCTAATCTTAATAATAATTGAGATTCCTTATCTTTCATATAGCGTACTCTATCTTTGTGTTTTTCAATGTTAATCTTTTCAATGTTAATCTTTTCAATGTCCACTAAAGTAGAACTACGTTCATATGATAACGAAGGATATATTCTTGCGGTTTCTTCCATTTTTAAAGAAATATTTTGAATAAATATTTTGAAAACAATCTTCTGAAATGCTATTTAAATCGAAATACGTAGTTGTTTGTTTGTCGTATATTTCTAAGAACTCAGTCATGTTATTAACCTGAGGTAATATATCACCTATATTACTCAGTATAACTGTCGGATTTTCATCATTCATTTTAAATGAAATAAATTCCAATAACTGTAATAATGTCTACTTCTTGTACAGGAAAATGAAAACAACGGCAGTGTATTTTGCATCAAATATAATAATACAACAATCAATCTTATCATACAATTGTACAATGTCAGTCTTCTACCATGAGACTGGAGAACAAAAGAAAATAGAATTACATTTCAAAATAATCCAAAATGCAATACTACTAAGTTCCATGAATCATTCTTAAATATCAAATATAATAATACAACAATCAATCTTATCATACAATTGTACAATAGCAGTCTACTACCATTAGACTGGAGAACAAAAGAAAATAGAATTACATTTCAAAATAATCCAAAATGCAATACTACTAAGTTCCATGAATCATTCTTAAATATCAAATATAATAATACAACAATCAATCTTATCATACAATTGTACAATGTCAGTCTTCTACCATGAGACTGGAGAACAAAAGGAAATTTAATTACATTTCAAAATAATCCAAAATGCGTTACTACTTATAAAGAAGTCTTCATAAATATGTATACATCAAATATGTATGTACATTGCACATATCTTAAAAAGTGAAACAACACAGTTAATGTTCATTCATCTTGGGAACCAAACCTCATTTCTTCTATAGTTGTCGGTTGATTCAATTTTTCTATATAAATTTTGATTTCTTTAAAATGTTTTTCTAACAAAACTAATGGGCATTGATGAATTTAAAAATAATACGTGTGGTAGAATTAGATCTGATAAGTTCATCAAGAAATAACAATAACTTACGTTATAGGAAATTCTAAATAGTTCCAAGTTTGCCACAAATCTGTTTTTTTTATTGTCACTCAATTCCAGAATTCTTTTAAATCCATAACCTTGATAAGCAGCACTTCTCAGCAACGATCCATGGTGCACTTTATCACTTGCAATCAGTTTTGAAATCATAGTAGCACTATCTTCGATGGTAATGAAATGTTCTTTTGTAACATTGAACTGAGGAATTGTGGTAGTGTTAAGATACTGTTCTATTTTTACTGTAATATCCTCCACTTGTTTTTGAGAGTCCAATTTGTTCTTCGTTCTCGATTGAATTTCTAACTTCCACTCTTCAAAGTATTTATTCGCAGTTTCCTTGTGCTCTTCTTTAATTAAGTTTAGTAAAATCGGCATGTAAAACGAAAAAGCTTCTGCGGCAGTACGTTTTGGCATTTTGCAATAAGGAAAGAAAACAGTCACTAGTTATGATCAATGGAATTGTAAATGAAGTCTTACTTCCTACATGCTGCAATTATATGCCACGTCTTTACAAATGAATAAGTGGGTGTAGCAGCTGTTTGTTCTTTCATACATTGTTTCCTTTCAAATGTTTGAGTTGGAGGACACAGCTCCTTACACTGAAATGCATTTTATTCATAAATGCGGGAAGCAGATGTTCTCTACCCTTGAATGACAATTGTAAAAGTACCTAAACTTATTGTTAAGAATATGTCAATTCCTTCAAATATTTTTAGTCACATGACATATTTTAAAAACCTGAAAAATGGATAAAATTCATGAATTTGAAATTCTTAACTTTTATGATTTTCGGTGTCCTGGAACGGTCATGATTTTCAAAGTAAAATGTCACAATTACAAATTTGAAATTCTCAACTTTTATGATTTTTTCGGTGTCCTGGAACGGTCATGATTTTCAAGGTAAAAATTATAATTCTCAAATTTGAGATTTTGAAAAATTTGAAAAATTGGGTATTTTTAAAAACGCTTAAATTTTCGCCCTTCGATCTTCGGCCATGTGAAATTTGAAGTCTACCTAAATTTTTGAAATTTTTGAATTTTTGATTTTTTGAAAAAACCCGCAAAAGTGTGACATCCGGCGCAAGCGAAGCGAAGCGAAGCGTCGCGCCGGATGTCACACTATATACTACTATCATGACCGTTGCAGGACACCGAAAAAATCATAAAAGTTAAGAATTTCAAATTCATGAATTTTATCCATCTTTTAGGTTTTTAAAATATAACATGTGACTAAAAATATTTCTTTAAAAATGGAAGAAACAAAAGTGGAAGGATCTTCAGAAATGGAAGAAACCGCAAGAATATATCCTTCATTATCATATGAAATGGATATTGCAAAACACAAAGATAGAGTACGTTATATGAAAGATAAGGAATCTCAATTATTACTTAGATTAGAACATTATAATAAATTAAGAAAGAGATGGAGTAAAGTTAAGAATGTAACACAAGGAATTGGCATATTCTTAACAATAAGTTTAGGTGCTTTAACAATTGTTATATCTTCAGGTGTTTTAGTAATTCCAGTAGTTGCTACAGCTTTAACAGGTACGGGTGTTTTTGCAACTTCACTTGTTACAATGTTAGATAAATCTTTAATAACTAAGAAACGAAAATCATTAAAAACTAAGCATTTACATATTAAAGAAGTCTATGATAAACTACACTACTACTTTCAAAGAGTATGTGATGATAATGTTATTACGTTAGATGAGATTGAAAAATTTGATCAAATAGCTAATGAAGTAAATCAAACCTTTCAATTACAGTCCGAAAAAGTTGATGATAAGAATAAACAGGATGGCAAAATTTCTAGTGATGGTAAAACTTTTACTGGTGGTAAAATTTCTAATGAAGAAAATGATAAAATATTTTTAGAAGAGTTAAAAACTTTAAGCGAAAATTTAAGCAAAACTTTATTAAACAAAACTTAAAACGAGAAAACTTTAAACGAAAAGATGTCAAACAACAAAGCAATAAAAAAATAATTTGTTCAGTAAAATGTTTTTGCTGTATTCCAATGTTACCACAAAATTCAAATATTATATTTTAAAAATGGATAAAATTAAAGCTGATAATTTTAAAAGAATTAAACAATTAGAAGAGTTAATAAAACAAAGAAATATTATGAAAGAAAATCATCTTCAACATAGAATGATAAAAGCTGGTATTCAATCTGATATGTTTGAAAAAATGCAGCAAACCGAGCAAGTAAAAACTGATTTTGAAAAAACTATGAAACCATTTAAAACTCTTGAAAAAGAAAGTACAAATAATGATAAACAAATTGATATAACAGATCCAGAGCACAAAACTATATTAGATGACTATGGATTACTAGAATCAAACATTAATAAGAAATTACCAAAATCTATGCAATTTGAACATTCTATTTCATTTATAGATGGAAAACAATACCTAGATTTTATCTCGGTCAAAAAGAAATATTTCCACGACCTTTTCGAGGTTTAATTTTTTCACCAGATAAATCTCCTTTTAATTTAGATAGAAATTTTGTTAATCTTTTAAGAGGAGCAGATTTAAATAATTATGCTGTAGAAGATCTCATAAAATATAAAGCTATGTTAGACAGAGTTGGTGCAGTAAAATCTCTTAGACGTTATAAACAATTAGAAAATTTATTATCATCGGGAGTTAAAGTAGGGAAAGGTTTATCTGAAAAACAGAAAACTGAAACAACTATATTTTTACCAGATGATCCACAAGAATTACTAAATAGATTAAATATTTTAATATCTGCAATAAAAGAAGGACATAATTCTAGTTTCAATGAAATTCATGCTATATTGAAAAGACTGTTAGAAAAGAAGATTCTAAATGAAGAGGATTATAAAAGTGTAGCTGAAATATGTTGTTGTTTTTAATTTTTTATAAAAAAAATATTTCATAAAAAAATATTTCATAAAAAAATATTTATTTAATTTTTTAGTTTAAAAATGTGTTCAGCAGATTTAGACAAAATTAATAATCATTTAGAAAATCTAACAGAGATTTTGGGTTCATCAGAATTTAGTACGACGTTAAAAATTATAACAACTACTTCATCACACACTTGTAATTTAGAACCCATTCTACATTTGGAACAAAATAAAAATTATCAAATTGCATTGACTAGTTTCTCTACATTTAACACTATACAAAACGTTATCAAAGATGTGAATGATCAATTTAGATATTCTACTGATAAAGGTAAAACATGGAAAATACTAACTTTTCTTCCTGGTTCTTACGAAGTTGAATCAATATCAAATGAAATTAAGAGACATTTAGGTATACCATTTAAAGATAAGAAACAATTACATTTTGCAGTTGAACCGGCAGTTAATAAATTTTCTCTTACTTTAGACGAAAATCATCAAGTTGATTTTAATCATGATAGATCATTGTCAAAGCTATTAGGATTTAATAAACAAACTTATAGTCAAGGTTATCATTTAGGTGAGAAGATTCCAAAAATAACTGAAATAAATTCAATTGTTGTACATTGTGACATTATTGAAGGAGGATATATAAATGGTAAATTATCAAATTTAATATTCAGTTTTCCAGCTTTTACTGTACCCATTGGTTATAGACTAAATGTAATTCCACAAACATTAATATATTTCCCTATTACAAGAAAAACTATTAACAACATTAACATGAGAATCACTGATGAAAAAGGATAAGAAATAAATTTTGGAGGTGAAGAAATTATGATAGATCTTTTGGTTCGGGAGGTATAAAGTCCCACGCGAAGCTAGAGAAGTTTAATTTTCTTCTTCTTCTTTAAAAATAAAAATAAAATAAAAATAATTTTTTTTATTAAAAAATGAGTGAAGTACCCCCATTAAATAAAAAGAAACTTAAATTTAATCATCATCCAAATTTATCTAATAAAGTTTTGTCAGTTATTTGTGGAAGATCAGATTGTGGAAAAACATATCTATTGTTCAAAATTTTAACGACTCCAAATTTTTTGGATTATAACAATCTTATAATTTATACAACAACAGCAGAACAACCCGTCTATCAATTTTTAAAATATGGATTTGAAAATAATCTTAAAAAAACAGCAATTGCTTCATTATTCAAAGAATATGAAAAATCTGAAGATGAAGAAGAAATAAGTTCGTGGTGTGAAGAAGCAACAAAAAATAATCAGTTAGTAGAATCTAATAAAAATAAGCATATAAAAATACAATTAATAGATGATAGTGGTAATATGCAAGATCCTAGTAAACTAGATAAAACAATGAAACATTGTGTAATTTTTGATGATTGTGTTAATGATAGAAATCAGTCAGTTCAGAGAAATTATTTCACAAGAGGTAGACATAATAACTGTAGTGTATTTTATTTAACACAAAGTATGTATTCATTAGACGGAAGTGTTATTAGAAAGAATGCAAATATATTTATACTATTTGAAATAAATGCAAGAAACTTAAGTGATTTGTTAAGAGATTTATGCGTAAGAAATAAAGATGAATTTAAACAATCGTGTAACAATGCTTGGTCAAAAGATTATGGCTTCATTACAATTAATATTGATAAAAAAATTCATGAAATAGTTATAGAAAATATTTTCGAGGAGTGATCGAACGGAGTGACCGAATAATTTTTTCTTATAAATTTTTTGTTAATAAAAATAAAAAAAATATGTTGAATGATTATAAGATAGAGCATGTACCAGTTTTAAAAGATTATCGTCATCCTACAAATCCTGTAAATTCGAAGAAAGAAGTTAGATTTTATTATCATCATAAATACGTAGCGCTCGTTACATATTATAAAACAAAACATGGTATTAAACCGTGTGTTAAAACAAAAGACTTTCCACTTTGTTTAAGAAGTTTCCGAGTATTTTTGGCGTATAATAATTTATGGTGGTTGGTTAAGAAAGAACATTTAACAGCACATGAATTAGAAACATTACATCAATTACATATTCCTGTGTATATGCAAAAACGGAACTGATGTTCTATGTAAAAATTCATTTTTTCTTTTAAAAAATATGAATCGTGAAATGTCTCTCGGACAAACGTCTAGGATTGATGAATTAATCAAGAAACAAACTGCTGAGTTTGATGCGCAAATTAAACATAGTAAACGTAGTAAACGTATTAAAAAACAGAAACGTACTAGGCGTAGTAATAGACACAATATTAAAAAACAGAAAAGTGGAACAAAAGAAATATTGGAAACTCCTATTACTGATATCTTTTTTGATGATAGAATTAAGGATGACCTTGGTGATGATTTATGTAATTTATTTAATCCAAATGAAATTAAATATGAAAATGTATCTTTTATTAATGTAGTAAATGATATGCGGAAACTTTTAGCAAATGGTAAAATTATTAATTTACTTGGAAAAGTTATTAAAGATCAGGAAAATATAATTCAAAATTTTTACGTAACCTTCTATAATAAAAAATCATTTGAAACATGGTTTTCGAATCTGGATGAGAAATCCGATGCTAACGAATGGATTTTTACAGGTAATATTAAATATGAAGATTTTGGAATGAAGTTAGTACAAAGATCGCATAGAGGGGCAGGGATTAATATGAAATATAGAATCAAAGAATATTTCGGTGAATATTGTTATATTCCTTCTGAAGATTTTTGTTTTATTAAATGTTATAATGTTTTACGAGGTTTTAATGAAGAACAAGGAGAAATTATGAAAGAAATGTTTAATAATTTTTTATATAAAGAGAAAGCCACATCTAGAACAGGAGTAATGTCAAACTGCAAACTTTCTCAATTCAATAAATATTTTGGAGAATGTGTTCAATATTATAGTCCTGCCAATCGTCATTTAAATCCTAGAGGAATTGAAACGTTTCATAATTATGTTTATTACAATTATTTTCACGCAGGTTCAACAATTGGTCACTATTGTTTAATTAATAAATCTCATAAATTAAAAGCTATTAGAGAAATTGAAAATAATTTCAAACCCATATATAAAACAGTTACTGATGAAAATCTAACAACGCGTCCATATAAAATCATAACAAAGAAAAAAATTGACTATGGTTCAACATATATTTGGGATCTCGAAACTTTTCCCGATCCTAACTGTTCAACAGCACATCATATTCCTTATGCTGTAGGAGCTATTAATTTTAATAAATTTATATGTTGTTTACCGAAACAAAGATTGAAAGAATTAGAAACACGTTTGTTAAGTGATATGATTAAAATTAAACGATCGAAAGATGAAGATGAAATTAAAAAACTTAAAAAACAGATTAATGAGTATAATAATTTAACTGAATTAGAATTTAATAAACTTCAAAATTGTGTGAAAATATTTACGAGAACTGAGGATGATGAATGTCCAATCAGGGGAAACCCAGAGGACGTATGTCCGATCCATCAATTTTTTAAAACTCTTGGAAAATTTAATTATTCGAGAGTAACTTTAATAGCTCACAATTCATCAGGTTTTGATTCCTATTTTCCGATAAAAGCTAATTTTAAATTATCTAAACCGCCTCTTAAAACTTCAAGAGGAATATTGACTGCTTCATTACAAAATCCTTATACAACTGAATGTGTTAGTAGATACATTCAAAAATCTTTTAGATTTAAAAACAATATGAAAAAAGATTCACCTTCAGGTAAATTAGCACTTCAAACTATTGTAATGAAATGTAGTTATCAACATGTAAAAACAAGTCTTTCTAAATGGTGTGAGAATTTTAAAATTTCTACGAATGTGTGTAAATTAAATTATGAAATTGGAGACATAACACATGAAAATTATAAAGAAAAAGAAATTGAATGGAGACCATATTTAGTTAACGATATTCTTTCTTTAGCTTTTTGTATCTACAAATATAATAATGTTATGCAAGATTTAGTTGGTGAAGATATAACTACTAATTTGACATCCTCTGCTTTAACATTTAACGGTTGGATGAAAAGCGTACAAAATGACAATATAAATATTCATTCTCATATAGATTTATGGGCTAGAAATTATATTAGAAAATCTGTTAAAGGTGGAAGAGTTTCAGCAAATATAAGAAAATACATATCGCCATTTTGTAGCATCTTGTTACCAATATTAAAACAGTATTTACCTGGTCGCTGCGCTGGGGGGACTTTGTCCCTTGGTCGCTACGCTGGTGGGGCTTTGTCCCCTGGAAGTAATTTAATAGATTTAATGAAACAGTATCGAGATTTAGGAGATAAAACTGAAATTTGTAAGAAAATTTCAAATCAACTACTTGAACAAAAAAATGAATTTCTAATGGCTTTTGATGCAACATCTTTATATCCATCAGCTATGTATGATGAAAATTCAGAATACCCTAAAGCTGAATCAGCTAGAAAATTTCGTCAAGAAGAAGAGCGGGAAATAGTATATAAATTTAATACTCAAACATTTAGACCTAAAACTGGAATATTCTCTGTTGTGTTTCAATATCCGAATGATATGTTTTTCCAACCAGTTCCTATAAAAGATAAAGTTAAAAATCAAAATAATAATTCTCATGTAAAAGTAATCAGGTTTAGAAATGGTATATGTTATGATGTATTAACTTCTGTTGACATACAAGAAATTGTTAGATGTGGGGGGAAAATCTTACATATTACTGATGGTATAATTTATGAAAAAAATTATCAAGTTTCACCATTTCGAAATTATATTGAAAAACTTTTTAATTTGAGAAAAAGATATAAAACAGAAGGAAATACTGTAGGTGATGAGTTAATTAAATTATTGATGAATTCGCTATATGGCAAAACTGTGCAAAAAGATATAACCACTAAATATCATTTATGGAATGAGAATACATTGAGAAAAAATTTCACTCAAGAAGTAAAAGATTATGAAAAATTAAATGATGAACAATATTTAGCGAAAGTAGAAATGGAAGATGATGAATTTCTCAAAACTAATATTGTAAAAGATGGGAAGACGTCATTCATGCGATCACACTTAGGTTCTTTCATTCTTTCTCACTCTAGAAGAATCATGAATAACTTTATTTTAGAAATTAATGGTTTCAAAGAAAAATACATTCATTATACAGATACTGATTCAATATATATTTCCAATGAGCTCTTTAATAAATTAGACGCGGCTGGATATGTTGGAGGAGAATTGTGTCAAGGGAAAAATGATTATGGAAATGGTGGAATTATTTTTGCAATGTTTATTGCACCTAAAGTAAAATACTGTATTACTGTAGATGAACAAGGGAGACTTAGTGAAAAGAAAACATTCAAAGGTTATTCACAAAACAAAGTAAAAGTAGAAGATTTTCTAAAATTATATTCGGGGAAAACATTATCGACTACAGTTAATAAACCATGGAAACGATCTTTAGAAACTGGAATTAGTATTCCTGATAAAAATAATAATACTGAAGAAAAAAAATTTTCTGGTCAAATAAATATTCTTAAACGTCAAGCACCTGATGAAAATGAAATTATGTTACCTTATAACGGAGAAGATATTCAAGCTGAAATATTTCAAACAATCATCTGTGAGAGTAATTTAAGTGATGATGATGACACGTGGGAATAATAACTTTTTTATTACATCTAAAAATTTTATAACATCTAAAAATTTTATTACATCTAAAAAATTTATAACATCTAAAAAAATTTATAACATCTAAAAAATTTATTACATCTAAAAAATTTATAACATCTAAAAAATTTATTACATCTAAAAATTTTATTACATATGAAAATATATTTATCGAATATTTTGGTATTTTCTATTAAGTTTTATCATATTAAGTTTCCTCATATAATGTTTTATCAAAAGATAATTTAAATTTATTTTCACTAACTATTGATTCTTCATCATCATCATCATAAATTGTTTCTTCATCATCATCATAAATTACACTTTTTGGTATAGGATGCCATTCCCTGATAGGATACCATTCTCTTATTGGAATATCTAACTCTAAATTACATCTTTTATCTGATAATAATATAATAGAGAAAAATATTGGTCTTTGATCTCTTTTGGAAAATTTAATAACACCACCATAATCTGAATCACTTTTAGTTTTTATTAAAGATGATAAAATTTTAAATTGATTAGATGTAAATCCTAATTTAAATTTTGTAGACCCGACACATAGTTGTCTAACAGTATCTTCAACTATACCGTCATTATTATTTTCAATTGTAAGAAAATGAAATTTAGATAAATTTTGATTATATGTAGTATTAATATCATGTACATCAGTATGAGATATAAATTTTTTCTTCACTTAAATTTTTGTAATTACTAATATTTTTATAATCTTTCTTACCATCTACACCATTTTCAGATGTTTCAGAATCATCTTTTATATTATCATCATCTATATTATTATCATTATTATTATAAGATTCTTTAAGATCGGGAAAAGCCCTAGAACCTTCGGTTCGTTTATTATGATTATGATTATGGACATTGTTAATAGTATAAGGTGTAGTCCACATATAAATTTTCTCTTGTTGAGCTAAGCCATTTATGTAAGATTTTAATAAATTAATATTTAAGTTTGAATATAATCCTATATATGTATCATCATCATATCTTTGCGGCATTTCTAATGTTTCTTGTTTATAAATTGTATCTCTATAATATACTTGACATAATAATTCTTCGTTATGTTTTTTACTCTCGATATGAATGTTATATTGATTTTGTTCATCAACAAATAATCTAATTTTTTCTTTCGAAAAAGATTTTAATTTTTTAACTAATTATTTAATATTGATATAATTGATAATTTTATTTTCTATCCACTCAGTATTACTAATCGGTAAAACTGCTCTAATGAATCCGTAAACATTATTATGTCCTATTATAACCATATTTTCTTTATTTAATTCCACATAAGCTACATCATTATATTTACTAACAATCTCCATAAATTTAATAAATGGATCACCTGAGAAAATGCAATAATTAGTTTCTATAGAAGGTAAACCTTTAGTCTGTTCTATAAATATTTCGGCTTGTAATTGAAACAAAAGATTAACATCTATACATGGATTATTATTATTATTTTCAAAACATTTATTATCAAAACATTTATTATCAAATCCCGTTGATCTCGTCGAATAAGAAGAACAGGATGATGCGGACGAATATAATTTTTTTAAATTTGGATTTTCCATTTTTTTATTTTTATTAGAAAAAATTTTATTTTTTTATTGTTAAAAAATGATGTTACCAAATGTTGGTGGAGGTGCATATATCCCGAATAATCGTGAATTAGAAATAGAGATAGAAAATTATATCATGAAAACTGGAGACGTTTTATCTGGTCCATTGCATCTTTCTATTCTTCCGCAACAAAATACAGAGTTAAGAAATAAACAATATGTTGATACACAAATCAATGACTTAAAGGAAAAATATATAAACGATGTTTTGGTTCCACTGATGAACGAATTAAAGTTGCTTAAACTTAATGACAAATCATTAAACGAAAAATTATTAAAACTTGATAAAAAGGATAAAGAGCTAGAAGCAGATATAGCAAAACTTTTTAAAAAGATTTCAGAACAATCAAAAATTTTAATATTACTTTCTATAAATTTAAAATCTGCAGTCATTAAAAATAAACATCAGATAAAAATGTTAAAAGAACAATTAGAAGATGAAATAGAAAAACTTCCTGAAATAATTAAAAAAAATTTAAAGCAGTTACAAACTACATTCCAAAAAAGTGTTGATGAATTAAGTTCTAAAATTACTCAACAAATGAAAAAGATGAATAGAATAATAAATGAAGTAAACTCACTTAATGAAAAAGTTGATAAAATGAAAACTCTTAAAATCAATTTAGAAAATGAATTAAAGAAAAATTTACAAGAAAACTCTAAAGAAAATAAAGAACAGTTAGATTATGTTAAAAGACAATTAGATGTTCTTAAAATTAAGTTAAATGCTCTTAAAACGGCGTTGAAGATTAATCAGCAGAAAATGCAAGTTAATAGAAGAGAAATTAAAGTACATCACACGCTGCTTGACGCAATAGATAAAGTGCAACAGGCAATTAATAAAGTTATCTCGAAGTTGTTGTCCATTCACAAACGTAAATCTTAGCGTAAATATTAAACGGACCAAAGGTCCTGTGGTTACTAACCAATCGGAGCGAAGCTCCTCGAGATTTTAGCCGATCGTAAATATTTTTTCCCAAAAGTCAAATTTAATCCTAAAAAATGCCTATAATTTATAAACACAATCTTAAACAATTTGCTTCAAATCAAAGAATTGCTCATGAACCACGTATGAATCCTGTTTATCATTATGATAATAGAGAAACAGTTCACACGGAAGGAGCTGGGATCTTCTCTGGTATTGGAAGTATCGTTAACTTAATTAAAAATAATAAAGATTTGATTACATCTGCTGCAAAAGGAGCAGCTGCTATAGGTAGTACAGCTAGTGCAATATCAAATGCTGTCAAGTCTCAAAACGAATTAAAACAACTAGAAGCTATTCGTAAACTTAGGAATGATTCCGAAGAACTAAAAAATTTAAAAAAACTTTCAGAGGAAACAAAAAATAAAATTGCTAACATTGCTGTTGGGGAAACCTTGAGGAGTGGAGCGTCTCATAGCGTCTGATAGTAAACATAATGAAAATAAAAATAATAAAAAAACAATTGAAGAAATAAGAGGTAATGGCGTGAGCAGCAACCTTCGGTTTAACCAGCAAAGCTCTAGCGGAGCTGGTCTAGCAATATTTTTTTAGTAAAATTATTTTAGCAGAATTTTTTCTGTGTGTGAGAAAAACAAAAAGTCAAATTATTTTTTATAAAAATGTCTTCGCTTATCGAAAATAAATTTAGATTAGACGATCCTCCGTTCGTCAGTTGCAATCAAAAAAAGAATGACTATATAAGAATTGCTATGAATCCCGGATCTTCCAGTAGAGTAAATACTGGAGGTGATTTAATTTTTGAAGTTGATAATCAGCAGAGTTATATATATCTACCTGATTCATTTTTACACTGTGAATATTCTTTGTATAGTGATGCCAATTTTACAACACCATTACCAGATACCGATAATATTGCACTAGAGAATAATTTCTTTCCAAGATTATTTACACAAATGCGTTTAGATGTTGCAACTGAAAATATAGAAACAATAAGTGATTCTCCAGGTGTAATTGATACAATGCTTAGATTTGTAACAATTGGTGAAAATAATAAAAAGCATGAAATCGAAGGTTGGTTTCATGATACTAATGATGGTATAATTGTTGATGATTTAACTCACGCTGGAACAGATGCCGCAGGAATTGCGAAAGATGTAGAAAATATTGCAAAACATTTAAATAAAACAAACAATAGTGCATATAAAGAAAGACGTGAATTTAACAAGAAAAGTAAACAGACAGTTAATTGGTCATTGTCTCCATTATTCGGATATTTAGATTATGATAAAATATCATATCAATTAAAATTTAAATTAATAATTCATCGTACAGCAAATAATGAATTAATCTTTTTTGGTAAGACTGGAAAAAAAGCATATTTAAAAATTGATAGACTTGAATGGTGGATTAAGCATATTACTCCTAGTTTAGAGATTGAAACAGCTATTGCAAAAAGATTAAATACTAACAAACCAATTCCAGTAAATTTTCTAAAGCGTACTGCTAGTTCAGTAACTTTTTCCGAACAAAGATTTAACTGGCATTTTACTAGAACTTCGAATACTCCAAGATATTTATTACTAACATTTCAAAGAAATAATTCTCCAAGTTTTGATAAGAACAATAATCTCTTCCATATTAATACAATTCGAAGTTTACAAGTTTCATTAAATCAAACCCGATATCCAATTGATCCATTAAGATTCGATGATACCAATAATCAATTTATGGAAGGATATGATTCTTATCGAAATCTTTGTATAGAATTTGGAGTTGAACCACAATTAACTCCTGGAGATTGGAGACATTTATATCCTGTTTTCTGTTTCAATTTAAGTGCACAATCTGAAGATATTATTAAGACTGGCTGTGATGTAACAATTAATATTGAAAAAAAAGATTCCACAACTTCATTGATGGCTTATGGTTTATTGCTAGTAGATGTAAAATATTCTATTGAAATTCTTAATGGAAAGATGGTAAGGATAAGTTAATTTAATTTTTTTGATAACTTAAAATTTTTTCATAACTAGAATAGATTAAAAATTCTTAACTTAAAATTTTTCATAACTAGAATAGATTAAAATTTTTTGGTAACTTAAAATTTTTCATAACTAGAATAGATTAAAATTTTTTGGTAACTTAAAATTTTTTGGTAACTTGAAATTTTTTAATAACTAGAATAGATTAAAATTTTTTGGTAACTTAAATTTTTTTGGTAACTTGAAATTTTTTGATAACTTAAAATTTATTCATAACTAGAATAGATTAAAAATTTTCGTAACTTAAATTTTTTTATTAAAAATGTCGCAAGCGAAAAGTAGTAATAATAAAACTGTTGAATTAAAATTACGTAATATTGTTGACAAAAATACCCCTAAAACTATTACGATTAATAAAAAAAAGTATTACATAAGTAAACCAATGATAGAGAATATACAATTACAAGAAGAAAAGAATGGCGGTATTCTCCCATTAATTCCACTAATAATAGGAGGCATAGCAGCAGCAGGAAGTGTTGCAGGTGGGACAGCTGGTATTGTCCAAGCAGTAAATAAAAATAAATCAGAGAAGGCAGCATTAGAAGAACAAAAACGTCATAACAGAGAGTTAGAGAAAGTTGCTAGGGGTGACGGAATAGTAGATAATTTTATTAGTAAATTAAAATTAGTTGATGAAGGAAAACGAGTTCTCAAAAATATTCTCCACAATGTTGATGATTTAATTGAAATTAAAGAAACTAAAGATGGTTCTGGAATATATCTAAGTCCTAGTATGATTCGGTAATAACCTCAGGACCTTTGGTCCGATCGGCTAAAGCCTCTGAACAAAGTTCTATCTGCTAAAGCCTCAGGACCTTTGGTCCGATTAGGTAAAACATTTATTTTATCTTTTAAAATGAATTTTACAAATTCCGATTTATTGAATTATCTCTTAAAAGTACATAAAAACTCAAATTGTCAGCATATTGGAGGTGACATACAAAAAACATTAGAAAACTTTCCTGGATTTATTTGGAGTAAATATTCGAAAGAAAAACATCTTCCTGGTCATTCATATACTGGTCCAGGAACTCGATTAGATATAAGACTAGATGAGAATAATAATCCGAAACCAGGTGAAGAACCAATAAATAGAGTAGATGCCGCAGCTTACAGGCATGATTTAGCTTATCGAAATCATGATCTAAGTTCTCGACATGCAGCTGATAAGAAGATGATTCAAGAATTAGATAGTATTCAAAATCCTACATTTAGAGAAAAAATTGAAAGAATGTTTGTTAAGAAAGCTTTACAAGCTAAAATATTATTCGGCCAGGGTTTAAATGAAACTAATAACTCTGAGAGCAACGCTCGAACCTATGCGTCTGAAATCCACAAGGAATATAGAAGACCTAAATATTTATTGAAAGTAAAAGTATTTAATAAAGATGATATTTGGAGTGCTGATCTTATTCATATGCCGAATGATTCTGATTATAAATACGCATTGACCGTTATAGATTTATATACACGATACGCTTGGGTAAAGCCTTTAAAAAATAAAAGTGGTCTATCAGTTAAATATGCGTTTGAAGAAATCTTTAAAGAAAGTAAGAGAAAGCCAAAAAAATTGTTTGTTGATAAAGGGTCGGAATTTTATAACCGAAACGTTCAGCCATTATTTGAAACAGACGAAAGTCATCGCCAAGGCTCAGTTTATTCAACTGAAAATGCAGGGAAGGCCGTAGTGATAGAAAGATTCAATCGGACGTTAAAAAATAAATTATTCAAGAAATTTACTGAGCAAAGAAATCAGAAATGGTTGAAGATATTACCAGGAGTTGTAGAAGAGTACAATAATAAAGTTCATTCTGGTATTGAAGAAACTCCAAAGAATGCTTCTGACGACCCTGATTTGATAAGAAAAAAAATATTCGAGAATAATTATTCGAATGAGAGTAATCCGAATTTGCAGAAACTTAAGCCGAAATTTAAAATTGGAGATAGAGTTAGAATATTTAAATATAAGAATAAATTTGAAAAAGGCTTCGTCGGATACTGGACTAAAGAAATATTTGAAGTTTCTAAAATAAATCAAAGTTATCCGATTACTTATGAAATTAAAGATTTAGATAATGAGGATATCAGAGGTCGTTTTTATCAAAATGAATTACAGAAAACAGAGCTTTAGCTTCGCTTGAGTTATAGATTGTTTAACTCTAACATAATATCTAGAAATGATACTCCTTTTTGTAATTTGTACAAAACGTATAAACATAATTGTCCACAATAGGTAGTGCTGGTGTTTGAATTTGAAACGTATTGTATGTTCCCGTTCCAAGTAATTCTTTTACTTCATTTGTAGGGGGCAAACCGTATGAATCAAAATAATAGTTCTGCTGATGATTTTTAACGCCTGCTGACCAATGTACACCTTTTTCATCTGACGTATGAAGATTTGTTATGAAATTTACAGTTATTGATGGCCTAATTTTTAGGAATTGTAATTCGACTCTCATTAGAACATGAAAATTCTTTATTCCTAATCGATTAGCGATTTTCTTTAGGTCGACATTCGTTGTCGTTTGTGTTCCATATAATTTCAAAAACTCATTTATGTTGCTCATTTTATAATAAAAAAATTTCTTAAGGGACCCCTAGAAGTCAGAAGGGGGGTATTGATTTAAAACTGTTCTCTAATGATGTCTTTCCTTACTACTTGGGGGAGGGGGCTATTGATTTAAAACTGTTCTCTAATGATGTCTTTCCTTACTACTTATTCAATTTTGAAATGATTTAATTTAATCTAAATTTAAACGTTACATTGTTGCATTGTATTAGTAGAGTTGGTGTTTCGCACATCTTTTATCAATAGTAATTCATTACTCATCAATATGTGAAAATTCTTTATTCCCAATTGCTTAGCAATCTCATTTAAATCGAAATTTGACGTGGTTTTGTTTGCCGTATATTTTTAGAAAGTCTCTAATGTTTCTCATTTTTATAGAAGATACAATGTTTCTATTATATTCCCGTAAATGAGAAATTAAAAACAACACATGGATATTTCAATTTGGTTACATCCACTTTGCATACATTCAATTTGGATACATTGAAATACATGTAAATTTGTCCACGCGAGGACAAGGTTTCATTGGATGAGAGAAAAATGACGTCATATAACAACATAATGAAAATGATTGAAAACAGGAAATAACATTGCATATAAAACAGAAAATAGCATTGCATATAAAACAGGAAATAGCATTGCATATAAAACAGGAAATAACATTGCATATAAAACAGGAAATAACATTGCATATAAGATACAAGTTTTCTAAACAATAGGATTTCTGTCCACGAGTGGACAAGGTTTCATTGGTTGAAACACTCTATTGTATTTACATTGCATATAAAACAGAGGGGTTTCAAGAATGATAAATTTTCTTCACAGCGCGTCTAATGTCAACGCGTTCATTTGATTAGTTGAATGGCGCAGTATTTTAGCTGAATGGCGCACCATTGTTAAGAAAATTAAAATGAAATAGCATAGGTCTAAAATTGAAAATAAAATGTCTTGCGGCCGTATCGCAATAACAATAGCGGAGTTTAACATCCAAATTCCATTGAATATGTCAGCGCGGTATTATCGCTAAATGACGCACCATTGTTTGGGAGAAGAATGGAATCATTTGGAATGTCACATAATTGCTTTACACAATGAAGTCAATCTTCCGTTAACATTAGGTCGTGACTTTTAAAGTACAAGAGAAACAGACACCCAACAAAGCGTAGGAAATTTGTCTGCTAATTTACATAATTTCATAACAAATGAAACTTCGGTGCGTGAATAATTGATATGATTTTGCTTCAAGAGACTATAAAAATAAGACTTGTCAGTATCACAAACAGAGAGCAGATAGTGCTTACCGATAAAAATTTTACACATAACACTGAGTGAATTGTTTCTTTTTTCATGCAACAAGAATTTGTGTAAGTTTACAATTGTATTATTCTCTCCACCATTTGGCTCTATGAAATCATTCCTCCCGTAATTTTTTCATCCTCCCTGGCAACGATTGTTTTCTTCTATCTTCAAATTGATCTTGTCTCATTTTGAGAAATATATGACGAGAGCGTTTTGACACAACCTTCACTGACAAGAAACACTGTTAAATTAAATAAGTCTTCAGCACAATTGTTTGAAATAGCCATATCGATTATTGTTGTTGTGTATTATTTCACGGCATTGCAGCCGGAGTAGGATTTGCTGGTTATATATTTCACGTCTTACAAATGTCTAAGTGGGTGTAGCAGCTGTTTGTTCTTTCATACATTGTTTCCTTTCAAATGTTTGAGTTGGAGGACACAGCTGCTTACACTGAAATGCATTTTATTCATAAATGCGAGAAGCAGATGTTCTCTACAATTGAATGACAATTGTAAAAGTACCTAAACTTATTGTTAAGAATATGTCAATTCCTTCAAATATTTTTAGTCACATGATATATTTTAAAAACCTGAAAAATGGATTTAAAAGACGTTTTTAAAAATACTAATTTTCGGTGTCCTAGAACGGTCATGATTTTGGCGGGGGTGAAAATTGTAATTCTCAAATTTTGAGATTCTTAACTTTTCTGATTTTTTCGGTGTCCTGGAACGGTCATGATTTGAGCAATGAAAAATGTCATAATCACAAATTTGAAATTCTCAACTTTTATGATTTTTGGTGTCCGGTTTTACATGACCTGGAACGGTCATGATTTTAAGGGTGAAAATTGTAATTCTCAAATTTTGAGATTTTGAAAAATTTGAAAAATTGGGTATTTTTAAAAACGCTTAAATTTTTGCCCTTCGGTCTTCGGGCACGTGAAATTTGAAGTCTACCTAAATTTTTGAAATTTTTGAAATTTTGATTTTTTTGAAAAAACCCGCAAAAGTGTGACATCCGGCGCAAGCGAAGCGAAGCAAAGCGAAGCGAAGCGTCGCGCCGGATGTCACACTATATACTACTACCGTCGGTAAGATGGTGATTTGCCTCATTTTCGATACATCGGCTGGTGTGGTCTTATGTATAGGGTAAACAACTCCTTCCTTCCATTGATTGGGAATGCTTCTCAAATTAATACAGTTTCGAAATATGATTGTCAGAGGTTTTGAAATATTATTTCAGGCTGCTACGTAAAGACGCCGAGGTAAATCTGACCTCACCGGGGAACAGAAATCATCAAACTATTTTGTGGCGTGTTCTTCTCTATTATTGCTTTCACTAAATTCCACAATCCTTTAGTACCGCTTTTTAGCTTCTCTGCCCAAAATCAATTTTGATTTCTTTATTTCCAATTTAACTTTTTCCTTGTAATGCAAATATTGCGACCAATCTTTGCGACGATAGGCATCCCACCTTTTGCTGATGATCAGCTTTGTAAGGGGAGTAATCCACTCTTTATCATTGTCTGACAAGTAGACATAGCTTCGAGGGATACAGATCTCTGCAATTTCACTCAGCTTCTGACTGAACTTACTCCATTGCATATTCAAGTCTGATTCCATCAATACTTCATCCCAGTTACGGGACTTCACAATGTAATAGAAATGCTCTATGTTGGATTTGCGGAAGTCATAAACCAGCTCAGTCCGAAAATTAACTCGCTTCAAGCGTTTCTGAGGCCAGGCTGTTAACAATGTGAGGAAGAATAAGTTCTTCAAGTCCTTGTTCAATCCCTCTGTGTACACAGGCAGGAAAAGGCAGACAATGTGATTGCGTAGCATCAGAAAAACGAATAATATGAACAAGACGAAATGAGGAAAAGAGAGGAAGAAGGAAATGAAATGTTCATGAATCCACTATCGTTGTTAGTTTTTACGCGTTGAAGACACCGCCACTGAAATTGCTTTTATGGTGTTCCTTTTCTTCAATTTCTTCTGTATGCACGGACAAAATATATTCATCATCGCATACCGCAGTTTCCTTCCCATTAGAACCAAGATCATCCAGTCCGTTACGGCCCCCAGACTCGGTAACCAGGCCCTAAAGAGTAAATTAAAAGACGACATTCTAGCTGTTAAATTTGGATCTCCCAAAACAAACCAAGAGATAGTGAACGGTACCGAACCCAAGAGGTAAAAGATATCCATGACGATCAAGATCAGCCCCAATTTCACTTCAGTCGAGCTGTTCGAACTCGCTGTAGACACCGCCAGTTGTCTTCGTTTTCTCTTCATCAACAGAGAAAGAATTGTGATAGTACATGCGAAAAGTATGACGCTTGGGATAGCGCAGTGAATGATTGCGTCCATTGTTCCGGTCAATAATTTGTTCTTGTATTCACAATTCCTTCTTACGGGGTCATACCAGTATCCATAGAAGCAGTAGAAGCATTGGCTGATGAAAATGATGACCGTGATGACAGTAACTGCGATTGTCATTCGATTCCTGCTCACGAGCTGCTTAACCTTCAAAGGCACTGCGATTGCCAGGACTCTCTCAATAGAGATAATACATTGAAGATATCCTTGCACAGACGATGTTGTTGTAATCATGATCTTTAGCGTGAAACAGACGGCCGCTGGAAAGGTTGAAGCAATGTTTGAAAGCAGGAAGATGGTTGTAGTGGAGTGGAGGAGATAGATCATATCCGTCATGATCAGTGTGCTCATTGCGATAGTGGTGGTGATTCGGAGTTCAGTGTGTCTTCTGTTGCAGGTAAGTGTGATGAAGACAAAGAGGGAGCCGATGATAGAGAAGATCATGATGACTGGCATTCCGTATTTTTCAAAGCAAACCATGGCCCTGACATACAGTGGGAACGGAGGTATTGCAGATGAAGAGTTCTTTGTAGCGTTGCTGGTCTGGTTACTCATCATGATTCAAAGTTTCAGTGTTTGGGACATTTGAGTGAGTATTCCTTATAAGTGAAGGAATAAGCCAATGAGAATTCTCAGTGGACAACCACGAGCAGCGAGCAGTAATTCGAAGAGTTTGAAATTGAATTTTCCCAATTACTTTCATGACAAGTTAACTAACAATAGATTTTGACGGATATGAGAGAGAAATTCTCACACATGCAACCGTACAAATCCGATACTTCACCATAAAAAATGAATGGAGGCCATATCACATTACCTGCGTGTTTCATGTTTGTGCTTTGAACGACGTGGGAAACGCAAGCATGTGCATGTACACGTACATCTAGACTAACCATGCATTGCAACATCATAACAAAATATGTCTATGAATAGTGTGATAAAGAATTTTGAACACGCGACACGTAACACGTGTGTGTTGTGATACGAATGCCACTAATACTACAGAATTAGACAGGTCGTCTCTTCTTCTGTTTGACTAGAAGGGAAACATTGGAACATGCAGCGTAAATGAAATGGCACAATCTGCTGACATAATACCATAGCAATCGAACAATGAGCAGTCAGTTCAACATTAAACACGCCAAATTGTGCGAAGTTTCAGTGACTGTTATCAACCGGATCACACAGCAAAGAGACACAGACGATGTCAGGTTCTACAGAGAAGTTTGTGAGTGTTTTTTCATGCGCCTGCTACCTTTTTGATAATGATCGGAAGGACAAACATTAGTAATCAGAAATCAGACGTTTATTAGTCATTAAGGCAAAGCATTACAATATTAATCAGGATAATAAAATGAAGAATGATAAAATGGCAAACATAAAATGGTTCATGCATAGAGTAGGATATATAGGTAGAGTGTCGACTCAAAAAAGTATCTGTATACAGTGAAAATTTTTATATCAAAAGATTCAGTTTTTTGCGGAGATCACGTTCCCGTGGTCCAAAAAATTATTTGAGCACTTTTGAAAAAGCTAAATTTTTGCCAATTTATATACTACCGAGATGACTCTCCTATATAAGTAGTATGAAGCAAGTTGGATATCAAAAGGAATGAATATTTGCTAACAAGCATCCTAACTAAGCGGAAATGAAGCTGATGATCAAGGAAATCTAATGAACGGCATTATTTATAAAAGAAGTCTTCATGAAAAATCGAGATCTTATTGTGCTTTCTTGGCTGTAATTTCATGTTTTTTCTAAATTCTTGTTTCATTTCTTGAATCTGAATAGTAATGTGGACCCATTTACATCTTTCAAAGTTAATTGAAATCATTGTCTTTGATTCTGTTATTTTACTGTACCAGTGGCAGGTTGCCTGTGATATGATCACGCTCAAGAAAATACTCTTGAGGTCCAGCACAAAAGCAATAGCAGCCCATGGAGATGCTAATTTAACAGACATTTCCTATCCAAGGCAGTCATGACACTGAGGATCTGTAAAATAGCATCATTTCCTTCTGCATTATATCATGATCACTCAATTCGTGGCATTTTCTTCAAAACTGCATCAATGTACATATCTCACATTTGGAAACAGATCCAACTGTATTCACCTCGAGTTCATTTGAAAAAATCGAAACTGTGTACACATTGGGATTTTAATAAATGCTGAGTTGCTACTCTACCTAATATACCTACTCTATGGAGGCATCTCACCTGGTAGTATTCCCCAAGACTGGTTGTACACTCATCGAACATTTATATGTAGTCGAAATGTCTCGCGAAAACCTCTGGCTATTCTACAGCGCCGTTATTACGAGATCGTGAATTAAGAATCTAAAGGCGATCAGACATAAATTATTTTCAAAAGTAAAGCTACCGAGCCTGTATAGTGCATATACCAGATGCTTCTTTTTTCTTCCAAACGCATAAATATGTCTAAGTTACATAGTGCTTTCTACTGCGTTATATGAAATAAGATGCTGACATTTAACCAAACATATAAAACCACATTGCACACAACTCACTATTGCGTTGTTCTATTCGACGGAGACAACCTCCGTCATGTGTTGAGTTGCAGCGTTGGTCCTTTCTACACGAAGTTCGCGTTGACACATTTGACACTATCATATCGCACGTGAGGGATTTTGGCTGCAAGTTTCATTCCTGCGACGGTAGGTACGGGGTCGCCGTGCCCCTGTGAGTCTTGTGATGACAGAGAACATCGCATGAGAATCACAAAGAACTGAAGACTTGAGATTTGTTGTGAATTGTTGCGTCGGAGAATCTTTCCACGTTTGAAGAAAGGATGGTCATGGTCGTGCTTTGGAAAAATCGACGCTGACTTTGGAGGCTCGCATTATTAGATCCGAGCACTCGATCACATGCGAAATGATAAGTTATTTTCTACTTGTATGCACTCCGTGAACACTTTGCAAGCAATTTTCTAGAATGGATGATCGACTATTTTGACAATCGGAAACAAAGAGTGAGATGACAAAGTGACGGCCTCAGTGACTCGAAAGACATCATCTCCGGAGTTTCCCAGAGGGCAGTACTTTCAGCTTATCTCTCCGCAGCACACATGAGATCTCTAGTGCCTTCAAACGATGAAGATAACATCATCCTCAAATGTGCAGACAATATTACCCTTTTTGTCCCGTACTTCAACGAATCTCTTTTGAAAACTGCGACTGAAAATGAAATTGAAAACATTTCAAAGTGGAGTGAAGAAAAGGTCTATTGCTGAATCACAAAAAGACAAACGACAATATGGATCGAGTAAATTACTTTGACATTCCGCACGCAGAATCCTGCAATTCCTTGTAGTTATCTTCCAAAGTAATCTAAAATGAGATCAATGTGTTGTTCAGATATGCAAGTCCGTCGGTCAAAAAGTCTACCTTTTGAAGAAATTGCTGCAACTAAAAAAGAAGTAATCTAAGTTTATAAGGCACACATACTTTCAATTCTCGAGTACAAGTCACCTCTACTTCTAGGAATGAAAAAAGGGAATTACGTGAAACTCGAGAAAATCCGCAAACGTTGCCACAGAATAATCTGTTCTGTAACTTGGACTTGCAATTTGTTTCCTTCACCTGAACGCAGACGCATAGAGTAGCTATATTAGGTAGAGTGGTAACTCCGCATTTATTAAATCCCCAATGTGTATACACTTTCGATTTTATTAAATGAACTCAAGGGGGATACAATCGGAATTGTTTCCAAATGTGAGATATGCAAATTTTTGCAGTTTTGAAGAAATTACAACGGAACTGACTGATCATGATAGCATAAAGCAGAAGGAAATGATATTATTTTACAGATAGTCCGTGTCAGACAGCCTTGGTGAGGAAATGTATGTTAAATTGGCAACTCGATGATCTGCGCTAATGCTTTCCTGCTGAACCTCAAGAGAATCGTCCTAAGCGTGATCAGGCAACAGCTGCCACTAGCATTGCAAAATCTAGATTCAGCAAAGACAATGATTTCAATTAACTTTGAAAGATGTAAATGGGTCCACATCATTATTCATATTCAAGAAATGAAACATAAATTGTATGAATCATGGTGTGAATCATAAAATCATGCCGGTGAAAATTGAATTAAATATTTGAAATTTCAGCCAAGAAAGCACGAATAATATGGCGACTTTTTCATGAAGACTTCAATTAGAATACGGATCATGAAATTCCATTGATAATCAACTTGATTTCTTCTTAGTTGGGATGATTATTAGCAAATATTCATTCCCTTTGATATCGTCTTATATTCTTCTTACTTGTATTGCTGTTATTTATTATTACTTCCATATGTAATTCTTGTATTTAACTTCATATTGAAATGCATGATTTCCAGTATTAACCAGAGTCGCCGCGTAGAGACTCCCCCATTGCATCAATTTCTGATGATTTCTAGGCATTCAAAATGAAGAAAAATATGAGCTATGTGTAAAGATGAGCAATCCTACCCGAAACCCGACTCGAAACTTACCCGATCGGAATCCGAAACCGACCCGTACCCGACACAAACCCAAACCTGACTCGAACCCGAACCGATTGGGTTGTCCCTCGGTTTGGTTGGATTAATGCTTTTATCATTCAAGTTCGGTTTTTCGGGTTTGTGAACACAGGTTTTCGAAGTCTATCAGAGGCTATGCATATTTTCTCTCAAAGCCTGATCACTATTTGTAGCAAAATCAATTTTGCAGTAAGTAAGTGCACAAGGATGGCTGCTGTACCATACGTGTATGCATGTATATAGTGGTTGTATATACAGAAACGTATATCTGGATCAAAATGATTGGAAATCATAATGTTCATTTAAAGAATTGACAAATAAAACCACGTAACCTGAAAGTCAAAAATTAGCTAAAATTTGAAACCTGAGAATTATACACTTGACACATAGATAGTATAAATGACTGCTGCAGTCTACATGTAGTTGAGAAAGGGTGGCGCAGACATCCAGTGGGAAGACGGCCAGGCATCAGTGACTGTAAAACATGATCTTCACAGTAAAGAGCTTTTGTGAACAACTTTTGACATTGCTTCGATTGAGCCTCATAAAAACTAGGCGGTGAGTTCTCTTTATAAAGTTTGTCACAAATAATGATATGACAACGACGTGTAGACAGATCTATTTTCTTCCTATCTTTACAAAGAAGGCTGCCGTAATATATTGGACAGCCATAACTGAGAGTTGGAAGTACAACTGACAGATAAATCTTAATCGTATTACATAACGACGTGAAACCACCATAAGTAGCATGAAACTTAATACTAATGGGCATCTTGATTAAGCTGAATATCAAGGAAATTTCATTATCTGCATTATAATGCAAGCATAGAGTAGGGATATATAGGTAGAGTGTCGACTCAAAAAGTATCTGTATACAGTGAAAATTTTTATATCAAAAGATTCAGTTATTTGCGGAGATAAAGTTCCCGTGATCCAAAAAATTATTTGAGCAATTTTGAAAATAGTCAAAATTTGCCAATTTATATACTACTGAGATGACTCTTCTAAATAAGTAGTATGCAACAAGTTGGATATCAAAAGGAATGAATACTTTCTAATAAGCATCCTAACTAAGCGGAAATCAAGTTGATTATCAAGGGAATTTCATGAATTGTATTTTAATAGAAGTCTTAATGAAAAAGTCGCGATATTATTCGTGCTTTCTTGGCTGAAATTTCAAGCTTTTAACTCAATTTTCACCGGCATGATTTTATGATTCATTATAAATTCATGCTTCATTTCTAGAATCTGAATAGTGATGTGAAACCATTTACATCTTTCAAAGTTAAATGAAATCAGTCTTTGATTATGTGATTTTTCTCTGCCAGTTGCAGGTTACCTGTGATATGATCACGCTTAAGAAAATACTTTTGAGGTTGAGCATGGAAGTAATAGGAACCCATCGAATTGCTAATTTAGCAAACATCAAATCTCCAAGGCTGTCATGAGAATCTGTAAAATAGCATCATTTCCTTCTGCATTACAATCATTGATCAGTCAATTCCGTTGTAATTTCTGCAAAACTGCAAAGATTTGCATATCTCACATTTTGTGACAATACCACCTGTATCCCTTGAGTTCATTTGATATAATCGAAAGTGTATACACAATGTGGATTTAATAAATGCGGAGTTACCACTCTACCTAATATACCTACTCTATGAATGCAAGTCTTTACATATTATAGAGTCATACTCCATGGAGAAGCTGAGTTCTTTAAAAGTTAAAAAAGTCTTTAAAGTTAATTATGATCGTTCTCTTTGATTATGACACTTTGCTCTTTGAGTGACAGGCAGTTTGTGACACAATCACACTTACAAAGCAAATACTCTTATTGATAAGGCTGCGGATCAAAGCAAGTCACAATAAAGAAGACAACGTGTTTGGTCAAACAGCTATGCTTTAATGACACATCAGAGACTAACACATAGTTCATAGATGTACAAATAACATTCATCATAGATGTCATTCATAACCATAGAGTGCATACAAACATGGATATCGATATATCAAGCAAAGCATCAATACAGAAGATATCATGCATCCTCATAGTCACCCATCGAATTGCTAATTTAGCAAACATCTCCAAGGTTTTCATGACACAAAAGACTTTTAAAATCCTATCATATCTTCTTCATTGCTATCATGATAAGTCAAGAATTTCAGAAGTATCTGCCTCATTGCATGACAAAGCTTTTCCAGAGTTATATGATGTATAATGACATGCATGATATGAATTCAAAAAATGTTACTCTTGTTAACTTGATGTGATCTTCTACGTGACGGTACATGTTCTTTTCTACAAAATGTCAAGAACGCTGACTGTAACGTAGCAATACAAAAACTCGTACAGAATTCTTGTTCTACCCGAATCCACAACAATTATAAATGACTGCAAGATGTCGCAGCAAAGTGAGAAAAATCAATGTAGCGAGTGCAACCAGTTTCAAATATATTGAGAAATAAAACTTTAATTGGAACCTAGGTTTCATACGTTGCTGGAAGCGTATATGTTCCTAAAATCTCATTTTTCGGCTTTCCTTTGAGCAGTTTTAAAGAGACCATTTCGTTCGAAGATCATTTTGACCAGCAACCTTCTGCTTTACATGTCA
>CAJQUW010015206.1:32204-48093 GCA_907163375.1 Prostheceraeus crozeri | reverse complement strand
CCTCTTATGGTAAAAAGCAAGGTACTTCACATAAATGGAAATCGTCGCATCTCACCTGACCGTTTTTGCATGTACATACCAACCGCGAATTGACGTTGAGTACATATGATAACATTAGCGCTATCCTACTCATTGTGACAGCAGGTGGAAAGAAAACGTTGTAATTCTAGTTTCAAACCAATCTGAACCCCTTCTTAGTGAAGCTGATTTACAGCAGTAACGCTTAAGAAAGAATATATTGAGTAGAAATGATAGTCGAACTTTGCATTCACAATCGAACAGATATCACAGAAATCCAACGTAGATTCGCATTCGTATAAAATACGAAGGACCAACATGCGATATCGGACGTTTTTTCCTGAAAAGAAATCGCGACAACATGAATTTATGTTAATGGTTTAAAATGATTGATTCTTCTTTGAAACGTAAGTTCCGGATATTATGACAACCATAAACTGTCTATAATTCATACATCATCATACATATATTATCTTCCAAGAAAAAGGAATAATAAACCAATCTCGGCATTCTTAATTGAGATTTATATTAGTATCAATGGATGATTGGAAGTAAGATTAATAATCGCAAGTTGAGAAACGGTTAATAGAAACACTATTAAGTGATAAAAGTACTTTCATTTAATATGGATTTTTGCTTACTTTGTTTGGGGCGCGATCCGGTGCAATACCGTAATTAAGGGCAACATTTCACCTTAACAGTCTTTCGCTTTAATGATGAATGCCAACTGAAAAAAATGCGTTGAATAAATCAATTCTATCATAGTCAAAATATGCAATATGCAAAGTTTTCTCCTCGTCTTCAGTTTCTGGATATACTCAAAATACAAATATCCGACTAAATTCAACTTATCAAAAGGAGGCTATGCCATCAGCTATTGAAATCGATTTCAATCAAAAATTACATCCCCGCCCTCCGCTGGACTGAATTGCTGAAAAACACATACAGTATCCCATTTCAAAGCCGGAGGCAAATTTAGGATAAATAATTCTTTAGGAAGGATGACCAAACAATGACAATATTTATTAGAACCCGGTTCCGACTAATTCAATTCTATTAGAATCCGGATCCGGGGAATAATGTAGGAATTTAAGCTCCTATACAACTCTACTGTTATCATATAAATATACCAACTTAATCAAAGATATTAGCAGCATAGCACACCACGTACATCTTTAATATGCTGGTCATGCGAACATCTAAGATACCGTTTTTCCACCGACTAAAGTAAAAATATTGATAAACGAATTATAACGAGTAGTTCGCAATATACACATACAGTAGCCTAAATCTTCATGAAATAACATGGAATTAATCAAACACAATGATTACTGAAGATTAATAGTGTCTAATCATAAGCAAACTAATTGAAGCCAAAGGGTGTCATGAGAAAATGCATTTCCTGATCTTAAGCTATTGGAGTGCAAATTTGTAGCAAGGGGTTTTTCCAGTGGGTTTTGTAAAAAAGACGGTTGTAAGTAATGAATGGTACGGTCAGTTTTAGTTGAAAAGTAGTACACCTTCGGTTGTAGGCCTATCATCTTATTGTAAGAGTTATCGATTTTAACGTTTTTTTCATGTGTTTCACATTGTTAGATGTGAAGTAATTAAATTAATCACAGCTCTCACTCCCCAAATGAGGTTCATTTGATAAAAAGAGAAACCTAACATTGAAGAAATACAACAAAAAAGCCCAATTTTTCATATGCCAGTAAGGCCTACTTTTTTAATGCCGTGGACTACCTCTTTAACATTTTCGAATTTTTTGAGATAACCATGTCATAAAGGGTTGTTTTCACTAAAATGAAGCTAAACTTTGGCGGGGGGTAGGGTGTTTGGAGAGCCGTGTGAAATGGAAATTATTTTTTTTTCCGAGATTCTTTCGATTTTTAAGGAACCACCCTAATGATGTTGTAAAATGGTTGAACACATGATAATATAGCCTACCTCCAAATTGTCCTACATACGGTTGATGGGGATACGCTTTGTTTCTTCAAGATGTTCATGTTTATGGAAGGTGTAATTCTAACCACCGACTGAATAATTTAATTGCCGCAGTCAGACAATTAATGACGGACCGCGATGCAGCCGCCGCATTTTCTTACTAAGGTCTGCCCAGCAGAGGATGGAAAGGGTAAATAAGGACAATTTGTAGTTATTTATCTTTCTCAAAATAGTATGTCGGTAGGTAGCTGTAGAAATGAAAATTCAAAAATAGTTATTATCAAGCCTGACGACTATAGTAGCATCCACGTGTCCACATGACTTCTGACTATTTGAAAATCAACTTATTCCACACATGACTGTCAGAACTCAGAAGTTATTAGTCTTTATTATAGAAACACCCCCCCCCCCCATAAACCAACCACACCAAATACATTACAGCACCTGGATGATGTTTTGATAAAATGCAGTAGGCCCCTAAGTGGGTGGGGGGGTGTTGGAATGGGGGGTGGGGGGAGGGAAAATGAAGTGGTTAATGGTAGTCTTATAAATGATCAACTTTGGTTTGGCGGAGAGGAGATATTCCTGGAACTCCCTGAAATTTCATTCCACTGTTTTAGAATGTTTTATGCAAATTTTTTTTTCTATACAGTTTCTCAAAAAGGAATTTATTATGGAGAGAAGCCATGAAACATTTAATTTCATCTACTAATGGCATTTCATATAATCGAATAAAAGTCCATGTGGGTAGTGTTGTATTCATACGATGGGTTGGTTATTTAAAGGAAACCCAACTTTCAAAATTATTTATATGAATATATTCTGACGTGAGAAATTAATCGAACATTACGTGCATTTTATTGTTGATTTTTTTTAATTTTATACTATACATATTCTTCTGTATACAATACTAAAAGGATAGTATATTTTTGTATTATTTGTAAGTTAGTCCGTTAATAGCAACCTAACTGCTTAAATGGGCAGTTGGAAAGTTCCTCTTCACTATGGCTATGTGATGTTTAGATACTTAACAGTCCGCATAGGCTCGTAATAACATTTTGTTTTTGTTATCAATATAGGCCTACTCTTGTTTTTTCTTGGTAAGGGTAGCCGTTTAACACATTGTGTAGATTAAGAAGGCGTAGGCATAGCCTACTTGCAATAAATTTTGTCATGTTCCTCATTTTACTTTTAGAATTATCTTTGTTAGCCCACAGGCTTAGGGTCTTGATTTATCATCTCAATATAATTTTGTTAGTTATTTACTGTTACCTCGGCATTGATTCGTTTTTTCGTTGGATTGTCCGATGACCAAGTTTTCTTGACAGCATTGTGACTACTAAAGTAAATACATGTCAGAAATTTATTGAAATTAAGTCATTATTTCATCTCGTTATTAAAGTACGTAGAACACATTTCTTCTGCGAATAGGGCCCCACATGATTTTACTTAATCAACGATTAAATTATTACCCTAAGTTTAGTAAATGATAAACCGTCCGTGATTACAGACACAAACAACCCTTACAAATTACAAAAAATAACAATACAAAAAAAAATCCAAAAACAGAACAAAATACAAAATTAAAAAATATCAACAAAAAACCAGCACCAAAACAAATAAAAAAAAACAAAAACACACCCCCAACACACAAAAAAAAAACAAAACAAAAAAAACACATCATCCAGGACTTTCGACTACAAACAAAGTTTTAGATGAGTTTATATTTTTTATAATTTATTCTTTTTTATTAATTTTTTTTTTTATTTTTTTTTTTTTTTCTATTCTTCTATTTTTCTCTTCAGATTTTATTTTTCTTTACTTTAACAGTTTAATACCTGATATGGTTTTTGACTAGTTTGTGGCGGTTATTACCATGTTTGTTTACAGAAAATCTTTAACGAGGGCGAGACCTGTTATGCAACCCTTTAAGGTTACATGAACTTTAAAATTAAGGAAAAACATGAATGATAATCCTTTATTCTTTTTTTGCGATTGATTAAAAAAAGCGGTAAAAATCTTATTAAAAACAAAAATTCTGGTACTATATAATTGTATCAATCACAAACAAAATAAGACCATCACAACAGCAGCTAAATTCCTAAAAATCTAAAAACAAAATAATCTGGTTACTGAATGCATCAGCAAAACAAAATAAACAAAATAAGAACATCACTCCCCATACACAGCAGCTAAATTAAAAATCTATAAAATCTAAAAAAACAAAAAATCTGGTACTGCATAATGCATCATCAACAAAATAAGGACCATACACAGCAGCTAAATCTAAATAATCCTAAAAAAAACAAAAATCTGGTTGGAGTGGTGTATTACTTTTTATACTTTTTTTTTTTTTTTGTTTTATTTTTTTTACTTATGTTAGTTTTTTTTGTTTTTTTTTTACCCTGAATGCTATTTCATCAAACAAAATAAGACCATACACAGCAGCTAAATATTTCTCCTTAAAAATCTAAAAACAAAAATCTCGGTTACTGAAAACGGTTGCATCATCAACAAAATAAGACCCATTACACTAGCAGCTAAATCTCTAAAAAATCTAAAAACAAAAATCTGGTACTGATATTGCATTTTATCAAACAAAATAAGATTTTTTTCATACACAGCAGCTAAATCTAACTATTGATTGAATGAATTAAAGAAAATTTAGAGCCACAGTTAAGTCAAACAAATAAGTTGGAACATTTTGTCGAAATTGTGAAACACATATGATCTAATTAAATGAGGAATTTGAACTGACCTTGCTTAGTTAATATGTTCAATTTATTTAAAAATTTTAACTTATCCTTCATTCTCTATTGTTTGACTTTAGCCGTGTAGAATCCCAAGAGATTAAGAAGACCAAGACGCACTTTTGTTTTAGTAAATAATTTAAAGTTTTCTTTGAGGAAACTAAACTTATCAAAAACTGGGGAAAAAAGATTAGATTCCATAAGGTCGGCGGAATTACGTATTGAATTAAACAATTAGTTATCGACGAAGAGAGATAGATTCTGTCATGCAAACGGGGCCGCGCGAAAGTAGTTCACTATTTCTGCAAAATTTACGGCCAACTCCTTTGGCAAGTTTCGTTTTCAAGAACTTCTTAACTGACCATAAGAGACGTGGTTTTAACACGGGACCCCCCATCAAGAATAAAAAAACTCGAGTCGACTTCAAATTTTTTTGGAGGCTTTGCCAATTTTTTTTGAGGTATGGCACATTTGGCGGCGGTTATATGTTGGAATGCCTTATAATGGGGCAAAACATAGCCATTGTAGCGACACAATTCTTGAATCGCTTTTTGCAGTATAAAAAAATTGAATTTTATCTCAACCGTTAAAACCACGAAAGTCGATATCAAAATGAAACAAGAATCAACCGGACGTGTATGATTTTTCTAAACCTTATGCAGAGCGGTAACTTGAAAGCAGCAAATCAAATTTTTAAATCATTATCATTTTCACGCTTGGCTCCAGATAAGGATGAGCTATTGTTAAACCCCCCAACCGTCGCAATTGTTTTGCGAAAAAACCCACACAGTTTAGAGAGGGGGAAGACTTCCTCCATTTTTGAAATATTTGTGATTTCATCGGTAAGCCAAAGATAAGAATTTAATCAGGCAATGTATTCGACTTGGTCTCGGCATACAATCGCAACATCATTCTGCATCATTCCTGCTTCTATGTATAGTGAGCTGGGCATTGACTAGTGATGAATTTGCATCGATTTCCGACTTCAAAAAGGCAATTGTGTTATTACCATGCAAGTAGAGTAGAGAGAATATGGGAATGAGATTCCGTAGTGGAACTCTGTGTAATCTCCCCATTTCCGAGCAGTCGTTTTTTTTTTGGAAACACATAGAATCTCAGACCGTCTACTTAGGGTGGTCGTTGAACTTGATTGAACCGGTATCGTCCAATATTGTTGTATTTGTATTTCCGAGTATCACTATTTGAATCCTCATAACCGTTGCCTTCTCTTTCTCCCAGTCCTCATCACTTCGACTATGAGGCTCTCAGAGCACTTCGCGCTTACCAGTGAACTTTTTGCTGTAGTCAAATTCAGTTTATTGAGGGATAATCAACACTTTTTCGAAACGCATACTTTGCCTATAGTTTTATCTTTTTTATCTTTTTTTTTCTTTTTATTATTTTTTTTTTTGAAAAAAAATTTCACTAAGCCGGCAGTCTCCAGTAGTTGCTAAGTTTGTACCGTCTAGGTCACGTAAAATGAGGTCCGCGCGGACAATAGCCTCGGCCACTTGATAGAAATTTTAATTGACGTGTGATCTGGGGGAGGTTAAAATATAGTTTTTAATCGTCACTGTATTGTAAACATATCGTTACACACTGCACGCAAAAACCCATACTCCGTTTGGGCTAGTTGAGTTTTTGATACTGGTAATTATCACTGATGTCAGTTAATTCAGTAAACGAAGACAATATATGCGAACGGTAAGGTGGTTTTATAAAATTTGGGGGATGGCCAACCGTTCACAATACACTTTACCAGGATGTTTGTATTTGTTTCACCTTAAAAAGAATACGGAATATATAATCATGATAATCGCATAGGGATCTCGAATGATTCTTGTCGTCAATTATAGTTCCATCAGACATGGATAACTCACAATATGAAACGTCCCCCCCACACCCCCCCCCCACCCCCTTTCCACCAGGCCAAACTTTTTATTTTTTTTTAGAAATAAAGACATGCTTTCACTAAAGTCACTGTAATTGGTAACCTTTATTAGCATCGTTTGCTCCAAATATATTCACTTTACAAAATACTTTCTTTACCAAATGATGCTTCTGCCATCACACCTGAAAATAATAGAAAGGCTAGTTACAACAATATGCATTTAAGTATCGATGACCTACGAATATATAGTCATGAAGTGGGCGCCGCCATACTGACCTAACAATCGAGACTATTTCTTTAAATTACATGTTTGTGTAAAATAAGGGATAGGGAAAGTCAAAAAGACACTAGTCGCCTTAGGGCCCCCTCCCATCAATCTAGTCGCCGTAGTGGACGTTTCATCAAGTCAAGACCTCTGAAGAAGGCTAAATATATAGCCATGTAAGGGATTTATAGTTTTATCTACAATGCATGATACAAGAAAAAACGATTTTTATTTCTGTATTTACATTTATTCTGGGGACAGATACTTTGAAATTTTGACAAGCTATGAGGCAAGTGTTCCGGAGGACTGCACATTCAATTATTGAGAGTATTCACCCCATACAAACTGTTTTATCATCACTGACACCATAATAAAATACTCGATTGGAATGAAATCGTCGGCCTTTAATGAAGATGATTTCATAAATAGGGGGATGAAAAAAATCCAGAGATGTCATTTTTTCGCAATCATCTTGAGAGAGTTGACTTTATCTACTTCATAACAAAGGCACGAGTCCATAAAGTGCGCTTCTTTTTTGTGTCTCCAATGCCATTATAATATACCATTCATCATCAATCCGCAAAAATTTTCTAATAATACCAAAATTGGGCTCCACTCCCGTAGTCAAAACAATCAAGTGATAACACAAAATTTTAAAATTTCCAATACGATAAGAGTAGCTGTTCATATTAATGGTAGAAGCGCATTTTATGTTTCTTGATTATTAATTAATATTTCTTCGCATGACGTTTTTTTCGTCCAATCACACTACTGATCGCTTCTATCTTTTCTTTGTCTATGATCATCATAACCAAGATATTCTGTTGGAAAATCTTTGACGTTGTTACCTTACCAAAACATTATCGAAATTTGTTTCTGAAAAAACTATTGCTTGCCTTTGACTATACCATTGACAGATGTTAGAGGAAACATTCTTGAAATTACCCACTGAGTGGACATGTTTTTTTAAAGGTTTGGTGGTGTATTTAACTTTTAACGACTCAAAGCGCATGCACCACAAATAACGAAGGCTACCATAAAATTTTACAAACTGATAATATGATGGGATATGCAAAGATATTTACATATTGATCTTATCTGCTTGTGAATAAACTGGAGGAACGAATAAGTCGATCCTGTTCAGATAAGCAGACAAACAGATCTTCGAGATAGAATGTATTTACTGCTGGCATCAATAATATCTTCACAACCGATACATGACAAATAAATAATTGCCAATGATTAGAGTCACAAGGATTATCTATATATGCTACCATATATACAGGAAGTTGAGACAAAAGTACTATCATGTCAGCTGCGTTTACGGGTAAGTATCCTTTCCGTAAGTTATCCGATGTTATATTGACTCTTTTGAAAAAGGGGAATGCAAAAGATAGAATTCTGTTTATAACAAACAAAGATATTTCTCTGTGCGATATCATTTCTTGTGAACAATAGACATACAATATTGTGACTCATTCCGATGCAAATAAATCATGCATCATGTCTGGGACACAAAAATGCGGCATGATAGAACACAAGATACGACGTAAAATCGGTTCTTCTCTTTTGAAGCCGAGTTCAGGACACAACGTAACAAAATCTTGATGAATTGTAGGTGGAAACAGTTTCTCTATCACTATTCGTCTGATTTTGCAACGAAAATCTGCAGCCCGTATGCTTGATTTCACAGTTAACGACATACATAGCCATTTGAAAAACACATGCCAAGACAACTAAGCTCGTGTTGACTCAAATTATCCCCAGCGATGTAACATACAATCAAAGGTAAGTTTCCAAAGCATTCAGACGGCACCCCTTCAATAAGTAGAGCATTTAACTCATCTATCAGAGGAGTCAGAAGAACATTAAGATCATATTTTTTGACTAAAGATCGTTCGATTGCCACAGTTAAAAATCTATTCTCAATAGAAGAAAACATTTCTGGATGGAAATTTAAGATAACAAAATAAACACCAACTAACTTATGTACACCCTTAGATTTCCCAATGGGGTTGCACACCTCGAAGTCGTCTGTATATAAACCGATATACCGGGTATATGCCTGACTTGCCACAAGGTCTCAAGTAACTAGTGAAGTACTCTGATTTAAAGAATTGACAATAATCTGACAAACGCTCACAGTCAAATGACATAACTTTTCGGAAGCTTTTGTTAGATAAAACCAGATTAAGATGATCTGCAATGGGTATATAACAGTATGAATTTTCTCGTAATCAATGGCTTCTAAAGTAAATTCTTTCAACTCGTGGCATTGAACAGTTTTCCATGAGGAACCGAACAACATTGGCGTCCCGAAAGAAGCTGATGAACAGATTTGGTAAAGAAATCATGATAATTGAACTGCAAGTTGCGGTCATTTTCAGGTGAATTGGAAACTTCATGCCCTTGCTTAAATACATCTTTGTAATCTTCCAAGAAAGAGTCCAATATAGACACACAATTCATCGTTATTTCTCTGGCACTTGACTTAGTAACTTTATTGACAGTGTAAGATCTAACATACATCTTAAGAAAGGCATCACTCAAAAACTTGATGGAATCTTCATACAATTCAGCAGAGGACTTTTTGTTAACATTTTGTGGATATTCATTCATCACTAGTGCTAGTTCGCTCGTAGGCCTATTAAACGAAGAAGCTTCAACAGCTTGACATTCGTTTTTAATCGTTGGATAGTTGGTGGAAATGTTACGTACAATCAATACTTTTGTGGATGCCTATATGAAACAATAAACTCCTCACGGATACCCTTTTTACAAAACAATCCTCAACCGGACAGAAAATTCCTGACTTCTTCCTCTCTGACAAGTGCATACATCTTATATGTCTTTCTACGACAGGTATCGACGATGTCTTGAATCCACATAAATTACACTTATGCATGGCAGCCTAACGATACTTAATTCGCTTATTCCCTTTTTCGTTTTCTTCAAATCGTTTATGGTGCGCTTGTAAAAGATCAGGTAAGTCTGCAAATGAAAGGAAAATTAAGAAAACGGATAACTTTGATACTATCAAAAATTCATGCAACCATGTGACTTAGCTTACTTTGATGTAGAAATATGACATTAATCATCATGAAGGGAAAAAACAACGTAACTTATTCATAGCGCATGGTTAGACACGTCTTTTAACACAGTGCAAGTCTAGTATACAGCTCAAATCGCTAAAAATAACTAAATCAACAGAAGCCAGGCTAAGTCGCATAGGCCTATTTATTTCATAATAACAATCCTGCATGTTTAGTGCTATAATCTGGTCATTTAGATCATCATGAAGGGAAAAAACATCGTAACTTATTCATAGCGCATGGTTAGACACGTCTTTTAACACAGTGCAAGTCTAGTATACAGCTCAAAATCTCTAAAAATAATAACTAAATCTACAGAAGCCAGGCTAAGTCGCATAGGCCTATTTATTTCATAATAACAATCCTGCATGTTTAGTGCTATAATCTGGTCATTTAGATCATCATGAAGGGAAAAATACATCGTAACTTATTCATAGCGCATGGTTAGACACGTCTTTTAACACAGTGCAAGTCTAGTATACAGCTCAAAATCGCTACAAATAACTACCTCTACAGAAGCCAGGCTAAGTCGCATAGGCCTATTTATTTCATAATAACAATCCTGCATGTTTAGTGCTATAATCTGGTCATTTAGATCATCATGAAGGGAAAAAAAAACATCGTAACTTATTCATAGCGCATGGTTAGACACGTCTTTTAACACAGTGCAAGTCTAGTATACAGCTCAAAATCGCTAAAAATAACTAAATCAACAGAAGCCAGGCTAAGTCGCATAGGCCTATTTATTTCATAATAACAATCCTACATGTTTAGTGCTATAATCTGGTCATTTAGATCATCATGAAGGGAAAAAACATCGTAACTTATTCATAGCGCATGGTTAGACACGTCTTTTAACACAGTGCAAGTCTAGTATACAGCTCAAAATCGCTAAAAATAACTAAATCTACAGAAGCCAGGCTAAGTCGCATAGGCCTATTTATTTCATAATAACAATCCTGCATGTTTAGTGCTATAATCTGGTCATTTAGATCATCATGAAGGGAAAAAAACATCGTAACTTATTCATAGCGCATGGTTAGACACGTCTTTTAACACAGTGCAAGTCTAGTATACAGCTCAAAATCGCTAAAAATAACTAAATCTACAGAAGCCAGGCTAAGTCGCATAGGCCTATTTATTTCATAATAACAATCCTGCATGTTTAGTGCTATAATCTGGTCATTTAGATCATCATGAAGGGAAAAAACATCGTAACTTATTCATAGCGCATGGTTAGACACGTCTTTTAACACAGTGCAAGTCTAGTATACAGCTCAAAATCGCTAAAAATAACTAAATCTACAGAAGCCAGGCTAAGTCGCATAGGCCTATTTATTTCATGATAACAATCCAGCATGTTTAGTTCTATAATCTGGTCATTTAGATCATCATGAAGGGAAAAAACATCGTAACTTATTCATAGCGCATGGTTAGACACGTCTTTTAACACAGTGCAAGTCTAGTATACAGCTCAAAATCGCTAAAAATAACTAAATCTACAGAAGCCAGGCTAAGTCGCATAGGCCTATTTATTTCATAATAACAATCCTACATGTTTAGTGCTATAATCTGGTCATTTAGATCATCATGAAGGGAAAAAAACATCGTAACTTATTCATAGCGCATGGTTAGACACGTCTTTTAACACAGTGCAAGTCTAGTATACAGCTCAAAATCGCTAAAAATAACTAAATCTACAGAAGCCAGGCTAAGTCGCATAGGCCTATTTATTTCATAATAACAATCCTGCATGTTTAGTGCTATAATCTGGTCATTTAGATCATCATGAAGGGAAAAAACATCGTAACTTATTCATAGCGCATGGTTAGACACGTCTTTTAACACAGTGCAAGTCTAGTATACAGCTCAAAATCGCTAAAAATAACTAAATCTACAGAAGCCAGGCTAAGTCGCATAGGCCTATTTATTTCATAATAACAATCCTGCATGTTTAGTGCTATAATCTGGTCATTTAGATCATCATGAAGGGAAAATACATCGTAACTTATTCATAGCGCATGGTTCGACACGTCTTTTAACACAGTGCAAGTCTAGTATACAGCTCAAAATCGCTAAAAATAACTAAATCTACAGAAGTCAGGCTAAGTCGCATAGGCCTATTTATTTCATAATAACAATCCTACATGTTTAGTGCTATAATCTGGTCATTTAGATCATCATGAAGGGAAAAAACATCGTAACTTATTCATAGCGCATGGTTAGACACGTCTTTTAACACAGTGCAAGTCTAGTATACAGCTCAAAATCGCTAAAAATAACTAAATCTACAGAAGCCAGGCTAAGTCGCATAGGCCTATTTATTTCATAATAACAATCCTGCATGTTTAGTGCTATAATCTGGTCATTTAGATCATCATGAAGGGAAAAAACATCGTAACTTATTCATAGCGCATGGTTAGACACGTCTTTTAACACAGTGCAAGTCTAGTATACAGCTCAAAATCGCTAAAAATAACTAAATCTACAGAAGTCAGGCTAAGTCGCATAGGCCTATTTATTTCATAATAACAATCCTACATGTTTAGTGCTATAATCTGGTCATTTAGATCATCATGAAGGGAAAAAACATCGTAACTTATTCATAGCGCATGGTTAGACACGTCTTTTAACACAGTGCAAGTCTAGTATACAGCTCAAAATCGCTAAAAATAACTAAATCTACAGAAGTCAGGCTAAGTCGCATAGGCCTATTTATTTCATAATAACAATCCTACATGTTTAGTGCTATAATCTGGTCATTTAGATCATCATGAAGGGAAAAAACATCGTAACTTATTCATAGCGCATGGTTAGACACGTCTTTTAACACAGTGCAAGTCTAGTATACAGCTCAAAATCGCTAAAAATAACTAAATCTACAGAAGCCAGGCTAAGTCGCATAGGCCTATTTATTTCATAATAACAATCCTGCATGTTTAGTGCTATAATCTGGTCATTTAGATCATCATGAAGGGAAAATACATCGTAACTTATTCATAGCGCATGGTTCGACACGTCTTTTAACACAGTGCAAGTCTAGTATACAGCTCAAAATCGCTAAAAATAACTAAATCAACAGAAGTCAGGCTAAAGTCGCATAGGCCTATTTATTTCATAATAACAATCCTACATGTTTAGTGCTATAATCTGGTCATTTAGATCATCATGAAGGGAAAAAACATCGTAACTTATTCATAGCGCATGGTTAGACACGTCTTTTAACACAGTGCAAGTCTAGTATACAGCTCAAAATCGCTAAAAATAACTAAATCTACAGAAGCCAGGCTAAGTCGCATAGGCCTATTTATTTCATAATAACAATCCTGCATGTTTAGTGCTATAATCTGGTCATTTAGATCATCATGAAGGGAAAAAACATCGTAACTTATTCATAGCGCATGGTTAGACACGTCTTTTAACACAGTGCAAGTCTAGTATACAGCTCAAAATCGCTAAAAATAACTAAATCTACAGAAGTCAGGCTAAGTCGCATAGGCCTATTTATTTCATAATAACAATCCTACATGTTTAGTGCTATAATCTGGTCATTTAGATCATCATGAAGGGAAAAAACATCGTAACTTATTCATAGCGCATGGTTAGACACGTCTTTTAACACAGTGCAAGTCTAGTATACAGCTCAAAATCGCTAAAAATAACTAAATCTACAGAAGTCAGGCTAAGTCGCATAGGCCTATTTATTTCATAATAACAATCCTGCATGTTTAGTGCTATAATCTGGTCATTTAGATCATCATGAAGGGAAAAAACATCGTAACTTATTCATAGCGCATGGTTAGACACGTCTTTTAACACAGTGCAAGTCTAGTATACAGCTCAAAATCGCTAAAAATAACTAAATCAACAGAGTCACAGCCAAGTAACAAATTTGATTTACCTGATGATTAAAATCGTGCACGTTAAGTTGTAGAATCTGGACATTTAGGATATTACGTAGGTAAAATATACATCGTAATTTATAATAACACATAACTACATACTACCCGTTAGAAATAGATTTAGTAGACTCAGGCTATATACGGTTATAACAGAAATATTTGTAATGAATAAGTGTGATTTTCGTTATGTATCGTCAAATCTGCAAGTGAATGATGTCATTAAACTAAGGTCACTGATAAGATTCTTCTTCGCTGGTATGTTAATCATCTGTTCGATTTCATTCGAAATTGATTCTATATAGTCAAAGTATTGAAAAACTTAAACAATCATTATTTTGGAAAATATTTAAAAACGTTTTCCGTTTACAAATCATAGGATGTGCAACAATGTAATTTCAATCGATGATTTTAATAAAAAAAAGTGTATTTGACTTCTGTGAACTGAGTTACCAAAACATCAATACAAATAATAATACCGAATATAACCCTCATTTGTTTGTTTAGATGTCTATACCCCTGAAGGCTTTATTGAGAGCTTAAGCATTAATGCCCTGTAAATTTCTATTGAGTAATGGACTCTAGGGTAATGTCAATGCAATGCCTAGAGACATCATTTCAACAGCTATTTATTCTCGCGGGCTTTAATGCGGTTATAATGGAAATACAACAGGCATTAAAGCGCGTGGGACACAGATATTCATTCGGGCTATATTACGAATAATTACCCATCTGAATCGGGCTTTAATGACGGAATTAACGTCCTAAGTAATTATCGTCGTTAAAGCCCTCTTCAGATGGGTCAAAATCAGCTATGTAATACAAAATTATAATTATATTATGTGGGTTGTGATGTTACGCAAATTCAATTGCTACTGTAAATGTTAAAAGGGTCGGAGCAAGAGAAATAAAGGCCTAGCAAGCATGTCAATGAGCATTGGCAATTTCTGGATTAAACAGTGGATAATACATTTCCTCTTCTTCTTCTTAAACTTCTGTGATTACAGATATTGTGAAATTTATACTGATGGAATCTTTTTTTGTTATGAACAAATGTACTCTTACAAAAATTTAAATATAAAACATGAAAAATTCTCAGCCAAAAGTTGTTTACGATATCAAAAGAATAGATGGTATTTTTCTCCAATTATTGAAGACATGCTTAAATAAAATACGAAGAAGTTGAAATTATACGTACCGATTGGTCTGCCAAATATACCTCACTCTGATAGGGCCTAACAATGTCAATTCATGATCTTATTCATATAGACTCAGTCTCAACATGCCAACATTGACATAAGTATATTATGCTTAAAACATCGATAGGCATCTGCACTCGACCGCCAACTATGCCTGACGAAGTTTGATTTAGTATTGCTTTTCCGATACAAAATTATTTGATAACAAAGACAAATAATCAAATGGATTAAATGAATAAAATAAAACGGTTTCTATTGTAATAAAAACATATGCATGTATGAATTAGCAAATCAATACAAGCTTTATCGTTGCACATTTTCTTTAAATCTATATGTCTTTTCTTACGTCAATTGCGCGATCCAGTGCAACTTGCTTTTTTGTTATTTATTTCCTTTATGTTCCTGGACATCAATGAGAAAACTGCAATTCAAATAGGCCTACTATTTTTTGTTCTTTTCCATCTTATATATGTGTCAATTCATCAAAAGCATGTATAGAAAGGATAAAAAGTTACAATATGTTATTGACTTCCAATTATATTCTGATATTGAGGTCATTTAATAATAGACTATGTTGTGAACGTAATTTAGACCCTATTAGACCCGTACATTAAAAATTACAGCAAAACTTGAGTTAAACTAAGATTAAAATAATTTTCTTTCTCTAGAGTTTCAAACATGCTCATTTGTAATTGTTAAATTAGCAAATTTTAATCGTTGCTTTTGATAAATACTGTAGACCCTTCACCTAGAGGGTCTTAACACCCTTGAAAATATGCTTTGTGAACGACATAAAGACCCTATCAGACCTTTTAGATTTACAGTGTACTT
>CAJQUW010015206.1:0-32181 GCA_907163375.1 Prostheceraeus crozeri | reverse complement strand
GATAATTGTCTGAAGTTTTTTGGTCCCCACAGGATAAAGTCTGTATGCCATCATTGAATCTTTTTCTACGTGTAGGTCTAGAGTCCATCGCGTCCATTTTCACAGTGTAGTCGATTATACACTGTATATGTTTGCGATTGGCCCACACTGTTAATGATCAAAATCGATGTATGTAATCAAAACCCTGCAAGTCATCCATAAAGATCTGTGAGACCGGTTTGATTTTGATTGATTAGAATTAATATTGATTAATCCCTTTCATATTCTACATAAGGAATTCTTTGATGAGAATCGTGGATTCTAGGGGATTCAGTTGAATGAGATTCAAGGGATTCCAAACAATCCTCAAGAAACCCATATGATACTATTTGCATCGTGAATGGGATCATATGGGATCCCTTACAATCCCATCAGGCTTGCCGTGGGAATGGGAATCTTGCTTCAGGTCATGGGAATCCCATGGAAATTAAATGAAAATTTTGATCACCAAAATAAGATAAATTTGAATCCTATTTGAAAGTATCAACTCTTTTTTGGTTTGCAAAGGTTGTGAGAAGCCGAGAATGCAGGCTGTAGTTGCACTCATCTTACTGGATGACTAGGCGAAGCTGCTCATGAATGACGCACAGATTGAAGTGAAAATACAACATTTATACATGTACATTGTACAGGTGTGTCTACAGTAAGCAGGCTGTCCTTGTCTGAAAAAAGCATGATTCTGTCAGGGTGACGAAACACGGGTCGGTAACCATCATCATGACAATTCTTTTCTTGGCTTATCAATCTTATAAGAAGACTAATATCGGTCTTGAATGAGGGAGAGAGAGAGAGAGAACCTGGATTATGTAATTATCTGTTGAGGCTGTCTGTCAATTCGTGACGTCAACCGACGGGAGGAGAATCAGTATCCATGTCAGTGACCGACCGATTCTCTCGCCCCATGCGCTGCATGATCAATTTCACTTACGTAACTTTTGACAATTCACGTGAGGGAATGTGAGCTCGCAAAACATTCTTTTCCCCTGATTGACGCTTGGCGATGATTCATTAGGCTGCAGACCGAAGAGGAACCGAGCTATATGATGTAATTATAATCGTCTGCAACTTCAGTTCCCACTCTGAGGCAGGTCGTCGCTGCGATGTCTTCGAACAAGTTCTTCGAAGTAGACAAAAATACTCTGCAGCAGCACATTTCTGCTGCTCGTGTATCTTTTGTTCCGCCACCGAAGTCATTAACCAGTGGTAGTGCCAATCTTGATTCGAGGATAAAGGCCGTGCAAGTGGACATATCACCGGTTGCCGAGAGCTCAGGAGACGACAAGAAACCATTGTTGGCCCCTTTCCTTTATTGTGATGCCTGTAAGAAATCGTTTCTTTGGTTTAAGAAGACAAGAGGACAGTGGGTCAACCAGAGTTGGGTCAGTGCAATAAAGCGACATCGCGAAAAAAACTGCACACCGGCGACGGCGACGTCCAATAAACTCACCATTCACCGAAGTTTTCAGTGTGCTCCATCAACAAGCAAGTCTCCTCTTCCGAAAGAAGCAAAAGAACAATGGCAGCAGCATGTAGTGAAGCTTGTTTGTGCCCATCCGACTGTTTCCATCAACGCCATAGCTCAAATTGCATCTTCTTGCGCAAACTTCGCTTCTTCAGTAACGTACAGAAACAACAAGATCAATGACTATTCCATCGGACGAACTTACATTTCATCAGGGTTAATGACTGAGGGACAGCAATCCCATGCGAAGTTGCAACATCATTTTAGAAACAGTCTCAACGATCCGGATGCTGGTGTATCATGCGTGATTGATTTTTGGTCTGGAAGACATGAACATCGACTTTCTTATTTTGCTATTGTTGTTTATGGACTCGATAAAGATTGGCGTTGGTTCAGTTATCCACTTAAGATTTGTGCTTTGGATGATGTACCACACGACGATTCGTTCACTTTCAAAATTCTCGAAGAATGCATTAAGTCACCGGATGATGAAAAACAGGGTGAGCTCTCTCAACCCATCTTTATAGTTAGTGACAACGAACCGAAAATGGTCGCAGCGTTCGACTGCCGTTATCCAACGACGCTGAACTTGGGTGGTAGAATTGGTTGTACCGAACATGACTTGTCGACTTGTGTCAAAGACGTTTTCGAGAAGTCTCCACCAGAATTACTAAGTGGCATGCTGTCTAATCTGACTTCTGTGGAATCTTTCTATAATGTACGCGACCAAAATGCGAAGCGACTGAAGCTAGCTATTCCTGATAAAAGCACGACTCGTCCATGGCGCTTTCAACATTCTCGACTTCGATCTGCGGTGGACAACTACACTGTATTTCTGTTTTCTGTCAGAAGAAGACTGTCAAGTATCTGACAATTTGCCACCTTTACCTTCACTGAAATCTCTGTTGGATATTATGGAAGCCGTCAAGTGCTTCTTTGACAGAGTTGAGGTTGATGAGCCAACTTCTCATCTATCTTACCTGAACTATCTTACTTTGGATATTCACTTGTTCCAAATGCAGATTAGTGAAGAAGTGCCTCCCATCGCTCGGGAGACTTGTTGCCTTCTACGAAACCAGATGAGAAAGAAGCTGTGGCCATATTGTGGTTCATCATTTGCAAAAGCGGCTTGTTATTTGTCAGGCATTGATGTCTGCAACACTGCTTTGGATATGGTGAAAACTCTTAGATATTCCAGCAAAAAGACCCGAGAATTGCAGGTGTTCATGAATGAATGGGAGCAGGAGATGCAAGGATTCAAATCGCTTCGGCCCTATTAAGACTTCGATTTTCAGACTTCGCTTCATGAACAACTTGAAACAGGAATGTTGCTTTTTGAGACCATTCGTGTGGCCTCCACACATCCGACCAAGGATTTTTGGAAAGCGAAAGGACCACAAATGAGACTTTTGTCAAAGTGTGCAAAAATTCTTTTTTCCACCCCAGTGTCATCGGTTTCTGTAGAAAGACTATTCAGCGAGGCGGGGATTCTCTTATCAAAGCTTCGAAAAAGGCTCAAGCCTGACAAGCTCAGCGCTATGATTTACACAAAATATGCTTGTAAGTTGGAGACTGTATTATAATTCAGTTCCTAGGTTTGCATCAGTGGTGGCGCCAGGGTCCTAGAGCTGGGGGGTCCATGGAAGCGTAGTGCCGACGGTTTTAACCGAGGTGCCGACAGGATATACCGGCTAATTATTGTAATCTATGAACAGCTATGCCTACTTGAGGGCTATACATGCACATGTCAATTGAGTTGTAAATGTGCAATTTTTGCACACACAAAAAATTGTGCAATCGATGCACACTTTGTTATGCACCCACACATATGTCCGATTTCTTCTTTCAGACAATTTACATGTTAACTGTCACCAAAAATGTGTTTCTATATCTGAAATTTATTGAATTACTAATAACGAGTATGTCTATGATTTTCTTTCAAAATCTTACGTAATGCATGTATGTTAACTTTGAGAATTTTGAAACAAATGCCTGTTGGCTCGTGTACATTGCATAAGAGCAGGTAGCAAGTTTTGTACCGGTTTGTTAAATTTCTTATTGCGTGAACAATTAAAATTCGTAAATAAGTAGCTATGAACTGAAAGCATCTTCGCTTGCTAAACGCTACGTGTTGTATAAATACGAGGATGCTTTGACTCATGTAGCGTGCGTGATGATGACCTTCATCATGCACTCTATTTTCTAGGAGTTCTCGACTACACCATAAAAGCTATCAACTATGTCAATCGATTTAATGTTAATGCATGCATGCAACTCAAATAATCAGAGCCTATGTAGGAACTTTATGCATTTGTTTTCCAAATTTAATTTGAGAAAAAGGTATATAGAGAAAATATTAGAATTTTTTATGTACAAATGGTGAGGACAAGGAACTGCCGCATGCATATGTTATAAAACTTCGAAAGACATGGGATGTACATGTACTTTTCCTAACGTGTTAGGACACGATTTTCAAGAAACAATATCATTTATGTACAAAAGCAAATGGATAGAGCTTGCAAGTTATAACTTAGTTTAAATCAGTATTGGGCCTAAATTTACAAAAGATACGAGCAAAAACTGAAATGAGATAGGTCTACAAAAGTAATTGCTATTCGTACTATTTTATACATAAACAGAGAAAATAACACTAAGGACAATGATCAATGCGCGCCATCCTTTTTCTTGATAGTAATCGCATCATACTTTTTACCTCAATATCAAGATCGTCTTGTTGAGCATTGCAAATTTCTCCGAAGGGTCGGATGATATCCTACTTTAAAAAATCTTTGCTTCCAAGAGTCAGTGCCGATATACCTTTCATGATAACCTTATTTTCCTCGTTAAATCATCGGTTCAACTCGTTCATGCAAAGATCAATTATCGGATAAAATACTTGTGTGTGGAAATCAATGATGGAAGAGGATCCTAGCGAAGACATAACTACACTGTCTTTTAAGCATTTCGATTGTTTTTTAATTCTTTTTCTTGTGCTTGTTTTTTATAGACCACAAGCATCACAAAGTTCATCTGCTTGATTTGTTTCATAACTCCTTGGCCTGGCTAATTTGAACCCGGAGAAAGTTTAACCTCATTATCTAGACTCTTACAAATTGAATTAGAAATATTTCGATTATATAAAAAGTTAAATTTAGATATATGCATACTAAATGTGCATTTATGTCCAATTGCATGAAAATTATGCATACTGCATTATTATGACTATCACTTAGGAACTATTGCGCTTAACTACAAAGCATTTTGTATGACTAACCATGTGACTGCATGGGATGCAGACTATTTGCCTACACAGATGCTACGGTTATATGACTACCCATACTGTAGGTTACACTGCATGTATATCTGAATCTATGTGACTTCTGTATTTCGCAATAGTAAAAGGGATTTTCAGTCACAAAGATGCAAATTTTTCTTGAGCACTTTCAAAGTATATTTGTAATTATTATTAAAGCCTATCTTAACTACTTCCAAAATGAGACTTGCCAAGATCTCATGTTTGAAGTTGCTGGCGAATCGATTGCAATTTTAAACTTCCGTCTCCACTCTCAGGCCGGTCCCTCTCAGATTGTCAAAATTGTTGAACATCTATGCCTTCATTTTTTCCTTCGACTGCTTCACTCAGCGGAAAAATTCCACATTCTCGCCAAAGTCAATCACCTGGGATGATGTCCCAGTAGCGAGGGCCGACACGTCGAAGTTAGTCGGAACTGTTTCCAGAAACGACGCAGCGACCGGGCAATAGAGCCGCTGAGGAGGTTACTCCATACCTTACTGTATTACCTGACTTTGAAAGTAAAGCATCTATTCATAATTTGACATTCTGTGTAGCTGATCGACTTACCGTTTGAACTATTCGACAGCGCGAACAACAGGCGTTCTATTAACTGTTGAATCAGTCGTGCGACTTCAGAAATGGTGCAGATGTGGCGTTTCGTTTTCCTTTTTAAACATTCAAATGAAAGCAAATCAAATGATTGTAACATATTTGGACCATCTCATTGGTAAAATAGCAAGATCATCGCACGATATGGTCTACGCACGCTCGCTACGCTCGCGCAAAATTTGATCGATCACACCACTACCGAAATCTGAATTAGCTCCTTGTCTCTCAAGATAGACGATCTGTTGATTGATTGTATTAGCAGGTGGAAATCTCTAGTAGAAAATCGTTTATCTATTATCCTATCTCATCCTCATCATTCAAAAAATCCACTGAGAAATCAGTTATAATTCTACATGTTAATAGGTAGCAAATCTATTAGATAAAATGCGCTCGTATATTCTGAACACGGCAAAATCATCAAAAATGACAATTGCTCCTTCATATTGTCAGCTGTTCTAATTATTCATTAAAGTAATGTCTCAGAATAAGATCTCAGAAACGTGATACCGAACCTTAACAAGACGATAGCAAACTTTTATCTTGTGTATAATGATCTATTATAGTTGTGCACGTGTCAACAATTATCAAATAACCAAAAACTCGACACAGAGAAAATCTCTTCCCTATACAATCTTGCTACCGCTCAACAGGATAAAGAGATAACGCTGTAAACAAAAATGCTTGTAGTAAAGCCGGATTCACAATGGCGTGTGTATACACAGTGTATAATAATTATTCCCTTGTGTGTGCACACAGGACCGCTGCAAGTACACACAAGAGGCTTGTGTATACTCACAGAGGGCAAGAGATTTTATACATAGCGGGGGGTTGTGTGCACTTTCACAGAGTTCAGCAGAATCCAACTTCTGCAGCGCACACAACGTCCGCAACCAATCAAAATCACTGATTCGGTATTGGGAAGGTGAGAATGACAATATTGACAGTGCGATAGATTCATTCAGTGGATTAAGTCATGCCGAAATCTGAGACCCCCAAGCAGCTTGAGGTCAGAGAGAGAAAGAAAAGACAATTAGAAGGCGATGAACATTTGATTAATGTGGTGCGCAATTATCCTATTTTGTTCGATACAAATCTTGAAGATTACAAAGACATCAGGAAAAAGGGATGTGCATGGACAGCAGTCGTTAAAGAACTCGGGCTCGAGACTGGTAAGTAAAATCGTTCGTTAATTCACTGTAGTGATCATGTCATTACATGAGCTAGAACCAATTTCAAGCTTTCATCTATGTCGCTGCACATGGGTTTCCACCTAATGTTTTCCACCTTCGTACGGGACACTGGATTCTGAAGTGCTTCCCATCCAAACTTCCGACACAGTTAGGAAAGTTCCAACGTGTTCGGTAACCAGCTTCAACGTCGCGCCATTCCTCTTCGGATTCCGGACAACGAATGTAAGATGGAGATAATAGTTCCCAGATTACATCACATGTTTCATTTAGTAGATTAGAAATGGTAGACCGGCCACGATGAAACCGAAAGGCAAGTTCCTGCTGAGAACAACCTGTCGCTAAAAATACCAAAGTAATCGTAAGTCTCTCTTCTGGTGAAACAGGCTCTCTCAGACTGGTTTTGTGTAGTCGATGTTGAATTTTCGAAAAAAGTAATTCAAATTTTTCGGGAGTCATTCGATGGTATGAGAAGTACATCTCAGGATCGTTAGACTCTAGGTGTGGTATCAGATGAATATACTCGCTGTGCTGCATTCGAAGTTGGAATGCAGGGCGCGTTGACCATCGACGTTTTCTTTTTCGACGAGTTTTTCTGGCTTCTTTAATAGCTAGAAGGATCACAGCTACCTTAGCTACTTCCGTCTTCGACGCTGTCATGATTCATGCAACCAATGCAATCAAAGTGAAAGGATTCTGATGTGGCGATCCCTGTGAGTTAACACACTATTGTGAACCGTTTCACCGTTGCAATTGCTCACAGGATCGAAATTGAAATTACACACAAGGTACTGTGTATCCACACAATGTCTTGTGTGCGCACACTGTGAGTTGGTAAGTGTGTGTATACACACGCCATTGTGAATCCGGCTTAAATGTTGCTGACTTGGCTAGCAATCCAAGTCAATATCTAATGCAACGATTCGTAACTGTACTCTCCATTATTGTAATGCAAAATATAGGTGCTGGAGGCCGACTGCCGACAAAATTTAATCCGGGTGTCGACAGTGGCCCTGCCGACGGGGGGTCCAATAATTTTCTTGGGGGGACATGTGCCCCCCCAGGACCCCCCGTAGCGCCACCCCTGGTTTGCATGAACATTTGTTATTCATTTGATATATTTCATAACAACGTTTGTTAACCCTTTCACTGCTGATGGTAAGTATACTAGCCATGGGTGCATTCTCTCCTGTGCTAAGTCAGTTTTATACTTCATTCTCTCCTGTGCTTTATGCTTCCCTGCAAAATCCACCGACAGATAATGACAGTTTCAATCAACAAACATGTGTTTTAGTTCCGCTTACAATACAGCTCATTAGAGGCGTGGAATGACGACAAGCTGTTTCGAGATAAGAGCTTTGACATCCAAATATATTGGAGTATCGGAATCAGTGGCGTCGTGCCATTGAGGCCAGAGCAGGCTCTGGCCTGCTCAAGATTTTGAACACAAGAAATTGCCGTCCTATTTTTTCTGTCTACACTTTTCCCAAAGTTGGCCTACCAGCTAACCCAACTGACGACGGCAGAAGCGGTAGGACTAACTCTCTGCTCAGTACATTTCTATCCGCACACCGTCGTCGGATGAAGTGTCATACAATAAACTGCTGCTCTCATTGATGACTGCGCCTAGCCACGGTGCTTTGCCTAGCCGAGTCACAGCGACTGCTCTGAATGAAATCACGTAATTTCTGGCAACTGCACAGCGTCACCATCACCATGAAAACTCGCTTCGGGATTAGCTTGAAGCTATTTTCCCCACAATGTGAGGCGGTTAGACGGACAAGGTCATCTGACTGCACGCAGCCGCATGAAGTCACAAAAGTTGATCTGCTCTTCAATGCGGTCTTATTTCAAGTCTCTGAGTCAGAGACTCTGACTGTACGGCTGCCACTTGTTTGCAACATCATTGCTGAAGACTTAATAAGCTGTCTACGTCGGTCGTCCATGTGCAAGTTACATGTATATCCTCCTCCTCCTAGCAACTTGAACGAAACATATCAATGTACATTTTAACCGAGCTCATTCCACAAAATTTAAGACCGACTTTTGTTTATACACTTTATGCATTGATCTCAGAACCGTGAGCAAGCTTATAAAGTTGAGAGCTTTCTTCCATCTATCTCCACCGTCCTTTTTCATCGAAACACCAAAATTCATTTCTCCGAGTTCGAGCATATATGTCGGGCATAGAGGAACATGCAACTACAAGAACGTTACAATGAAAATCATCATCCAAGATATCTGAAACATTCTTGGACGAGTCACGACGAATAACATCGCTTCCATGAAATGTGCTGACAAGTGTAAAACGCATCCTGTGAATTTTGTGACCTTGACTCTAATTTTCTTCGACATTATGCTGCAACTGCAATTGGATTGAATGCACAGCTAAGGTATGTCACGAAATTTTAGACACTTCATCGTTTCTACACTTCTATGCAGGCCTATATGTTTGGATACAAGCCGATCATGAAGACAACATCTAATTCATAATTTCAACAATGTTCTTTCATGAAGTAAATGCAGAGGCAAAGTCCTTGTCTCTTTTGTATTTCTACACATGTACATACGTGCGCTGTACATTGCACATGCAAGGGAATGGAAGGGATTACTTAACATATTGAAGAGGAATGTAGCTGAAGCATCGAAAAGTGATTTTCTAGAAATTATTTTCGTAAATGCTAATGTCTTTCTTTGATAGCTCTTTCTTGGATGGATGATGGATGGTTTTGTGATACGACAAGCTAGATCGGCTAAGTGCAAATCCACCGCCGTTGGCGAGGATGGAGATGTTGCGACTTCATCGAACAGTATAGAAACGGAGACGGATACCTCTGCCATTGAAGAAACGAATCATTTTATGATACCCAGTCATCGTTTGGAGCGGGATGAATATATCAGGTAGGCTACATTTATTTATGAATAAAATCCTAATTTTGACACTAAGGTTTATTCTTTACATATTGCAGACGTGGTCCTATCCGTCCAGAACTGCAGAATTATCCCAAAACGAATATTAACAATTGGCAGAGATCTTTCCAATCAAAATGGTTTGCTGAACGACCATGGTTCGAGTATAACTGTCAGAAGGATGCAGCATTTTGCTTCCCTTGTCGAGTATTTGGACAGCCAAATTCTGAGCTATCATTTTCCGTTGATGGCTACCGTGATTGGAAAATGGCTCTTTCAAGGAACAGAAGATTTGATAGACATACCAGTAGTAGCCAACACTGTTTCAGCATGGAAAAATGGAATCAATGGAATTCCAGCACACCAGTAGATGTTCAACTAAATGAGCAACAGCGAATTTATATTGAGCAAGCAAAGAAGGACAGAGAGAGTCGAAAGAACATTCTCCCCATCTTATTCGATGTGACAAATACAATTTCTCGACTAAGATTGCCTTTCAGAGGTCACGACGAAAGTCCAACCTCATCAAACCGGGGAGTATTTTTGGAAATTGTAAACTTGATTGGGAGGTAGAATGAACAACTGAAAGCACATCTGGAAAAATCAGAGCGAAATCCCAAAGCATGGCCTAGTTATACATCACCAACCTCTCAGAATGAGATGATCCATAGTAGTGCTCAACTTCTTCGCGAAGATATAGTCAAGGAAATAAAGGATGCTGTGTACTTCGCCATATGCCTATACACTACTCCTGATGCAAGCAAGAAAGACCAGCTCTCAATGATTATTCGATTTGTGAAAGAGGAGGGTGACGTGATTGAAGCCTTGCTAGATATGTCACATGCAGAACACGCTGACGGTGAAAGCCTGTATAACCAATTGTGCTCATTATTGAATAAATATGACCTAAGCATGAGCAAATTGCGTGGTCAGGGATACGATGGGTGTGCGACAATGGCGGGGCAATATCGTGGATTACAGGCTCGTGTGAAGGAACATTGTTCAGAGGCACACTTTGTACATTGTTATGCCCATCTCTTGAATTTAGTAGTTGTTGATACCTGTTCGCACAACGTTACTGCACGTAACTTTTTCGGTGTTGCGCAGAAATTGTACGATTTTATTGAACACTCGACCAAACGACACGGTCTCTTTAAAGAGATTCAAAAAGATGAGCAGTCTAAGGATGACAATGATGAGACGGTGCATCATACAGGTACATTGACGTCACTGAGTACTACTCGTTGGTGTTCACGTTCCCAAAAATTGCACTGTGTTGGCGAACAATATCACCGCAGTTGCACGGACGCTAAATGACATTTCGACAGATGCAAAGTACGACTCAGATACTGCTGGAAATGCAATTTCTCTTCACAATAGCATGAATTTCAAATTTTGTCTCTGTCTAACAGTGTTCGTTGAAATTTTGAAGCTTCTTTGCAATCATCCAAGATAGACATTTCTTCTGCTGTATCCCTTGTTGAAGCATTGATCGTTGCAATTCAATCTCAGAGAAATCAAGAGAAATATGATGAATATTGGGATCGAGCCCAATCAATGGCAGCAAACATTGGCGTTGAAGTTATTGCTCCCCGTCGCAGAAAGGTGTCCTCAAGAATCGATGCAAATTCTGCAAATCAGACCTGCTTTGATTTTAAACAGGAATGTCGCATTGAATTCTACTATGAGGTCATAGATCTCATGCTCAATGCTTTGCAATCACGATTTAGTATTGAACTAAATCCACTATTGAAATCAATACAAGCTCTTGAGTCGCCGTCACTTCAGAATTTGAATTCTTTGTTGACACTGGCAACATTTTATCCCCGTGATATTCCATGTTCAGATACGCTTAAAGCGGAATACCAACTTTTTGTGCACCATTTATCTTCAACGCAAACCGCACCAAATGGCGTGCACAACTTATATTTGTACATGGTAAATAACAATCAGCACAAAATGCTAAAGTTGTACCGCCTTGTACTGACTTTGCCCGTAACATCATCATCTTGTGAGCGTTCTTTTTCCGCGTTGAAGATTTTTAAAAACAAATAAAGAACCACAATGAACCAGGACCGTCTAAATGACTTGATGGTCATTGCAGTTGAAGCAGCTCGATCCCAGAAGCTATCACTGGCCGCTTGCCGGGACTACTTCTGGGAATCATTTGCTGAGCGTCGCAAATAGCTTTTCCACTGTGCGAAATCTATCATAAAAGCAGCTCTTTACTTGTGGTCTCTATATGCCTATCTACATGTACCCGTAGATTTAAGATTTAGGACATAAAATTAACTAGGCCTATGCAAGAAGAAATCAATTGTATGTACGTGCAAACAGTGTATTTCAAGACCAGTCTATACTTCAAGTTGTAAATCGGTTTTTCTACATTGTAGGTATGAAAGCATTCTGATTACACTTAGTGTTAGTAGCCTAGCATATCAGCAACACTAGGCCTATACAATTACAAGTGTGCAAGCTGCCTTTATGAAACATTTCAAATGTAATGCATGCAGTTTGCATGTAGAGGCCTATACCGGTAGGCCTACATGTGTATTGCCGGTGTATACATACACATAATTGTGTGACGTTTGCTTGTACATGTACGTGTATAACACAGAAATTTCCTATTCTCGTTTTTATTGCTAGATCTAACAATGTAAGTTCATAGCTTATCCCAAGTTTGTGCTTGTGCCATGAAATCCAAAGACGATTGATGAAATCCATGATAACATGCCGATAGATTTTCTAAGAATAATTTTTTGTTGACGTGCAGTTTACCCTCAACCAATTTAATTTTTTGTGCATGAACTGCCTTCATAGCACCGAAATTTGTTTTACCGATTTTTGTGTGACTGAATCCAAAGACGACTGATGAATCCATGCCATGCCAACAGATTTTCTTAGAATCATTTTTTGTAAACGTGTAATTTTCCTCATAGCCAGTTGTACTTTTTATGCTCAATTGTTAGACTTCACAGTACCATTTTTACAAGCTTTTTCATCCTCGTTATTGTTTTCTTGATCATATGAAACACATGCACTACACCACTTCCTTGTTTAGGCATACACAGTGATATTTTGTCTGCATGTAGACCTATGTCTTTTAACAGCATCTGCTTTTTTGAATTGTTTTCGATCCACACCACTAGATTTTGTGAGAGTACCAGCTTATAATACTCAGTAGGTAGATTGTTTCCCTTGTCAATCGTGTTTTCGAAGATTGAATTGTTAAATAGCTGAGTTTCAGATATCTCCAAAGCGGTGTGTTGTCTACGTTTATCACGTAATTTTTCAGAGATAATGAAATATAAAACTTGTTTATCTTAACTCTGTTGCTATCACTTTAAACAGTGTAAAAGGGCGAATGAATGAATTAGAATTCAACAATCAGAATAGCAAGAAATAGAAAATTCAAAATTTGTACATTTATAGGCCTACAGGCCCATGGGAGTTGACAGCAAGGGTCACGGTCACGGATGAAAGTCAATGGTGTGGCGTGGACCCATAAACTTATGAACAATGATGTCACAAATATGGGCCTGCTCAAGTTTTTGCGGCGCACGACGCCCCTGATCGGAATACAACTGTGAATGTCAAACTCTGACATTTTTGGCACGGAATCACAAGCCTCAAGCATCTGATGACCGTCTACAAAGCAAGCGTGATAAAAGGACATTAGGGCAAAGGTGCGACGAAGCAGGAGAATGAAACGGTCTCCGCAAATGCTTGTCTGGATGTAAGAAACCTCAGGAAGAAAATGACGGAAATTGTTCATTTGTCATGACTCATGATCTGTGTACATGTAGCTTCACCAACAAGACCGCCCTCTCTTCGAAACATCTTGGCGACGTCCCGGAAATACATGTAATTTTCCATCAAAGTTTGATCCCACAGAAAGTTCACTAATGCAGCCAACTGATATATATGCATTTTCCATCAAAGTGTTGCCGAATGTGCATTCATTATTCACCATCTTATTTATCTTACATGTATAATAAATAGGAAAATTTCGTGTACACTTTTGCGCAAATGCAACGGAATTGTTAGAAACTTTCCGATGCACTAGATATTTTGTTTCTTCGAATTTCGATTCTTTGGTTGTTTAATAAGTTTTGCGTATGTGTGTGCCTAAAACATTCTGAGGAGTAGTAATTCACCCATGTATTTACTTCCGCTGCCTCTGCCAAAAAATCCATTTTACTCGTGCCACTGAATTTGGATTCAGAACCCACATCATTCGGTCCGGTGCAACTTAAAGTTTATTTCACGATCCAGTCTCCATTGATATTTCTCACATTTCGTATACATCATTTTAATTGTGTGAAGCGATGTACGCGAATTGTAAGATCAAAAAGAGCTTGAATGATAAAAGTCCGTAAACATATACAGTTGAATTTGCATATTGATACAGGCTAGTCGATGGGTGAATATAATTTTTGTGACTCGATGATAAGAATATGTTGTCAACTTAATTCATGCTGCATGAACTTGAACGATCTTGTCATGAAACTTTGGGTTTATAGCAGTCTGAAAGAAACTGCTGCTACTTTATTTTGAAATTAATGGAGGAGAAGGAGACTACTGCAATAGGCCTATCTATTTCTATGTAGCTGTAGGTTTGTGAAAAACTCGTTCTTAGTTCTCAGTAAAAAAATACTGAGAAATTAACTCAGTAAGAAAATGATTAAAGAATCAAAGTCCTGTATTCATTGAAAGCCGATTTGAATTGCATGTTTAATCATATGAAATTTTCATTTTCTTCCGGGGTTTCACTTAACTTTTTGCGATGAAAGACGATCAACACTTTGTCCAATGCTGGACCTGTTGAGACTCTCTCGGTGATCGATCAACTTTGAGTTTGATGATTGAATTAATCGAAACGAATTTACGAATTGCAATTATTTCACAAGTCTTTGTGCCTTACAACTCTCAATGTCACACTAATTCTATCTTCTGAGAACCTTAGAATGAACGAAATGAATAAACGCTCAATCAAGTCCCCATGTAAAAAAATGTGCACAATAGGACTTGAACTCAAGACCATAAGTTTTTCAGTCGATATGCTGTTCTAACCAATTGAGGGTCAATCTTATTGAGCACATATAAGGCACCCACAAGTCTATGTAATTTAATTTTTCAGAACTCTTTTTAAAGGTAAAAATGGCATAAATGTATAACTATTCTGCGACGATCTTCATGAAGATGCTTTAGCATTTGCGTTAGTTATTAAAATTGGCTGCAGAGACAATTTTCATTCTCTTCAATCTTAATTCTCTAAAACTTCAGTCGGCAGAATGCTGCTAAATAAATGATTAGCTGACACCAAAAAATTATCAGTGGGCTTCGGCGACGTACAATCGTTTATTATAGACTCGGTTGAATATTCTGCGGTACCAGATCGGCGTGATTTTCTGCCGGTTCAATTTTAGTCAATGTAAATCGGGCTCTAAAACATTAATGGAAAAAGGCTCTATTTTTGCTGTAATATAAAAATTTGTTTGACATGCTCTTGTCATCATGGTTTTGATGTCTGTAGTAACTCTGACATCATTAAAAAGTTTGAGCAGTCTATGGGGCATGAATTCGTATTTTAAAATCTCTAATTATATTAATTGAAACATACCTACATCTAATTGATGCCATATTTCTTCGATTATTTCACTTAATCAAAATTTTCACAATAAGCATTGATTCGGTAAGAATACTGCAGATACATATCGAGCATGATTAATTCGATTTACACCCCGATTACTATTGTTGACTTACACGGTCGACCCAGTTGAATAAATGTGAAATTCGTGCATTGTTTTGATTGGCAAGAAAAAGCGTGGTTTTCTCAATCCATTCTTTGATCAAAGCAGTATAGGAGGAACATTGCTTGTCTTCTTGGCCTTCGTCCAATATGCGCTGTTAAAAAAAGGTCCTCGTGCAATTTTTTTCTCTTTTTCTACAGCGATTTTTATAGGTTCTAGCAATAGGTTGAGCTTTTTGGTACAATTGTAGCACATGCCCGAAATTTTCTCTCAATGACTCGAATTTTCAAAAATATCTGCCTCCCTGTCTAGTGGGTCCTAATTAATGAACACGGATTGTCTCTTTCTAAGCTCGCTCCTGACTATCTAACAGCATCAAAAGTTTAATACATTGCTGCGATAGATAACGATCTGCTTTATTTGATGGTGCAGAAACGGTTAAGAAAGATAAAGAAATGAAGTCAGCAATCACCAGAGTCATTAGAAAATCAGCTACCTTTTTGCGATTTTCATGTATGCAAACTTGAAAATCGTCGGTATTGAAATGAGTCGAAATGTTTTGTGAACTTGACAATAGTTCACTATATTATATTTCTGTCTTCATAAGAAAAGAAATGCGCATGTTTATTTCCAATTGTTTCCAGCTTAGTGATATAATTTTAAATTTCCTTAAAATATGTTTTGATCGTTAATCATTTTAAATATTATCAATTTAACAGATATTATAAGATGTGACTGAAAATTATTGAGACTTTCATGAGAAAAGATGAAATAACATATCTATGTTCTAAAATTCGATGTGTTGTGGTACAGTAGCGGTCTAGCAATTATCTGACAAAAATTGGAGTCTCTCCTATTGCACATCACGTGATTATCGCTGATTATCATGGATATGCAAACGTGCGTGCAACGAGGCATTCATGTTTAGCAAGTTGATTTAGTGTGTTTCGCTTTGCTATAGGTGTCTAATTGACTAATTCTGAATCTCTAAATGAAGATAAGCAATCTCGTCTCGTAAGAAAAAGAACTTTTTGAATCAATGAAAAATACATTTGAATCATCAATCAATATGTATGTTGCTTCTTCATGCAATCACTTAATCAATTGCGATTAATTTCTTATACTGCACTGCAAACCAATTTTAATTTGGTATGTCCTCCAAGCTCATAGCACAAAGGTTAATAGCTAAATGATCACTTCATCACTTCGTGATGGGCATACATCTACTTGCATCGGGTCGTGTAATGTTTAATATGTACCATAGCCTGAAAAATAGGACCTGTCATATACACATGCACACCCGTTGTCTTCTTATACACTTCCTATAAATTATTTAAGCATACATAACAAACAATTATAAATGTGTTTCCGTTTCTCTAAATTCATATAATCCAATTTTTATGCCACCAGCAAATATTAGATTTAAATCAAGCTTCAAACTGACATTCTGAATTCTTTCTTCTTGCGAAAAAATGATGCCCCACACTTCCTTCCTCGTATCAACTATGGGCGCTAGGCGAGAATTAGATTTTTCAGGGGCTCATCCCTTGTCCCATAGCTACCAATTCCACATTCCATAATTACACAGTTTCTTGTCAACGAGAGACCGTAGATATTGAGTCTGAATAGAGTTAAATTAAGGCTATAAGCATAGTATGCCTATGCGTTTTATGAAGTTTCATGACATCGATAATGACATCCCTATAGGATTTACTGTAAAAATTTATGATATATTTTCTCTATCGCGAAAATTTCGAAAAATTTCGAAAAATTAAGTATTTTTTTAGAAAATATAGGTGCTATGATATAAACATGTAACTCAATCAATAAACGAGTAACATGCTATCGAAATTACAGGTACTTTGTTTTACTTATCATAACTGCTCTTGAGACTACCGACGCATCTAGCTCCATCACTGCTGAGGCAGTTTTGTCCCTTCACACATTTAATTGCGTTATCGGACCAAGGATGAATAAAATGTCATGTAAATAATCGATGATGAAATTCTATTTTTGATCATGCATTGGTCATCCATCATTTACGCACCAGAGCTTATACGTCCTGACTTGAAATTGCTATTGCTGCACTTCTTATCATCATTTTATTGATGAGTGACATAATTCAATAGGCTACAGTATGGCTCAAATGGATAATGAATTTTAACTTCGTGAGTGGTGGAAAGAGTGAAGAATTTTGATATTGAACTCTAATTGTTGTAATTCACTTCGGTCAAAAATGCACTGACCATCCCAGAGAGACTGACCACAGATTCAAAATTCATATTGGCAGGCACAACAGCTTTCAAAAAGTATAGAAATGTAAAAATCTTGTACAAAACATCTCAATATGCAGCAAGCAGGTATAGGAAAAGGGAAGTGAAAAATCAACATATAAAATAATGCGACAAAGGATGCATTTTGACAATATGGAAAAATTCATTTGACTGGATGCAAGAGACATAGTAACACAAAGCATAGCATTACTTCATTAGGAAAAATGCAATGCAATGTGAATTGTGAGTATATACATGTAGGTATATCAAGGAAAATTAATAATATGAACCCATAAGAATGAACTGACGTTATCAATGCAAATCTCTACAGTTTTCCAGCTCAATCAATTGGTACTAATTCTCGGCTTCCATTCATGTCATTGATTAGCAGTGGTGGAAGAAGTAAACGACAATTATTAAGGATAATATATACCCGCTGTAATAATACTAGTAAACTATTCCTTCTCAGCCTGATAAATCATCTGTGGATCGACTGATTATTGTGTTGGTCAAATAATCTTGAAGCCAATGGAAAAATTATCGCTTCCTTATGATCACATAGACCTGAGTTTTCAACCAATGAACAAGACAACCGTCAATTTGATAAGGAGCGAAAACGTTGTAGCGAAGACGATTTCTGCAAGAGGGGCTTCAAAATTGTTTGTGACACCTTATCAAGAGAATGAGATAATGATAATGTCAGATATTAGAAAAAACATCAGCGATCGCGGTGGGGCGCATAAAGGAGTTGAGCAAGCAATGAAGAGAAACAAGTTGAACATGTGTCATTTGCAGTCGAACATTGGTTTTAGGTGATAAGATGAGTGACTTTATCAATGGTAAGTTAACTTACCATCCCGCACTGAGGAGAATGTTGATCATGGTAAGTTAACTTACCATCCGCACCTGAGGGAATGAGACGAAATTTGCCTCAGCAGCGAAAGGGTTAATCCATTGACATTTTTCTAGTGCATCGGCTATTCTCTAGATTTTCATACCCGTAGAAACGTTTGTTAATCCATTGATATTTTTCTAGAGCATCAGCTATTCTCTTGATAGCCTTCATTGTTTTTATACCCGCATTTTGCTTGTTAATCTATTGATATTTTCTTGAGTATTTGCTTTTGCCTTGATGGTTTTCAAAGTGACGCTTGTTAATCCATCGATGGTCTTCATTCGGCATCACGCGGGTCTCAAAGTAACGGTTGTTAGTCCATTGATAATTTATTGAAGATCTGCTATTTTTAGATTGTAGTACTGTCATTCGTAGGCCTTTAATACATAATAGGGCCTACCCGAGTAAAAAAAATATGCTATGCTTAATAGGTAGTTTAGTAAGCACCATAGATAAACTGCCAAGTTTTATAATAATTGCCTAGTGTGGTGCCGCGTAGGCAACCAATGTTCTGCCTAGTACGCACCATAGATAAACTGCCAAGTTTTATGATAATTGCCTAGTATGGTGCTGCGTAGGCTGTCAATGTTCTGCCTAGCATAAGCACTATAAATAAACTGCGAAGTTTAATATTAATTGCTTAGAATGGGACTGTTTGATCCATCAAGCTGTGTGCTAAATATGACAACATCATCGAGATCAGTGAGCTTCCCGCAGTTGCTGCCGATGTAATTTACAAAACAATTAATAATGAAACTTTTCATGTATTAATATAGCAACAGCTAGGACTCATAGACAATATACAACTGGATAGTGGAAATAATTCATTCACATCAGATAAGAGCATGCATGCAGTTGTTCCAATTCTACGATGCGCTGAAATAAATAACTAGATAAAAGTAAACATTCATAGAAAAGGTAAAAGAAACACACTTCCTTAATTTGAGGAAAGCCCGAAAGCGAGAGATGTTGTCGACTTCCAATTTATATTGTTTTTGCGAGGCCTTTCGATTAGTCACTACAAGAAGCTGTCTTCGGCTATATTAGCCTCCTAGTGACTGAAAGGCCTCGCTAAAGAATAAAAATTAGAAGTCGAATGCATGGACTTTCCTCAAATTTGGATAAAAATGTCTGGCCCTCTAAGTCTCTTCAGTGAAATACTTCCTTAGGTTTATTAAGAAAGCAGTTCCGAAGTCTTTTAAAGGACCCCAAGCTGCATTACTTATGAAAACAGCAGTTTCGCCGTCGTCGTGGACAGTCTAGCAAGGTTGTAGCAAGGTCTAACAAATGACTCAACGCATGTAGAGAACATATTTTCACAACTTCGTCAAAATTCTGATCAAAAGTTTTTGAAAAATATATGACAATTTTCAATATTAATAATTACAATAATGTCTATCATCTCACATGAAAGCAAAATATCGACGGCGCGAAACATAAATATAGGAAGATGGTATCTGCCTCGCTACATTTGTTTGAATAAAATTTGGATATGTAAAGACAAAGGAGAGAAGGTGGGGTACAGCAAAAGATTATGCTCTTACGTTTTCCATAATTATATTGGAATACATGTCTGGGCCGCCTTCAAAAAATAGTGGTGAACTTTGACAGATGATACAATGAAGAGACCATGTCAACGGTTAAAAGCTTCCTATCGAACAATGTTTGCAACAATATTTTAGCAGTCCGCAAGTGCATATCGAGAGGCACTGATAGTGGAAGTCTCCTTATAGAAGGCAGAGGCTACATACCTTTTTGATAGGAAATAACGTCTTGTGAAGATCAGTCGCATGAGCCTCCAGCCGAACATGGGGATATCCGCATCTAAAATTGAGATAAGCAACATCAACATAGGGTTACTACACGATAAAGCTTCATTTTTTGCACAGGCACACGAAATTTGGGAACCTCCACTAACGTATTATAAAGCAGACAATTGAAGAATTAGTAATTATTAAAAAGTAGGCTACACTCAAACTCAGCAAACGTTAAACCCTCCCTCTGCAGTTTAGAGACGAAAATCTCAATCATCCTTAGTCAAAGATAGAATTAATATTCTCACATGGTTTTCTGTTTCAGGGGTTTTCAGGGTTTTCCGACGACCACCACCACAAACAACATCAACCGCTGCTACCACTGCTACTCCTACTACGAAAATAACAACAAACACTACCACTGCTACTCCTACTACGACAACAACAATTGCACCTACTACAACACTCCCGAAAATAGGCATACGACTTCCACAAACCCCGAACACCCTATCTCTGAATAAGCCAGTGAATGTCTCCAACCTCAAAGCTGGCTTAGAAGGCAACATCAACGATGGATATGTTGGCAACGAGAGTTGTGTGACATTGGAAACGACCTCTTCTACCCAGGGACATGTGCTAGCAATTACCATAGATCTTCAGCAGACATATAGAATCAAGTTCATACACATTTGGAAGAACGTTGGTGAGTAGAATATGTTTGAAATAGCGTGTGCGGTTTACACTGTAGTAAAGATGAACTCATTACAATTTTCCGACAGGTGATGAAGTACTTGACCCAATTTCATTCAGGCGTTTTTTAACTTTGAAATCCTTTAGCGGGGAGGGCCTCCCAGAGTGGTGGGATCAGTTTTTACCAACTTTGTCATCTTGTTGAAAAATGCAAATTTCAATTTCAAATTCGACTTGATTCAAAAGTTGATGAAAAGCACTTCTTATCACATGACACATTTTTGATGCTCGCATGAATTTGGTATAATTCAAATTGATATCAGTGCTCATTTTAGAACTGTTTGGGTTCGAATGCACAGTTCTTAATTCGCGCACTAATTTTAGAGTTCTTTGGGTTCGAAAACACAGCACTTATTTTGTACCCACTTTAGTACTCATTTAATGAGCTATTTATGAGTTATTATATCCACAATATATCGAAAAATGCCACTGTGCACAACAAAATGGCAATGAACGGCTAGAATAATAAATGGAACAACAATTTGCAGCTTCGTTCGAGGAATCAACGGCTGGAGTTAATGTAACACACCTGAACAATCCCTGTATCTGTTTAGGAGGAACTATACACATAGTTGTTAAGCACGAACTATGAACAACTATGTTGACCGTTTGATAGGCGTCACTTGTTCCCAGTCACTGCTCGTTAACTGAATTTATTGACATTGATGCTTCATCATATTAGTACTCAACAAGCATTTCAGTGCTTCTGTGAATTTATGTTTGGCAATTCTAGTACTCGTCTGTTTAGCACTTGGATTCATGCCTAAATAGGACTTCATGATTTACAGCATGGTTCTTTATTGTGAGAGAGGAAAGATTGCGCTTCATATGCTTTTTATATTAATAAAACTCCTCCTAAACAGACACAGGGATTGTTCAGGTGTGTTACACCAACTCCAGGTTTTGATTCTCCAGCTTTTGATTCCCTGAACGAAGCTGCAAATTGTTGTTCCATTTATTATTCTAGCCGTTAATTACTATTCTGTCGTGCGCAGGGTACAGAAAAACAATTACTAAGAAATGGGGATAAAGAGTGATGTGTCTGTGGGTCACCATTGGAACGCCAAAGTCATTGGCTAAATTGAATGCCCAAAAAAGATGTTTAGAACCGGATAGTTTGTTAGCTAGTGACATTCACATATTCTTTGCGATTTAATACACACTAAAAAAAATAACGGGAATACAACGGTAGTTGCCGTTATCTGCCGTTATATATCACTTTTATCCGTTACTTACCCGTTATATGTGTCATGGCAATTGAATTTGCCGTTATAAAAAAATCCCGTGATAATATAACGGCTACAGCCGTTATGATATGACGATAATTTAACTGATGCTTGACAGTTATATTTGAGTCTTAACACATTATGTACTTTTGGCAAAATGATCGAATACAATAGAAACACCCATACCAAATTCCAAATATTTTCAGTATTTGACGAAGACAGTCAATGCCATAATCTGATAACGTTGTAGTTACGGTGCACTTATTACTATGTTAGTTAATAACTTATGTGCATCTATATAGGTCTATTTGCGTGTTATTGAAGCAATACTGATATACAAAGCATAAAAAAGATAACATTTTGAGGAACTATAACTCACGCCAATGGATAAAAAAGTTGCTTAATTGATGCGACATTTAACTGAATGAACCGATAGTAAATGTTGTGTCCTTTCAGCTCAAATTTGCATCTGCTTCATGAACCGTGTGACGACAACTGTCTTTACTGAAGTCAATGTGGCAACTATGCTCTGATTTTTGCTTTTACCACACGTGAGATCAGTGAAAGACCTTTTGATTCTCTTTGATTAGCTGCAACCAATGTATAACTAATGATTTGAAGTTGTTGAACATACCCAAAGTAAATTATAATTTTGTGAAACTAAATTCAAAATGCCCCACGGCCTGGTGGGTATGTAGAAAACACGTGATGTCGCGACGTTTTGATTCTTCATCTTCAGCCCAGAATGAATATGAGATCAGCTCAAGCAAAATATAACATCGGTCATTATCATAGACATGTTCAGAAAATGACAAGTGCACGTGTGTAACTGGCAGGATAGTCTGGGAGGAGAGTGTTAGGTGTGCAGGAAGTGAAAAGTTCTCTTCCCCTCACAGCCATTCATAAGGTTGCGGTTTCCTGTCATCGATTACCGCAACCTTATGAATGGCTGTGAGGGCAAAAGAACCCTACAATTCCTTCACACCTAGCACTCTCCTCCCAGACTATCCTGCCAGTTACACACGTACACTTGTCATTTTCTGAACATGTCTATGATAATGACCGATGTTATATTTTGCTTGAGCTGATCTCATATTCATTCTGGGCTGAAGATGAAGAATCAAAACGTCCCGACATCACGTGTTTTCTACTTACCCACCAGGCCGTGGGGCATATTGAATTTAGTTTCACAAAATTGTGATGTACAGCTGTATTTTGTTGATGCGTTGCCAATGACTCTGAAATATTTGATTTATCTAAATTTTAAACAAACTATTTATCGAATTTTATGCTAAAATCACTTTGTGTGGTACAATATTCGAATCATCTTCTAAACTGTCTTTGACATGTCACTATAAGACATCAGCTGTGCTGGTATGATTTAAGTACAAGTGTTCGACTGTCATATGAAAGAAAAATATAGATTAGGAATTAGATAAATTAATCAGATAAGGAATGAGTTTCATAGAATCATGTATATACGCAAAGTTTGTTTCTGCTGAAGAGCTGTCTCTGCCTTGGTACTTGTCAAATGATGTTTAAAAATGTATATCTGAAAACAATGGAACAAGTCTAAAATCTTATGTGACTAAGTCGCTATGTGTATCATCATAGACATCCGGTTGTACTTGATACCCGTCGTCTTCATACCTGCAGTCATAAATCACAATAAATGAGATGTTATGAACACCATCGCAAGTTAGGTTGCTTGCTATAACTAGATCTTGTCTGGCTCAATGACACCATCAAACTTGTGACATTATAAGGTGCCGCAGGTTCCTCCTTTGTACAATGACACCAGGTGAAATATAGATCCTTAAATATTTCGTCAAGCTGATTATAAATAATATTTCATATACGTGTTTTTAGTCTTCCAATCTCATTAGCAAGTCAGCGAACAAAAGTTCTAATCGTATAATTGTGTATAATTTACAAAAATATAACGGCAAGTAAAACTATTTCGCGTTATATGCATATTTTGTTTAAATGCAAATTTTTATTTGAATTCATTCTACGTTGGCAATCTACATTCCTGGCCACATGAAAGCTGTAAAGGTTACTTTAGAAGATTCCTCTCAACAGGAAATTATTATTGCATTTGGTGGACTAAATGATTTTTTGATTGAAAGTAAGTTACTCAGATCTATAGTGTAACACACGTTACGTAATTTCACTCATGGGTAGAAGTTAATTGACAGTCATGAGTTTCAGAAATCACGGGGTAATAATTGACTCGCTTTAATTCAGATGTGTGCTTTGTGCCTCGGGCTCGTTGAATTATCTGATATTGGTTTACAATAAATTCGTGCTGTAGTGCAGAAATGAGATTTCTATAAATGGGCAACATTCTAAATTGTCAATCTTGTACCAATGCTGTATGCAGCAGTAACTCAACCAGCAGATGAAAAGCAGTTGCTCCCAACGAGTTTTAGAAAACCCAGATGCTTGTTTCTTCAAATTTAACCAGTAATGAGTTGGGTACTATTAAAATAGAATGTTTTTTTAGAATGAAAAAAATCACATGTTTTGTGTATTTGTATGCATAGGCCTACATATCTGTCATCTGGTATCGGTATAGATTTTGTGCAACATTTGTCATTGTTGAAACTTAATCCATACTGTCCCTATGGTTGAATGATACACCTCCAACTCTTCGTTAAAAGAAGTAGAATGATTCAATACATACATCTTTGAATATTGTATTTCTTTGAATAAGATAAGTGTCTCCAATTTTACTCAGAGCCCTGATTTGTTTATCTATCTTATTTATCAAAAGTTTTCACTCTTTCATTGGAAAAATTTGCGGATTTCTACCCACTTAGGTACGTAAACAGTTGAGATAAACTACGTACCGGCCATGACTCTATGCGCACAGCAATGAAAACGGAATTTTCACTATTCATTAGCAAAATTCTATGCAATCACAAGACTTATTAGTCACGACATTTGAATTTCCTCATTTGGGTTAAATTGAGTGACGTCATCGCTGTATCATTATTAGTATTTGTTTATCATTGTATCATTATATAGCGGTTTCTGGGAAAACAATGGTTTCTTGACAGTTATCAAGCGCTCTTGGCGTGACATACATTTAAGCACGACAATGAGTTGGTGTGAATGTCATCTTCAAGTAGTTCGTCAAAGAAGGCATCGATCGTGGACATTAGACTTGCGGCGACTTAATACAGAAGCTACGTCTTCAATCTGATAGCAGAATTATTACAGATATCTAATAAAAAGTTATTTAACCGTTATCATCCCAACGTACCATTTGGGAACAAGAATTCAAGGATCTCCCATATAATAGCATGTGATTTGTTTGCTCCTATATGTTGTTAGAGCCATCCTCAGACATGTATTTGTATTTTTAGCAAATTCATGTAATAATTTACTTATGTTGCATTAAAAATTAAATTTGAATTTAACAATAATAATCACCACAATAATTTATTGCTTCGTAGGATATCTTCCCATCTATGTACGAAGACATAAGAAATAAGAAAATAAAAACAAGTTGAATAATTATACTGAATCAATCAATGATGTATTTGTAGATGATTTTGTGTTATGGGATTCATACTGTTAAGTATAGTATACAGGTGATGAATCAGTAGGTAATTGATGATTTTTTATTTCAGCCTCTAAAGTTTTTGGAGTTGAGATTGATTATGTGAAATGGTTGGACTGCAAGGTGACGGAGACGACATTCAAAGCAGTCTTGAATGAGTCGTCTATTGAAATGACTGCTGTTCAATCGTCCAGTTCCACTGATATCCAGGAGCCCCTTGCAAAACGACTATGTACCGACAATATTCTAACACCAAAGCCGGCCTCGATAGCAAATGCTGACAATGTACAAATGATGACAAATGCAAATGATGAAAATGTACCACCTCAATCTATAAAACGAAAGGTGATTAATTATTACTGCTATAATTGCACTTTTAGCACCACAAATGCTTTAGTAATAAGGGAATCATTTGCGTCTGCATGGGAATATGGCATTGCTTAGTTGTGCAGCGTGTCTATCGTGTTTTAAATCCTTACGTGGTTACCAGACACATGTCAGTTTTTGCCAATCGAGTAGTTCGTATGTAGATGACTCTTTCAATGTAAGTGGCTGCGATGACAGAGATGACTTAGTGAATGATTTTACTCCTGATTATTTGTGCGGTTTAGCCTTGCATATTCAAGGAAAATTTAGATGTTCCGAAGCTGTAACGAATCTCATCTTCTCGAATATTAATACGCAATTATCCTCACCGAACTTAGACATTGACCAATTAAGAAAGACTAGTGAAAGGATGACCACTCAGCACAAAAGGGAAAGAGCTTACAAAGAAATGTTTAAGTTGCCTGAAATCGTGAAATGTAAGAATGGAGGTGGCGTATTTGTAAATTTCAGTGAAATGATAAACTTTTTATATCAATCGCCAGAGATTTGTGAGTTAACAGATCACGGTGAAGATGGATATAAATTAGAAGTGGCCCTATATGCCGACGACATTGGTATTACGAATCCATAGGTAAGAGTCGACGTAAACATAAACTTTGGGTAATGTATTTTCAACTACTGAACGTTGCTAAATGCTACATTGGCAAAACAGTATCTATATTTTCCAATAGCATTCGCCCTTAGCAAAACCATCAAAAAAGCAAACGTCTTAGAAACGTTACTCAGCGATTTCTTTGGGTGCTTAGAAAAGTTTGACAATGGCGTCATAATGTGTGTCAAGGGTAAGCAGAGGAAGGTTAGAGTCCGTATTTCTTACTTTATTGGAGACTCATTAGCAGCTAATTTTTTAGGAGGATTCAAAGAGGGTTTTAGCAGAAAGACGATCAGATGTTGCAGAATGTGCAATTGTAATTTGCAACAAATGAAAAGTATCACAACTCATGACGCGTGTAATATTCGGAGCTTGATGGAGCATAGTATTAGAGTTGAAGAACTGAATTCTGGCTTGTCGAAGAAAAGTCATCAGTATTGGTCAAAATTATACGGTGTCAATGGGAGTAGTTTGTTTATCACGAATACCTAACTTCGACATAACTAAAATGTTGCTATTCGATCCTATGCATGATCTTCTAGAAGGCCTTCTTCCACATCAACTGGAACTATTTCTCCAATATGTCAAACAGCATGGTATCTTTGAAATTTCATATCTTAACCAATGGATTCAAAATTATCCTCTTCCGCGCTACATGGAGAAATGTGGAGTAATATCTGAAACCTTAAAGATCAAAGGAATATTCGGTAGTGGTCAAATGCTTACTTTTGCTAGAATATTCCCATTTTTTCTCCTCCGACACTGTGCAGCTGAAGATCAACATGTCAGTTGTTTAATTAGGCTTCTCAAAATACTTCTTCTTTGTTTGTCTCCGATCACCTCCACCTCCCATGTCAAAAGCCTTGAATCTACTGTCAAAAATCACCATCTCCAATTCATGACTTTGTACCCAAATGAGTTCATACCTAAGTTACACTTCATAAAGCATTACACATATCAGCTTGATAATTTTGGTCCCTTGCGTTATCAAATGTGTCTTGGAATGGAAAGGAAACACCAAGTCGTAAAGAATGTAAGACACTTTAATTTTAAAAACATTCCGTTGACAGCTTGTAAGACCATGCTTATCAACACTGGTAGTATGCTTATAAACTCAGCCGGAGATGTGAAATGTGATCTATTTAGTGAAACTGATGAAATGAAAGTTCGGGAATTAAAAATTGCTGAAGTATTTGTGAATGGCGTGTCCTACAAATCAGGTGATATGGTTACACTGTATGAGAACGATAGTATTGGTTTTGGAATTATTGAGAAAATCACCACTGAACACCAGCAACGTTCGCTTCATTTATCAAAGATGGAAATTATACAATTTGACTGCCCGTTTACCTGTAAAAAAATGAACTGTGAGACTGTGGTAATCAATCCTACTGAGCTGCTTATTCCGTGGATTGCTCTTTATGAGGAGGATCAAAACCAATTCAAAATCATGCCTCCTGCGTTACCAAATATTCATCAGTCACAACAATGTGTTTAAGGGTAAGCTTTTTTTAATTTTGATCAATATGACAAATCTAGAAACATCACAAATGATTTCATTTGAATGTCACATCCAATCTATCAGTGTCTAGAAAAGATGTGGAATTCACGTTTCATGTGAAACTAAGATTTTTCTAATACATTGATCGTGGTCATTTTGATTAGTTAAATTAATTGTCTCAGACAGTCCCACGAAATAATTACAGCAAGAACAACACGTTTGTTTCGCTAGGCCTTTCACTTGCACCGAGCAAGCATCGTCAGGCGACTGAGGTCAGAGTCAGAGTCGCCTGACGATGCTTGCTCGGTGCAAGTGAAAGGCCTAGCGAAACAAACGTGTTGTTCTTGCTGTAATTATTTCGTGGGACTGTCTGAGACAATTAATTTAACTAATTTTTCTAATAATTGACATAATAGAGTACGATCACCCAAAGACAATGAATTCTTTGCTATCACCAAGATTGATCGAAGAGACTATTAATCAAATTTTCAACACCAGGGGTTGTCTGCTTATATGATCGGATAAAGATTTGTTGCATTTCCTTTCCTCTGTGAGAGAGGCATAGGATGTTTCATCATAAAATTTAACGTATAACTTTTTGGCTTCAAATGTGAAACCAGAAATCGTTCAAATTTGATACTACTTTATTAAAATGATAGGATTGACATGAGCGGAATTTCACAATTTTTTATCGTTCACCAAGTAATAAGTTTTTAACAAAAGTATCACTTCTTTCCAGTTATCAAGACTGAAATTTGAAGAAGAAATGTTTGATGACTTGACCAAAGAGTTCTCTCAAAATGTCAAGAGATACCTAAATGGTAGTCACAATGAAGACTATTTGGACAAGGAATTAAGGAACGGGATGATGAATTTCTGCCAGTTACATATTCCGAAAGAATCTGACTTTGTTGGGCGCAAAGAATTTTATGGTCGGTTGAAGACAACGATGAGGATCCACTATCCCAATTATCCACGATCATACGTAAGTCGTCATGAATACTATTTTACTCATGATTAAGTAAATTTACTTAAAAGCTTGTGTTATCAAAGAATCAATGAAATTTTTTTTGGTACATTTTTCCTGTGTACACGATAACACATGTCTCTTTATTGATAGTGTGTATCTATATTGTGCCTCCTGATCGTTTTAGTTTTGCTTTCTGCCACCACTGGGTACCATACAAGTACTGCACCCAAGACCAAATTGCATATAAACCTATAATTTACTTAACATGTGTTTATGACTGATTATCTTTCAAATCGTTCTTTTCAGGAGAAAACTGATAACTCGTGTTTCGGATGCGCTACGACAACGTCAATTTAACAAGTTACATGGAGCAAAGCAAAAGTTGAGCTCATTCAGTCAACGAAGATACTCAAATACTATAGTCGCAAATATTCAAGAGCCAGTTTTATCAAAAGAGATGTTGCTCAATGATGTGAAAGTGAGTCTATCGGGTTGGCGAAATTACTATTTAGAGGTACACTGTAAAAGTTGAACCGATAATACATTTACATATACATGCATGTTGCACTTAGCTTAGTCTTACAAGCGGGTTTTTCTAGGTTAATGCTTAAGAGGAATGCCGAATTTAGAAAAATGCTTCTAGGTTAATAGTTGGGTTACTGACCTGGACCTTGGTCCAAGCAGTTTCAAAAAGTTTAAGATGATCTCCTATGTTGTGTGGACTTATGTGCAAAAACCTACATGCAACAGATACAGATCCATCCTATATTTTAATTACATTTTTCCTTCTGTTTTCAGAGTGAATTGTCCAAGGTAGTACCAGAGAAGAGAAATTTACAAATCATGAATCGAAATCTTTTCGATGGTAAATTTCAGGACAGAGTCCCTAAACGTCTATCGGTATATCCTAGCCTTCTGTTGGAGGAATTCATTCGGTTGTATCCAATTTACGAAGAAATCAGAGAGAGGACTTCCACTTTTCTGCTGAGGCATAATCTACGAAATACCGAAGACCTCCTACATTTGCAGAAACGCCTGAGCTCAAAAAAAGCGAAGACGTGTTTTTTTTCAGGAAGTTTTGGTGAGTTATCCGGCATATTATTTCTGTGTATCATTAATAGGGATATTGGTCGGGCGGCTTATTTCTAAGAGGGCTACAACAAAAATACAAAAATGGATATGAATCGCCCCCTCCCTCCCCTAGGTATGGATAACTTTTAGTGGGATAATCATGCTTTAATTAACCATCGTTCTTCTTTGACTAGGAAACTCAAACGGCGCGCCGTTTTTTCTAACTTTGATCATTTTATACCGTATACATGTAGGTAATGTAATACATGTATATTGCACATGTACATGAATATTATCAAGATCAGCAAACTATTGAATCTAGATGCGCGAAATTGACCTACTTATTATCAAATATATAGCATTTTCCATCATTCAAATGAGAGCTCGTAGTTAATCTAGCATCCATCTTTTAATCATCTGAACTTCAGATTTCATGAGCCCTCGGGCCATTCTTTGTCTATGTTATCATACATGTATCGTACATTGATGCATTAATGTATGACTAGAAATTCTGCAAATAGTTATCAGTCTGATCGAATTTCTCATTTCTTGAAACAACATTTTCATCAATACTTTTCCATTGAGCGTATTCATTTCACAATGAATGATATCTTGATATTTTATAGTACCGGTACTATATGTTGTGTATTTGAATTGCAGGATGATTCAATCGGAAAACAACTGCAACAACCCGGGCGCTTTGGTCCCCAAGTGCTGTTTTCGCCGAACTTTTACGGCATTCGATCTCGCCATGGGGTTGAAATAGACATTGCTCCGATGGACTTCGCGGAAATGGTCGCGTTGTCGTTGGCCATTTATTACGTCCTTGACTTGACCTACCCGGCTGCATATGCCCAAATTTTGGGTGCTTTCCAGGAAGGCATCCTTTGTGAAATTTTTTTCCCTAAGGGCATAGCCCTAACTAAGTTTTTAAATCATTAGTTGTATCTTACTGCCGTTCATAACTGCTGATTCACGTGTTCCGCAATTCTATCCTTAAAACGGCTATTTCTTTTTTTGAAGGATTGAAGGATTCGGCTAGTTGCAAGGAACCGCCTCTCAGTTAGCGCGAACAGGACCGAAGAGCCGGTCCAAACGTGTTGCTATTTTTACATGAACTTTCTAGTCTTGAATTTCATTATCATCCTGTTTTCCAGTTAGATGAATATAGAATATTGCATTTATTATTTGTTAAGTTTATGTAATAGATTGTTATTGAGTTGCATGCTCTTCAAAGATTAAGATTTATTTGTTGCGGATTTACTTACTCTTGTACTCTTATATTTGTGTGAATATATTTTTGAACAAAATATTGTTAAAATATTGTTTCTATTATTTGCTAAGAATGAATCATGGATTTGTAAGATTTTGTATTTTCTTCAACGATTTAGGTTTTGTGGATATATTTTTGAACTTCTATTATATGTTAAAGATAGTTAATAGATTGGTGTGCCCTAAAATAATAGGTTTGTGTGAATGTATTTTTAGAGTGAATAGTTTTTTATTTCTGTGAATATTGTTTCTTATTAAGGATAAATGAAAAAAATGTATTTCTTCAAAAAAATTTCTGAATATATTTTTGAACAGAATATTGATGACATATTGTTTCTATGATTTGTTAAGGATAGCTAAGACATTATTCTGTATAATAGTCCATTTTTTCAAAGATCTAGGTTTCTGTGAAACTGTGAATATCTTTTTGTAAAGGCGTATTATGCTTGAAATTTACAGACTTATTACATTTTGTAATAATACAAAATTTTTGAAATATGTTTTGATAATATTTTCCATTGAAATGTTCTTATATAATAAATTGTCTGCATGTAAGAAGCATTTGTTTTAGATTACATGTTTTGGGTGACGATAACCGGTTTGTCTATAGGTAATTTAAGCATATCTAAAAAAGAAATTATATCAATATAACGGATAAGATAACGGT
>CAJQUW010015205.1:0-79785 GCA_907163375.1 Prostheceraeus crozeri | reverse complement strand
TGTACCATAATGACAAAGTAACACTTAAAATGAAGCGCCGTGACAGTTCCGGTTGCCCTTCCAGCCGACCTTCAGAGACATTCTCGGGTTTGACCACACGACCAAAGGATAAAAACGTCAAGCCTTTAACCACATTGCCACACAGACCACAAATTTGAAAAACAGCGAAATCTATATGGATGCCTCACTTCCGAAGTAGATAACCTACTTTTAGTTTACAACAATGGATCCCAAAATCCAAACAGCTTTACTTGGTAACGCAAACTAGCAAAGGGCATCCTTAATAGTATTTATGGAGCAATCAGGTGTTAGCAGAACTTTGTGCATCGCCAAAGTATCATGTGGCCAGTACCTATAATGTATGTAAGTAAGCGTAATATCATTTCTACTCGAGCAAGTCAACTATCTCCAAATTTCACAAACTTGCTAATTGCAAATCTCAAATTAAGCCGGTCATGGCTGCAACTTTAAATAGCGAGTTGTGCTGATGTTCAGAGATGTAAAATAGGCCTTCTGATGATTCCTGATATAAGATGAAGTGGCAGGTATTCAGGTGTCTTTCCATTCTTCAACTGAGGATGCAACTCAATATTTAATTATTATTTTTACAGTAGCAGTGTTCACTAGCAGTAGTATTATTCTATTGATGCGGCGGCTATTTTCATGTATTAAGTTTCTTTCGAAAATCAAAACAAAAGAGAAGCGCAATTTCCGGGTTTTCTAGGCATCAGATGAAGGGCAACAAATTTCGGGTTGAAACACATCATATTGAACGGTCATTATAAATGTATTACAGAAAAACGCCATCAGAGCTGAAGCAGGTGCATTTTCCTTCCCTTACTCTTATACAAAATGAAATCCTGTATTCGGCTGTCTCAGGGAGCACCTGCGAGATGGTGCAAGGTAGGAAAGCATCGACTTCAATGAAGAGCCAAGCCATCATCACCCATAATGAATATTTTCGTGTCCTGGGACAGGATGATGTCTTTCTTCATTCTCGCTTAACAGAAGCTCTATGTGTCCGCTTTAACAAGCCGCAATTATGGGTCAAAAAGAGTTTCTATTTGATTGTGAGTTGATTCCGTTATCACGGAATGTATTTGTAGGTAGTAAGCACAATGATAGAATGAAGGGAGGTACGCTATAAACGCCAGGCACATTCCAAATATAAGCTGTAATTCGGAATAATCTGAAAGTTAGGCTGAAAATTTAGCTTGAATTATTTGCTAAGTATTAAGAGGTGCATTCTAATCGGGCAATTAATTGCAGCATTCCAAGTAGAGGAGATTTCCTACATTTTAAAAAGGAACATTTTCCATGAAACCGGATGTGAATTCTGCTCCGACATCAGATTATGGGTGAAGGTTACTATCAAGTCAAATCTCAAAGCATTTTCATTCACATTAAAAAAGTCAGAAAGTATCAATTGAGTATCGCATGCTGATACTTTTGCAGATATCGAAAATTCAGCTGATTTTCAAATATTGGAATGACAATCGTATTTCAAGCAAGAGAAATTCGTCAAAAACATGTTGCTTCAAATAATCTTCCATCGAAATCAGGAAAAATTGACGATGAAAGAAAGACTTCATCAATCTCCATATGTATCAGAACATTCGTCGAATATGGATCAAAGGGCCTCGAAAGTCGTAGTGCTTTCAAGGGGAAGCGCATGTTTAAGAAATGCTCGCGGCTTTTCGTGGACGTGACGTCGGCGCAGGGCAAACTGCATCGAAAGCATCCAAATAACTTGGTTTTGGTCATCTGAGATCTTCGGCCTCATATCGGGGTTGCCCTGAGTTCTGTCCCGATGCATGTCCCGGCTTTGCAGCATCTCAGTTTAAGAACCTTCTTTTAGTTATGCATGTACTTTGTGATTGAGTAGGCACTAAAATCAAAATTAGGGCGTTATTAGTGTGGAGAGATAAAATTGGTGCCTACCGTCCTAAAAAGGCGCTAAACCTTAACTTTTATAATAATTATATAATGATATCAGACTCTAAAATATCGATATGTTAGTGATTATTTAGTGCATTTTTTACTGTTCTCAATTAATGCCTCATGTTTTTGTATAGGTTAGGGCATTTTAGTGCCTTATCAATTTCAATGTATTTATTTGAAAACTGTGAGTCATTACCTGCATATAAGACGTCTCTGTATATAAATACTGTCAAAAATTCAGTCTAATTTGATAAAAGTTCATGAACTTGGAATGCACTTTTAAATAACGATAAATATATTGCAGGGCATCACAGACGTACAATATTTCATAAGGTATTCTGAAATTCGTTGCTTGTGCTAGCGACAATTATGTTTCTTTAAAGATTGAATACGTGGCTTCTTTCTGCATTGTAAAAGTTTACGGAAGGAAAAAAGTGGAAAAAAAGGAAAAAACGGGACCAGGACCGAAGTAACGGTCGAAACTTGTAGCCGGTGAACAGAATAAACAACATCGTCAAACCGTGGTTTTTCCTCCGTCAACTAATACAACAATTCTGTTTTACGAATCAATATGTAGATAAAAGCACACCTATGGGCCATTTTGTCGAATTTTTAGAATAGAATTGAATATAAGTGTTTATTTCATCACAGTAGTGCGGTGAATGCATCGCAAAACTTCGTACAAAGTTGAAACTACACATTAAAAAGACAAAGAGAACAGCCAAGTCACTCAAGTCACCAAAGTGAATAAAGGAATTACGGACGCGAATAGTTTTTGATCTAGGGCTCTCAGAATCCAACTATTTCTTCTGGTTGGAACGCGACTTTCAAACATTTTACGGAATGAATATTTTTGTGTTTCAAAATTTTCATCTCAAATTAGCGAGCTGTGAGAGGCAGATGAGTTAAGATTTAAATTAAGTGAAGACACCTTCATTTGGGATAATAAAACGGCTTCAGGATCACACTCGATGTGTCACAATGTAGCAAGAGATGACAGATCACATTAAACTGTTAAGACTCTCTAATCTTCAAATACATCATTTCTCTGTAAAACCGACATTCTGCAAAGTTGCTGCATTCCGTCTTGAACGGTGTCTTTATCCCCGAAATCCTCATCATTTTTCATTTCCAGTTGACCAAGAATCAAAGACCTGTGGCCTGACACTTCACCTCCCTGCAAAAGTTTGCATTCATCCTCAAATTAACCACTCATCCTTTTGTTCTCCGGGGCGTACTGCAGCGGCATTGAATTCGGGCCAGCGTTGACAACACGCATTGATGCAAGCCATCTTGCTTCTGCTCTCCCTCCCCGCTGAAGCCTGCTCACGTGAAAAGCACATTAATGTCGACAATTACGAGGCCATGTACAACTTGGAATGAAGGTGTCGCCACTTCCGCTCCTGTCGCAGTCTTTTTCAGAGTTATTACCGTGGAGGGCGCTTTCCTCTTGGCCTGATAAAGGAAAAGGAGGAGAAAAGTAGGATGTGATTGTCGCATTCAAATGTTCCACAGACACATTGATGAGGCTAAGCAGTGAGAAGGAAGCGAGTTATAGATGCTGGCCTCACAACTTGGCAGTTTTGCAGCTCTTTGTTTAACCGCATCAATTTTTATGACGTTTTATCAGCGCCAACACATTTAAAACGTGTTTCTGGGGCAATATCAAGTAATTATTAAATCGAAATTGTTCCAGTTAATGATAAATAACTTACCGAGTGAAATGTTAGTCTATATTTGGAACGAATTCAGCAACGAAATATTTGCTCAGATCGACTGTTACCGCTTGATTACGTTTCCATGTAAACATGGTTCAATTACGCTGAATTCATTCAAATTTGAGGTTCTAATGAGACTTTCTTATGCACGATTTTTAAGATACTTTTGAATGATTTTTCTTGACCAGAGGAAAGCTTGACCTTTTCTTGACATTTTCTTGAAGGCGTCTAAACAGAACGCCTAAGCATTGATTTAGCATTATAACAGCACAACATTCTCAGTTGGTCAGTGTGAAAATCAACTTGTAGGCGAAGGATTGTCTCTCGGCTCAAGAAGCAGACATCAAGGTGTTTAAATTAGATGGAGACATCGCAGGTCTCATTTTAAGAGAAATTAGCTGCGTGGGCGAATTTTTCTCACTGTGCATGTAATTATTTATGGCAGGTGGTAGGATAGCTCAGTCGGTTAAGGCTGCGCTTCGGTACGGAAGTGCAGAGGGTGCAGGGTTCGAGTCTGTCCCCCTCGAGAGTTACCACTGCAACGAACACTAGCCTGGTATGAGTTGTGGGTGTGCGAAGATTGCCCACCCTTGGATGATGCAGGGATGAGTAAAAACAAGATTTTTTTCACTGACGGAAAATAGTTGCGCGTCTTGTTGGATTTGAACCACCGACCTCTGACATTCTAAGCCAACTCTCTACCAACTGAGCTATTGACGAGCGACAGACGGACCTCGGTCCTCAATGGACTGCGCAATCCAATCAGATTGCCTCACCCTCCAAGACATACGCGGCTTTCTAAACTGCCTATAACTGGTCGACATTTTCAGGCTTCCCTCAGGACGGCTCAATCTCAGACAACTTGAAACAGGGATGCGGAGTTGGAGTCGGAGTCTCGGAGTCCTATCATTTTTGCTGCAGTCGGAGTCGGAGTCCCATCAAAATGATAGGACTCCGCATTCCTGACAACTGGCAGAAAGGCTCCAGGCCGGACAACAAAGTCTGTTTTTTTTAAACGTAGGATGATGACTTCGTGAATGATTCACATCAAGTGCATATAAACTCCACATTATAGATACTGGATTGATGTCAGTAAGAAGATTGTAAGAAAGTAGAATTAGAATAGTCATGGACCCTAGATCCGGACTCCTCCAGAACTTCGAGAGTGTCAGACATCATATCGTAAATAGAATACCTAAATATTGAGTTGCATCCTCAGTTGAAAAATGAGAACAGACCTGAATAGCTGCCAGTTCCTCCAATATCAGGAATCATCAGCGTGCCTAGTACATATCTCTCAACATCGAAACAACTCCCTACTTAAAGTTGCTGTTAATTTGAGTTAATGAATGTCCGTCGAAATGTCACTAACTTGATAATTGCAAATCTTAAGCTCACATCAATAGTGAATTATAGACATTATTTTAATTCGAAGAAGAGATGAAATATATTCACCATCATCGATGTTTCCCTCTGACCATTGCACCGTTGCTCCCTGTGTTGTATGTCTTGGTGAACGCTCCGTGTTAATCATTGAAGGCTCTAGCATTCGATCAAAAATGTCTAAATAAGCGTGAAGCCAACGCAATTTGATTGGCATATTGCAACCCACTGTTCGTAAAACAACACGATAAGTCTTATTATGGTCGTCTTTATGATTTCCGAGAAGCCCTTAACTTATGATGTCCATGCAAATCTTCCAATTGTTGTCATTGGATTTTCTAGCTGACTTGGCTATGCAACAGCAGACAAGCTAGGAAACGTGGGAAGAATCAGGTCCGACTATCTGGATTCAATGATTCGATTAACTTTTTGCAAACCCGGTACTTTTATTCTTCCCCCCCCCCACATTTCTGTTGTTGACACCCGGAAGTGTTGCATCGGCAACGATCTTCTCTTGTTCCTACTTGTTCTCACTAACGTCGCATAGCGCTAAGTGTGTAAAACTCCTCTTATCTGACTTGTAGAACATTTACAGCCTCAGAATTAGACAACTGCTCGTCATTTGTCTGTAGACAACAATCACACGAAGTTCATGATCACAGCTGTACCTTGTATTCTAACTGAGTATCCAAGGGACTAATCCTTCATCCCAGGGTTCAAGTAAGACTTCTCAGTCGTGCTGTAGTGTCACTCAGTGACAGATCAAATCCATTCTAAGCCCGATGTGATAAAGTTTGACAAAATGATGAATTTTGAAAAGTTGGAAAACGTGGGGGGGGGAAGAATAGAAGAACCGCAAACCCTAGTTTAATATATATGAAGGTTGAAAAGTCGCCTGAAATGTTGGGTTGATCTATGGGTTGTTTTCGCATGTTGTTCTCCGGGAACGAAATCACTGCGCTGAGGTCATGTTCACTTTTAGTGATGGCCTCTCTTGTGACTATCTCACATGCACGACATGCAATGGTAATTGGTAAATCCATTTCTGCACCCATTATAGTCGCCAGTCTCTCATGCACACTGATGTTCACTGCAGTGAAGTAGCTCCGAGATAGTTTTGACGGTGATTGTAAGTACCTGCCACAGCTATAAGCTCACTGTAAACTGTCACCTCCTAAAATCGAAGAAATCTGCATCCTAAAGCGCGACACACTAGAATTTTAGGAGGTTGCGTGAAATAGAATGCTGACATACTAAAGAGAACAATAACACTAGTGCGCTAGCCTCCTAAAACGCTTTGCTTTAGGATTTTTTTATTAGCTACGAATAGTGTCTCGCTTCAGTGTGTGATTTAGGAGGTGCTGGTTTATAGTGAGAGCTGTTCATTAATAGATGCCAGTCTGAGATGAAACATTTCGAAATAAGAATCCTATTTTTCTTCAATTTTTGATCCTACCATGATAAATGAGTCATGTGATTCAAGACGACAATGCATGACATTTACATCGAATTGTTGCGATAAATTCAACCTATTTAATGCAGGTCTGTGTTCCTTCTTACACGTAGAACCAGCCTGTTCCGGATTGAATTACCACGAATTAGTGACACTATGGACACAGTATACTTAATGTGTGGAAGCTATAGATATCAAAATGCACCTTTAAGTAGTCTATCATAGATTTTAGCAGAAGATAAATGAAATAAAATAAAATATCAAAAATAAAACTTGAATACGTTGTATTATGAGTAGTGACATGCGCGTTTTTTGAAAAAAAGATGCAATATTGTAAATATAGCATAATTGCTTAAATAACGGTGGAATGAAAAAATGAACACTATATTTGTGATCAAGACATTCGAATTGTACAGAACCTGTAGAAAAATGCAGATAAACAAAAATCTCTCTGACAGTGAATTATTAGCGCAAACCGATTTCCAGCAATTGTTACAGAAATTGCAAAGGATGATTTATAGTCAGCCAGCCAATCCGAGTTTCTGCAGGGAGCGAGGCCGAAAATGAGACTTTCACAGAATGATGTACACCCTATGCCTACTATGAAACTGCACGTCTGCCGTGTTCTAGCTGGTTCTTCTCGTTAGACAGGATCAAAGAAAAAAACATGTTATTCCAATGGGATGCAGTTTTGGCGAAAATGAAATTTTCTCTGTTTTCTCTTGTCAACTGAAAAGTATTGAGTCTAGAGTCATAATTTTCGGCATGATATGTCTTCAGATCATTTCCTATCATGTGTACATGATATTATCACACTTCTGATCGGCGATGTATTCGGATTTGTGGTTCAATATGGATAAAGTGGGTCAACATGTTGGTGGTTGCTGACAGTGGGAGGCTTGCCAAATCTGAATGTGTGAAGCTTCATAGATAAATGTTCTATAACATGTTGGGAAATGACCTGAAGACATGCCGAAAATAATGGCTCTAGAGGTTTTCATTTGATAAGAGAAAGCACAGAAAATTTCATTTTTGCCAAAACTGCTGCGATCTGCGTCCCATTGTGTTCTTCTTTGAGCCTGCCTGACAAGAAGAGGAACCGGATAGATCTCGGCAGACGCGCAGATTCGTATCGGATAGACCTCGGCAGACACGAAGATTCGTATCGGATAGATCTCGGCAGACACGAAGATTCGTATCGGAGCTTTTGCTTTTTGTAAAATCAATTTCGGCGGACCGCCTTTCCCAATCACACATACAATAATTATTAATTATTGCCATTAAATTATTCTATTAACTATTTATCATTGTAAATCTGATTGGGAAGGTCGGTTCTCCGATATATATTTTAGAAAGGTAAAAACAAAGTATTCCTGCACTGAAAGATAAATGAATTTCATTTTCATTAACTAAATGTTCACGTAAGCCGATTCACTTAAAATGAGATTGATGACAAATCACATGAAACATGTTCCACACTGACGCAGTTTGCCAAATATCTGTCGGTTAGTGGGCTTAAGTATGCTGAGCTTACACGTGTGCAGATACCTCATAGCCGTCTAATTGCAAAGTTTCTGTGGGAAAAATTTGGATATTACATCCTATTCTATTTTAATGATGCTCCACACGCTTGAATTCTCTATCACATTCATTCCTTGTGCTTCGAAAGCGAATAGCACCATCCTCTATTAATTAAGAAATTTCTTTTTTGAGAGCAGTTGTTGTTAATGTAATGACACTTCACAACTTTGTTTTATTCAGCTAGCCTCATTATACATGTTAAACATCTTTATCTTGCACTTATCTTAAAAATATAGCACTTGACTGAATTTTCAAAGTTCAATTGTCAGGAGTTTTAATCTCTTTTAAAAACTCTTGGAATGAAATATTAGAAGCACTCAATAGAGTTTTCCATCCAATCAACGAAATAATTCCAGAGGTGAAGATCATTCACGCCCATTAAATTTAAAGGAAATTTGCTTTATAATTCTCAAGAAGATTAAATATTACAACAAGCCTTTTACCGGATATGTGTGATCAAAGATTATGAAATATTCTAAATGGAGGAATATTCACAATAGTTTATGACAACAATTCTAAGAAACTGTGAGTTGAAGCAATTGATTTCAATATCAGCTATTCACACGTTTTTTGAACAGTGGCGCGTGATGAGCATTACATTATTTGACTCTTCATTTATAAGGCATTTTTTAAATGTCACTATTGCACGACGTGGTGAAATTCATGTTTTTCATGGTCAACGCACAGGAAGTATATTGAATATCTAAAGAGAATGACAAGTATTAAGTCAATAAAAGACGCCAACACCCTTGATTCCCCGACCGCACTCGCCCGAGCCAGGAATCGAACCGAAGTCCGCGGTGGAGACGACCTCGCACCTTCCTCACTAGGCCACACTGACGGTTCAAGGAGAATGCGAGTGAAGGCAGAAGTCATCTCTAAGTGATACCGACAGCTTGATTCCCTGACCGCGCTCGCCTAACCCAGGAATATTATTGACTTAATGGTTGTCATTGTCTTTAGATATTCAACATACTACGACAGACCTCTGTTGTCATGAAGTATATTTTGGCGAAATTCAGAAATGTAAAAAGTGCTTCACAGTAGGCCGTAAATTTGACCTTGCAGAGGCCAAATCCAACGATATCAGCGGGAAATCATCTAAAACTCTAACTCCTAGCGTCACTGGAACATATAGCCACAAAATCTTATTTTAGAAGAATACAGCCAGAGAAGCGTCTCCTTCATCCATGGACAGTGCTTTTAAATATAAATGTCCTAAATATTTTTATATTTTTCATTTTGTGTGGGAGTGAAAAGATATCTGTCCTAAGTAAGCTGACGGGAGGAAAAATCAACTTCCAGTCCCACGGGATCACAAAGCTAACTTTTCCAATGAAAATTCCTATACAGGACAAATCATAGACTTCCATAAACAAGCTATAATTAGCCAGAGACTACCAAGATATCGATGCAGTTCCTTGACTTACTCATTCATAGATTTCGCGATAGAACCATCAATTTCATAATGAACAATAGACATCTATAAATCACAAAATGAAAAGCTACATTCTTTCGAGAGGAAATAGACGTTTCTTCCCTTAGCTATCTGTCCATCCCTCGGGCTGCACACCATAGCTGCGGGAAAGTTGATATTTCCTTTCTATTTTCACTTTCCCTGGCTACTTGTTTCAGAGGTGAAATAAATTAGCCACAAAGTGTTAAAGTGAAGGCTAGTTATGTTACTTCGAGCTAAGTATCCCACATTCAGGAATAGTCGACTCACTTTGACTTGAGACTCTGTCATGCCGAGTTGAATGGCTAGCCGGGTACGTTCGGGGCCAGTGAGATATCGAGTGGCTTCAAATGTCTTCTCAAGGGCAAATATCTGTCGGCCGGTAAAGGTTGGGCGGGAATGTTTCCGTTTTGCTATATCGAGGTCTGTTTGAGGATACTGAGAGACGGGAATCGCTGAAACAGAGCGCATATGGGATGAAAAATGCTTCAAGATGCAATAGGATTGCTCATTGAACAAATATTATGTTAACGCTAACAATAGCAACTGCTTCCAGGCGACCTCAGAGAATCGATTCAACAATTCAATGCCTCCGGCTATCACGAAGTCGAAATGATATTTCAATATAAAAACAAACCAGGAAGGCAGCGTCATAATCCGCGCGGAAAGCTTTACTTGCTCTTGACACGATCTTGGAGGGTGTGCTGCGCTGGTCTAGGTGATCATCACTCCGCATTAGCAGTTCGATGACTGGGTTCGATTCCCAGCCAGCAAGCCAAGAACAGGGAGCATTGAAATATCATTATGTCCTCGTAAAAGCCGGAGGCACTGAATTGTTAGAGCGATTCTCCGAGGTGTGTATTTAAGCCTTTTTTCATGCACAAATCAATCATGTCAACCTCTACTTGTACTCATAAATATAAGTCTTCAGCACATTCAGCCAGTTTCACTTCTAAGGCAACAGCCTTTAGTTGCATGGTTGAATTCAGACACACTTTTGGCAATTTGATTTATTCCTGAAATAAAGATTGTATAATAAATTGAGCAATGATGTATTGCAGTTCAAGTCACACCCTCTACTTTCTTTATTGTTGTAGGCCTATATGTAGTACTGTCGTTGCGACTCAAATGAGAGGGTGCAGTACTCCTAATCATTTGTGTATTGATAGGGGACAGTCGAGTTAGGCAATATGTAGTTTATATTGCAAGCACATAATTAGACTGTTTAGGAGCCAGTTCACTAGAAGGGCAGACTATTTTACAACCATGACACACAGAGGAATTCCTTTTGAACCATTTTGAATGAATTCAGAGCAATCCGCAAGCGACGGACGACTATTTTTCCTATCTCTGTAAGGTACTAGAAATTTCTTTTTGCCCACTGAGTAAGTTCCTGCATGTGGCATCGTTTTGAATTAGTTTTCCTTTCTAGCAAAGTGAGACGCTTGAACAAATTAATCATGTTGGTTAGACCATCTCGATGTTTGGATTCCCAGAGAACGTGGCCATGTTTACCGGTGCATCGTGCTTTGCTATGACTGGGGCTTCTTCATAATCGAACATCTGGTTTACCCTCGCTCCACAACTTGAATCACAGCATTTTATTAAAAGTCTGAGTTTTCATACAAATTACTTTACCATTCAAAATGCTGTTTATTATCGCTGAAGTTGCCTTTTGAGAATGTCCTTTTACTTTTTGCACTGGTTCAAGCAGCTGATTCGCTGCATATCAGTCACACTGCACCTGCTATGCTGCTGTCAACCAGTTCAGAATCATTGAAATTCGATTGATCAATCCGCTTTCAGGGAATATTTCATTGATCAATGTCCAGCACGTATTATAAACGTTAAGCGACCAATGAGTGTTCTATAAGTTAGTGCCACTTCAGCATTTCAAAGCAATATACCTGAGAATTGTTTCTGTATAAAGGCTCTATTTATTTAGAGTAAATTTTTTAAGGGCACAATAATTTGCAAAGATAAGTTTATTACGATATTATAAGACAATCTTACAAAGAAAGTCTCATATCATTCATTGGTTATCATTAATATTCTTTCATGTTCCTACGTGCTAGACTGATTATGAGTGACCAACAGTCTGTAGTTAACAAAAGTCGCATCCAAAATGTCCAAATTGAGCATCGTCTGAAGGTTCTGTTTTCCTGAAAGACAGCTAGATTATATACAACAATCTACCATTCATTTTGATACTTCAGGGTTCTGAGAAGGAATAAAACAAAAGGGAAAGAGTCCATACTTTTAGTAGTTCCGCTTGAAGAAATATTTTTACTGTTAAAATGGAAAATATCCATTCCGTTTATAAGGCTGATGTTGGCGATATTTTCCCCATTTTTGCATATTCATGCCGCTTCATATGGAATATTATTTTATTAAGTAAAAATATTTTCATCAGTTGCAAATAAAATATCTTAAATTCAAGAAAAATTGCAACTGTAAAATTGAAGGACGCCGCATCAGATCTTACAAGTTGAGATCAAAACAAGCTAATACTCATGGTCTGCAATATTTGCTATTTGTTTTCATAGTGTATATGATAGTTAAGTTATTGCTTGGTGATACAAGCTTTAAGCGTGTGTCAAGCACGGTCCTACACAGAGTGGTGAAGTAGATATAGCAAAAAAACCGAAACATATTTTCACGCATTATGCGCAGTCACGAAAATTCTCCGTTTTACACCAATGCCAGAAGGCAGGGACTTTTTGATGCCCAATGAATTCAAATGATTAGGAAAACTCACAAAATTAACTACATGCTTTTGCCATTACCGCCAAAACTTTGATAAGTAGCATCTGAACAACAAGCAAAGAGTGTTTGACTCTGTTTCTTTGAATGAATCTCATACACAGTAGGCTAATCATTCTTTTTCATTTTGCGATAAACTGCCGATGCAGCAAGGATTCTAAATATTGGCGCACCCTAGATGTTAGTCAACTGCGTTCTGGTTAGCGTATTACGGGCTAATGCTTTGATGTTGTTGAAAATAAAATTGGCGCATCAACACTCCGCACTTGTGTGAAAGGCACTCCAACTCAGAAATTAGAGCTATAAAACAACGGGATCAAGCTGTCCTACACGTGACAGTTGCTAAAGACCGCAGAGGCAGATGATAGAAAATATTTGCCCTAAAGCTTGAACTGAATAAAAAAGCTTCAAAAATTATTGATGAACAATTAAGAAACAATTGAACATTAGTTGAAAATTGATTGAAAATTTTTAAAATTTTATTGTTGTTCTAATTAATCACGATTACATGTGCAGGCCACCTTGCAATGTTGGTTTGTCGGGTTAAGTCTATGACTTTTAGAATGACTGTTGGATCGGATGTGTTGTGCATGATCAAATGCTGCTATTATTCTACTGATACACTTCAAATAAAGATCAAAACATTTTTCTTAAATTTCCGATCCCGAAATTGAATTTCTGGGATTCCGGGAGGTAACGAAAATGAGGAAAAGTCTTAGAAAGTGCCATCAAAATTTCCTCCATCCTCTGTCTACGGCAATTCAGTAAATGTTTTCATTTGTTAATTACCGTATATTTTCTAATAGCACCCGGAGATCTATTAATTCATGTTGTTCTTGGTCGGCTTCTATGTAATTACATTAAAAATTTATCGAAAAAAACACGATATCAACCATACCATTCGGTGAACCCACATGAAAATGCCGGCCTATTATATGACGGCTCTCTCTACTAGTTACAGTATACCGCAGCTTATATCTTTCTTACTTACGCCTGATATCTAGAATAGCCTAAGTATTCTTGTAGCATGCTTACTCTAACATCATTATTCACCACTAAAGTTCGTATTTGTCTTCTGTCTAATTTCTGTCTCTGGTGTCCGTCTTTATATACTTATTATACGTAAGTCATAGAAACCCACTTGCTACAAGGAATTACGAAAAATGGAAGTATTCCAGTCATGAAAATTCTGTCTATCGGTGCATCTAAAAAACAAAACTCTTGTACAGTAGATGCTTGTGAAAATCAATCGTCTTCTTCAATCAACATCAACTCGTCGTCCGACAGAACATCAACTTCTTCCATGTCATAAAGTATACCAGACTATTACATAGTTGTAAAATAGTATTTCATAATAGCTTCTATATTTGATGAAATTTGTTCCCAGGGAAAATCTTGGTAGAGAGAGACTTTATCGCGGATGTCTATGGTCCTAATAATCTGGCATACTTTGCAGTAGTTAGAGGAGGATTTCATGTGATTTCCCGGGGTAGGAAAGACGACTAACCAATTAATTGCCCGAGGACAAAATTATGTAATTGCCGAGGGCTATATAGCAGTGCATTCTATATATGCACTGCTATATATAGAATTTCTGCTATATATAGAGTACGAGTTATACCTTCATGAACTGCAATTTTGGCTTTCTGAAGACAATCAAAATGAAAAATATCTTGAACAATGAAATACGTGTATTTAAGAACAACTTAGATACGGGTACTTCAAAAAACGAAAAATGGGTAACCTCAGCCACCCACAGAAATTTTAGCAAAACGAACTGTTAGTAACTAAAACAACAATTCAACACGCAATACAAAGTCAACAACAGCTAATTGCAGTTAGAGCACACGAAAAATACATCACTCGTTTCATTATTACAGGCTCCGCAGGTCCATATTCTGCAAGACGTGCATTGGACCCAGTCTGGTCCATTATATCCGGCAAACGAAATTTTACACAATCCACATTCGTCATCCTCACTGCAAGTTTAGCTGTCTTCATCCACGTCCGCATGCGTTGAATCCACATTTGACGTTGAGGCGACACTGTGAGACGGGAGAATCGGTCGGCCAGCCGTCACCTTTGCCCCACGGGGTCTTCGTTGATTGGAAGTTTGACCGCGCATTTCTCGCAGCATCCCAATAAGGCTGGAATCCAGGTCACGTCCGATGGCTTCTTCGCCGTGGGTCTCGGACCTTATCAGGCGGGTCAGTGGAGCGTCTCGATTAATGGGGGAAAAGCCACACGCTCTCAATCCACTTATCAGATTCTGCTTGGAGGGACTCTCCAACATCCTCCACAACTGGAACAACATGACTCCGAACGACTGTTTCGGAATAGGCCCAGTTGCCCTGGACTCCCGACGGAAGTTCTGTAGGATGATCCTCCACTTGGCTTTCACAGTTCTGAACACAGCGACTGTTCACCCAGTCACTTCCTGGTCGATTATTTGTGAATCGCTCAACTTCACGACCTTTGGATGCTAGATATCGACAGACGAGGTCTTGAAGAAGTTGTTTAGTCAGACCGAATCCCCACTTGGTAATAGTCTGAATTGTTCGAGCGATGACTTGTTCTTCAGTTTGCGAAAGTTCTGTGGGTCTGCCAGGTCCCGCAACTATCTCATTCTTCTCTGATGCCTTGATATGACGCTGTAGTGTTTAATGAACTATTTTGATGTGCAAAAACAACCGTTATTAATCAAGTCTACCAAAGTCACTGGCTTCCAGTCAGGTACATGGTATGAGAGTTGAACGTCCCTTAGATATCTTATATCAATCATAGATATCCCTGAAATTAACCTAGATAGAACTTTGTCTGAATATTGAAATAGCATTGCAAATAAGAGTGGTATTCTATAAATAGCGGATAGAGGATAGCTATACGATTCTCTGACATAGCTCGTGAAATTATTAGATAAATCCCTCGGGCTAAGGCCCTCCGGATATATAAAATAATTTCCCTCTCTATATCCCAGAGAATCGCATAGGCATCCTCTATCCATTACATAGATCAACTTTCGGTTCCATTTCTATGGTGTCTATATATATGGTCTGTAGGGTCCATAAGATGCTTCTGAGTTTGACCCGGGTTCTATCAGAGACACTTAATGTGTAGACTGCCCTGACCTAACTGCAGTTGGTGGAAAATTTCGTTCATGTTTCATACACGGTGTGCTTGAAGTGGCGGTTTAACTTTTAACATTTCCCAAAAGTTTTGTCAACAGTTTCCGATAGAGTTTTTGACTCTCTTTCAGAAAATCACAACTAAGAAAATCTTTGGGTACATCTATGGACTTGTTAGCTACTTTGATTTAATCAAAGTACTAAAACGACTTAATTGCATTGATTTCCAAGAGGTGCCCCAGGGGTCGGTCTTAGGACCTTTGCTGTTCATTGTGTACGTAGCTGACGTCACAAGAATAGTTGAGAAGCACAATTTTTACATACATTTATACGCTGATGATGCCCAAATCTATGGTTTCTGTCTTCCGTCTTCGACTGTGTCCCTTACTTCCCAAATGTCTAAATGTTTGGATGACGTCATTGATTGGTTTGGTTCGAATAAGCTGCTGCTAAATCAGGAAAAGACGGAATTACTTTGGATCCATTCAAACAGGCGACGACAGTCTGTACCAGGTAGCGCTATTCGAATTGGATCCTCTTGGATATCTCCTGTTTCCTCTGCTCGATTCTTGGGAGTCCATATTGATTCTTAACTATATTATCAAGTTCATATTAATAAACGGGCTGCTGCCTGTTTTTCGATGCTAAGACAAATCCGGTCCATCAAAGCGTCATTACCTCGTTCAGTTTTAAGGAATGTGATCTCTTCCTTGGTGATACAACGTCTGGATTATTGTCTCTCTATAGGATATGGCTTGCCCTCTTGTCGTCTTAGACGGTTGCAATCTCTCGTTATTGTGCAATCATTCCCCTGCTCAGAGATCTTAGATGGTTACCAATTGAGAAACGCATTGACTATAGATTGTGCACTCCTGCCTTCTCCTGCTGTTATCAACTGGCGCCTACTTACCTTGTCTCAGATTTTCAAAAAGTGTCATCAATATCTTGTGGATATCAACTTCGCTTTTCTTCGTCGACCGACCTTGGGAGGTCGATCTTTTATCGTTGCTGCAGTACGTGCCTAGATTGGTCTTCCTACTCATCTCAGGCAAATTGACAGTCTTTGTGAGTTCAAGAAACAGGCTAAGAATCACTTTTATGAACTTTCATTCTTTTAGTCTATGCTTTTATTATCATTGTAAAATGGTCTTACAGTCATGTAACTAAACGCCACTGAAATATAATTCTTTTGAAATTGAAAATTGAAATTTCCTTTACGAATATTTAATTGTCGTTTACGAAAAAACTCATGATGAAGTATCATGTACTTTCTACTTCTTGTTCTGTCATTGACGCGTTTTATTTTATCATTAATATTCACAATTGTCCATTTTATATTTTCATTTTCGACAAGCGGAAACAATTTCGATTGTTTATCTTCTCGTTTTTCCAATGACTCCGTTTTCGCTAACAGTGTTTATCAAATGATAATTCATGTTTGCATTCTATTTCAAAGGAAACCCAAGCTTGGTTACAAAAATGCCTTTTGTTTTATTTCCAATTAGTAATGCGACAAATTTTATCCAGAACGACTTTGCTGATTGTGGAAAGTGACGTTGGAATGTTTTGATATCATGTCATTAAAGAAACACGTTTTTATCGTTGGTGCAGTTTTGATCGTCAGAACTGTAATATACAGAGCTGTAGGAGATGTTCAGTGTTCTGTACGAGCTTCAAGTCTTTCCTCAATGACTCTTGTATGCGGTTAGATTTGAACTTCCTGTCTGAGGATCACTGTTCCATGTCATTAGCCACTGAGCCATTAGAACGCCTGTGAAAGTCCCCAATATTCAAATTTGATGATCCAATTATTATAAAACTATCAATCTGCCATTTTTTAAGGATGGAATGGATGGCCATTATGGAATATGTAAAAGATGAATTCTTAAGAGGAAGAAATCAGAAAAGAACGACCGACAAAAATTTCAACATGAACTTTTATTTCGTTGCTTTTATACAGTTGCTAATGCATTCAAAGCTCACATTTGCGAATTCTTCGGTAATTGGTCAATAAGACATAACAAATAAATATAATATCTATGTCTGTAAAAAAAAGTAACAGCAGCTTTGGCCTGTAAATCTCAAAGCTGAAATTTCTTTTTAATGTTTGATGATGATTTCGTTTAGCCTAAAAGTAAGCAGACTAACATTCAAATGGGACAATATTTGAATGTTAAATGACAATGTATTTTCAATAATGTAGTTTGTCTGCATGGCAATGAATGAAACTAAATCAGTTTGATTTAAATTGCTGAGAAATTTCAGTACTAAATATAGATCGAATATACAAACTGGATTGATTCCATTGCATTGGTAGAGAACTCTCAATGAAATCAAGTCAAATGTAGGTCGTTCATAATCATGCCATCAACAACATGATAAAAATGCGAAATAAACTGCTTTTGACTTTTGATTTATGTCAATGATGTGTTGCAAATGATGCGAAGCAGACATAACTGTGAAAAACAAAATACTTTATATCAAAAATACAAATGGCAAAATGCAGTCATTGAGAAGTACTGTGCTACATAATGTAATTGGTCAAACATTTTAGTATTGACATTAGAGAAAGATATTACATGCATATTTTTAAAAATGCCAATTCAAAATTGCCATTTATAGCCCGAACATTAATAAGAACTTGGGAAAGATAAAGAACAAGTGCTATTAAGACTCGCCACACAGGTGGAGCGTTTTTCGCCGCCCCTTGGCGAATTTTTTTTGAATATCTTTTGAACCAAGTAAGCCATGGGAACCAGAATTCTAAATAGCTTACTTTCTACGTATTGTGCAACTTTTGATTGAAGGATAATAAATTTGGCACTATATTTTTGGCGTGAGAGCTATTTGAAACTTGAATGTTTGTAATATTTTGACTGATTTCGGTATATATTCACTTCTAATTTATATTGCAGTATCAATTCTTGATGAAATAAGTTGAGATTGCATCTAGGATTTCTCCTATCAATAAAAAGTTATGCACAAATGCAAAATCTTTGAATTTGAAATAATCTGCTTACTATGTATGCATGTTTAAAATTTGAAATTCAAATGTGAATTTTTGTTATTTTTGCATTATTTTACTTCTGCATCTAATCAGCAATTATTGAAGATTTTCAGAATCATATTGCTTTTAACCTTAGTGTCTCGATAAAATTCCATCGCTTCTTTACCTGCAGAGACTAAATACTAAAATGTGTATTTTTAGTGATATTTGAGTTGAATTAAAAGTTTGCATTATTTGACCTTTGACTTTCACATCATCCCATGGATGACCTTAGAAATAAAACTGATGCTGTTTTTCTGAATCCCCGTTAAATGCCCTTTCAATTGATGTGCGGTTTTACAAAATTGGTGCAATAGTTTGAGAGATCAGGGGGATCACCCCTTTGGGCGAGGGTTAAGGTAAATTTAATGAAACATCATTGTATCGGTCCGTTATAACGACAAAATGCTTGAAATTCCTTGCTTAAAATGTCCAATAATCAGAAGCATTTCATTTTTGAAATATTCTGTGAATTCAGTAGAATTATGATATAAAATCGGAGATTTATGCTCTTGTCATGAAGTTCTCCCAAGATTCAAATCAAAATATCAACTTTGGTAGTTTGATTTGTATATATTCGGCATTAATAGAAAACCCAAGTTTTGACCCAACAACCCAAGGTCGTGTACGTGTTTACAACACAAACAATTACAAATGGATGAATACATCACATAAAAATTCAAAAAAAAATAAAAAATGTAAAAACACTGTTAGTTAGTAAGTTTTAAGATGGGCGAAGATAGATGTTCATCCAGCTTCACTTAAGCCAACTAAAACATAAATTAACATTTACACTATTATAAGCATAGATCAGAGATCATCATCATGACATACTTGACAAGACATTATCATTATATCGAATCGATTAAAACAAAATAAATCAATTAAGAATTATGCTGCTGAATGAAAATCGTGATGAAATTCGTAAAATGAAAATATTTGTTTAAATTATGTGATTAAATACTTAGAGCAGTACGCAGATGCATTAAAATGCGACAAAGTAGTCTAGCAATCCACATGACACGAATGTAATCAAAAGCACAAAGAACTTTTTAAACAATCTATTCAGAGACTAGATAATTTGCATACATTGTTCTGTTTGTTCCCTGATATTTCATCAAATTTTATGTGCTTGTATATAAGGATATATCCTTGTCAGAGTGTTGATCGCCTACTTGAAAGATGTAAGTGAAGAAAGATTAATCTTTGAATGCACTATGATAAAAATGAACGATATCTTGCACACTTTATTGAATACAGTTCTGTAGTTGGAACGGAGGTTTTCAAGATGCGATCACTATAATTGTTAACATCCTCTGTCGACAGTCTGGTTTTTTGTGGCTTTTAAAAACCCATTTGGGTTTTCGTTAGATTTTTGAAAAACTATGGCTGCAAGTTGGTTTTCAAATAGTGGATTTGACTTTTCAATGCAAATTTTTGCTAATGGCATGTCATTTACAGAGTCGAAGAAGAACTGATCTCATCTTATGCATACGTGAATACGCAAACGGATATGATTTATGATCATTTCATTCTTACAATCTCAACATGGCACCATTACGGTATATTTCCCTGAGTGCAGAGAAACCCTTGAGATGGTTGCACATGGTTTGTGGTTTGATCATGCAACAAGTAAGGCAAATCAATTGCTTGTAAAACGTTTACAATATTCCGCTTGAAAACACTTATAGCAAACGTTTGAGAAGCATGACGTGCTTTGGACTATTCGCTCTAATCTATAAATTACTTGACGTATTGCTTGCATGAGTTTGTAAAACATTAAATGGCGTCAATGTGTAAGCATTGCGAGACAAGGAATTAATGCTAATCATTAAAGGATAAAATCCTGAAAATTCCATTTACTCGATTAAAACCTCTAATTTTGCCTTTGAGTATAAAAAAACAAAAATATGAAATTTACCATGATCATCTGTAGCAGCTCTTTCGAAATGATGCAAAAAGAATCAGCGAATGTATCAGACTTGTGTCAATTACAATTACTCCGTTTTTCTTCAATTCCAGTTCAACTACTTGAGATAATAGCCGGAATTTCACTGTTCGTTTTCCCACCATTTCTTTTTCTTGGCGGACATGCAAAGGTCAATCACTACTGCTCCGCGGAATACAGACCGCGCTTGTAGCTTTGATATAAAATTGCCACCTTTTTATTCCCCATGTGCTTTCGCCTCACATATCTACCATGATCCAAGCTCAAGATCCAGTGCTGTGATATCAAGACTTGTGACTTCTAGGAGACGTTATTACGATTGCAATTACATCTTCGTTAAGGTTCAAATTAATTCAGAGATTTAAATGGGGCTTCTTCAGGAAGGTATGTGCAACTCATTTTCCGAGGTCAAATTAATGGCACTAGCTTTCTGATTTACATTTTCCGATCAGCAATTGGGGGAGTGAGGCGATTTAAAGTGCGTGCTAATGAACAGTGCTGACCGCAAAGTAATTGCAATTACATCTCATTTACTTGGCTAAAAAATGTAGTTGACTACAATTACAACACAGGTCTGGTATTATATATTATAGCGACCATGATCATGGACGATTGCATGTTAAAAATGCAAATGTATATAATCACACTGTAAGTTCGAAAATACTGATAAAGTCTTGGAAAGCAAAGTGATTGAAGACATGGTGAGAGAAAACATCCGGTCACACCAGCAAGACTATCTGCAGTGTTATCCTGAAAATAATTGATCGTCCTTCAATATGACATTCAAGAAACGGAGTTGAGAAAAGTAAAATTGCAAAACCCATTTTTGGACTTTTGAAAAAAGCACTTTTATGAATTTTGGGTGATAATGAAGTTTAGATTTTGTTGTACCGGTGTTTAGTTGTACTAGTTCAAACGTGACAAATCATTCCTGTATTTGTATGTGAACTTGATTTTCAATAAAATTTCACCATCTCAAAAGAAATATGATGGTGAGTGCAAAAAGCCTGGTTGTGCTTAACCAACAGAAGTAATGAGAATTTTCTCATTGCAGCTATATAGTCTAATTGGCAAATATGTTTGACCCAAAACAAATTTCTCATATTTGCATTGTAAATATCATTATCAAACTAATTCCATATTTTAAACTCCCACTAACATCATTAGAATGATTCTTTTATACATGAAAATGACTGCCTAAAGTATTCTACGCAGCAAGCAATAGCAATAATAATAACATTTTAAGAAACTCGAGTTTTGAAAAATTAAACTCGGTGTAAGAAATTCATTTCCAAAAGTTGCATTTCTCTTCACATCATCTTAATTGTATAATGTCAGCTCTATGAAATTTAAAAGGTATTTTTTGGATTTTCATGACAAAATGGGCATATAATTACTTTTCGGGCTCACTACGCTTGACAAAATAATCTAGCTCACCATTTAAAAAGAAAAATTCGAAATTTTTTATTATTTTTCGATTTTTCCATACAATTTATAAAAATCCTCCATCAGCGGTCATATTTGACATTCTTATGTAGCTTTCAAAATTTCCACATGAAGGTACTTGATATTTTTCGCGATTATTTACAGAAGAAAGGGAGATGAAGAGACATAACACCAAATTTAGTATTTGAAAAATTGTAAAAATATGTTCAGAACTAAGGATTTTACAGACATATACAACATTATCTATATTGCAGGCTATTGCAAATCGATGAAAGTCCAAACATTAAGCAGAAAGAATTGAAAGGATGAAACTCACATGGTAATTCCAGATATCAAGCATTCGGAGTTTTTCCGGTAAACGAAACTGGATCAATCAAACTAGAAAAAAATACTGGTGCAAAAACCGAAAATCGAAATAACAAATATTTGCAATGCAGGTGATAGTCGCCAACAGGAGGTTTTTGTAATTCATCTTTAGCTGAAAAGGCAAGTGAGCACACTATATACCGTAGACCGACAATTATCCTACAAAATTACTGACAAAATCAACCGACGATTGTCAACTCCAATATCCTGCGATATCCGACGAATTTGTAGGTTCTCCGCCGACATCGAAACGGATGATTTGTATGCAAATTAACTAAACAAAAGCTGTTGAATATTGATTGATTTTTTCAATTAGTGATTGCTTGACTTTTGGGAAATCTGTATTATTGTGTGGCAAAGCCATAAATTACTAATCAATTCAATTAATTACCTACATTTTTGATAAAATTTAAGCTATAATTCATTGCTATTCATTTTGTCGCTTTTTGTCAGATATTGTAGGTGTTCAGTGGCAATCATCCTACAAGAACTAACAATGACCGACAAAATAGAGTTAGTAAGATAAATGTCTGTCAATTGTCAGTCAACGGCTTACAGTGCACTCCTTCTTTTCATTGATCAATAATCGACGCATAATAAAAGGAAATATACAATGTAATATATAATGTATATTTCTCTTTATTATATTTGGATTTTTGGTCAATAAGAAGAAGGAGTGCTCACTTACTTTTTCCAAAAATATGAATATTTGCAACATCTTGAATTACTTGAGCAAAATGAAGAAAATATGAGCAATGATGCATCATCAAAAATAGAGAAGTATGATGAAGAAGTGCTTATAACAGAACAGTGAGACAGCGAATGTCTCACAGTGGAAACAAATAAAGAGCAAGAAGACGCTACGATGTTCACTCATATAATTCAACGCAGGACGAAACTAAGATATAATTGTATTAAGTCAGTTCCATCAAGTCCAAATGCTTGGACTCCAAAATGATAGAGCTCACAGAATCCGTATAAGATTACGAATACACAAAGGCCGATGCCGATTTAATAAATGTGGGCTGCGGATTCCTTCAATAGTGAGCGTGCCTTCTGAAAAAGGGCACGCCTGCACTTATATATCGGTGTTATAATTTTCATGGTTTCTGAAAAATAGAGTATTGCTACAAACGTGTTACAGTGCTCTAAAGGATGATTTCACTAATTTTCACGACCACAAAAATTAGCAGTGCCACAGATATCTACTTCCATGGTCAGGAAATCTTTAAGACTTACCAACAGGATGCTGCTGAGAGGTCGGAGGACGAAGTTGGATGTTTGGATGAATACCATAAGAAGAAGGAGAACACGATGAGGTCGAGGAATGTGAAGAATTCGAGGAAGGAGATGAGATCGACGGCAAGGTGGACAGGAAGCATGGCATTGTCATAGTCAACAACTGATGCGGCAAAACACCTTTCCCTATAGACTGCCTACGAAGAATGTCATCGATAGAATGAGGAGTCAAATGTCGTTTAAAAGGAGTCACAAAAGAGTTATATCCGCCTCTTCCTCCTTGAATAAATGCGAGAATGTTCAATGTTGAAGCCGCAGGATCGAATTCTGACCATTGTGGCTCACGAGCGATTGGTATCCGACACGGAGGTCCGAAGTCGAACGGCGACGTCATAGTAACGGCGAAAGTCAACTTGGAACTGATATTTGATAAGTGCGCCATTTTGAGTAGAAAATTCCGTGCCAATCATTTGTAGGTATTAACAAACAGCCACTCCTTGTGATTGAAGAAAAGACGCGTCGACCTATCAGATACAGCTGTCATTAATATTGCGAACAATGTCGATTGTCCACATCGTAAAATTCAGTTCTTTGACGACATTTCATGCATCTGTAAATCAGAAGATTAAAACAAAGCATTGACATAACATGCATTTACACAATTTCATTTGCCGTATAGAATGTTTGGTGGCTAAGCTGTACCCGGTGAGCCCTTGGGAGAATTAGAACGGCCTTTGTGTTTACAATGAATGTGCACTCATACAAGCGACTTATTGCTGCGAGAGTTTTCCGCTTCCAATAGACATGAAAGTATTGAAATGACTTCATAAGTAAACGACTTCAGTAAACTACTTCGTTTAATTGAAGCCTCCCATCCACATATCCACATATCGGGATTATCTATATAAGGGTTTAATTCAGCTGCTGAAAAGCTTTTTTGAGAGAGGGATTTTTCTGAGATTTTATAGCCCATACTAAGTGACAAAAAATAATCAATGTCCTTCAACTGCCAAATGGATAGAGAAATCAGGTGAGTATATTTGAATGTTTGAAACACATGTTCATCAACTCTGCAGTTTGACAACGAAATTTCTCCAATCAAATCCCAAAATTCCATAAATTTCCTGATGTGCATAATTTCAGAATCACAACGTATATGGTACACAATCAGTAATTATAAGTCATCATTTATGCAGCCATACATAAGAGATCAGACATCATACATTTTCCAGAAACATTCAAGCCTTCATTTAGATGACATATTGTTTTGCGATCCTAGACAAGTCAGTAACAATTTTGATAATTTTTGAATGAAAGCGCAACCGCTTCATGAAACGCTGTGACGCTGCGTAGCGCCCATTGCTAACATTTGTCACCATCCTCAAAATATAACTAAAAGTAAAGATATGTGGATAATCTTTCATAGGAATGCTCAATTATTGTGTTAGAGTAGAAAAACTCAGATGAGATAATTGATGCAAAATCTACTAGGGTGGGCATTCCTGCCGTTTCTCATTACATGTACAGTTTCGTGAAGTTCCCCGCAGTTTGGAAGGAGGCATACCTTATTGTTCAAGTGTCTTGCCCTCAACGATGCTGATTGTAAATCACTGACCGATATATGTAGGCCTATGTCCGAAAGCGAAAATGATTTGAAGATTTTTAATGATGAAGGTGAGTGGTCTATCCACATATAAGTCTAAGTGATTCCACAAGAGTTAATAAAGATAATGGCAATCAATTGGATGGGAGATCAATTAAGTCTGATTCACTGCCACGCGTGATTCACGCGTAATTACGGAACACCCCAAACATCCGAGGTTAAGGACATTCTATTCTTCTACCCGCTACATACGCGCTGCACTAAGAGTCAGAAATCACTTGATCTGATGCTGTTAAAACATGGGAAGTGTTTATGAATACGCGCGGGCGAGCATTTATAGTTTGCGCGTCGTCTACGGTTGTCTGCGTTGCCGCTTGAACCACGGATGAACCGCTAAGCATGTTCTGTCTTCCCTGAGCATGAAATTGAGGTCCTATCACATTGTTTAGCCTCTGATACATGCAGACACATGAGACGCAAAGTCTATATAACAGATGTTGCAGCAATGTCACGCATAGCCACGGATGTTTGGGGTCATGTGTAATTACTCATGGTTTACGCGTGAATTACGCGTGATTGAGCGTGGCATGTCACCTAGTGTTGCATCTAAAGTCGATTAACCCTCGCCGCACATTAGTCCGGCAGCCAGAGCGAGTTTCTGCAGGAAACGAGGCCGAAAGTGAGACTTTCAGAGAATGATATACACACTATGCCTACTACGAATTTGCACGTCTGCCGACTTCTAGTGAGTTCCTCTTCTTGTCAGACACGATCAAAGAAAAACACATGTAAATCCAATGGGACGCAGATTGCAATTTTTGGATAAAATGAAATTTTGTATGTTTTCTCTGATTAAAAGAAAAGTACCAAGCCCAGAGTCATAATTTTTGACATGGAATGTCTTCAGGTCATTTCCATTCATCTTTATACATCCCTGTCTATATAGCTAAGCGAATTTAGATTTGGCGAGCCTCTTAATGTCGGTAAACACAAACATTTTGAACTACTTTATCCATATTCAACCACATTCTCACATGCAATGTCGATCGGAAGCATGATAATAGCACATGCACATAATAAGAAATGACCTGAAGACATTCCATGTCAAAAATTATGACTCTGAGCTTAGTACTTTTCGTTTAATCAGAGAAAACATACAAAATTTCATTTTAGCAAAAAATTGCAATCTGCGTCCCATTGGATTTACATGTGTTTTTCTTTGATCCTGTCTGACAAGAAGAGGAACTCACTAGAAGTCAGCAGACGTGCCGATTCGTAGTAGTCATAGTGTGTACATCATTCTGTGAAGGTCTCACTTTCGGCCTCGTTTCCTGCAGAAACTCGCTCTGGCTGCCGGACTACATGGGCACTTGTCCGAACGCGCCACTGGGGGCGAAATTCGCTCCCTGCTGATCTCCTAAACTATTGCACCAATTTTGACAAACCACACATCAATCGAATGGGCATTGAATGAGGATTCAGAAAAATAGCATTACTTATTTTTTCAAGGTCGTCCCTGGGCTGAGGTGAAGGTCAAAGGCAAAAAACGGCATTTTTTAGCAAATTTCCATTAGATCACGATTTGAAATGGAAAATGACAACAAAAACTAATACTCGTAATCAAAAGATCTGGTCAGTTGGTTAATAAAATGATGATCATTAATCGCTATGAGATTACATCATAGTATTAGATGAGGTCAAAGGTCAAATAATTTAAACTTTTAGTTCAACTCAAATGGCACTAAACATTTTAGTAGTACAGTATTTAGTTTCTGCAGGGGAAAAAACTTTTGTCGAGACCCTAGGCTAAAAGAAACATGATTCTGCAAGTGTTCAATAATTGCTGATTAGATGCAGAACTTAAAAGTACAAAAATAACAAAAAAACCTTATTTGAAATTTGAATTTCAAATTTCTGACATGCATAAATAATATGCAGATGATTTAAATTTCAAAAACGTTGTATCTGTGAATCTGTGACTATCTCTATTGATAGGAAGAATCCTATGCAATCTCAACTTATTTCATGAAGGATTGATACCGCAATATACTTCAGAAGTGAGTGCCGAAATCAGCCAAAATATGCTAAACATTCAAATTTTAAGACAGCTCTCACATCAAAAATATTGTGCCAAATTTGTTATGATTCTCTGCTAAAACTTAAAGTGATGATGCGGGACGAAGATATTAGACTTGTGACTTCTGAGACTTCATTTAGCTTGGAATCAGTGATGCACAAGATTTTGTTGGTGTCGCCGAGAAGAACGACTATAATCATCTAGCATTATGTATGTAGATGAAAAGAAATCTTTCTTCGGAATGCATCGATATATCATCTTTCACTTTCGTCAAGGTAGAAATTGCAACATAGAAGCTGTCCGCATGTATCAAAATGTTTGAAATGCTCAATGAACTCTCAATTAAACTGCAAAGTTCAGAAAATGAGCATGACAAGCGCTCATAAGTTTGACAGCTGTAACTTCTTCACAAACCAAGAAGGTTCAATGTCGGTGGAATTTTCACTAATATAAATACAATAAATTTAATTAATTAAAGCAAGCTACAAATTTACATTAGGCTTTTTAAAATTCAAATGTGTTGTTGAAATAAATTTATGTAATTTTTCATATTTAAAATGCCATCAAATGTTAAATGCTACCCCTTTGTAAATCATCATGTCATAGTGATACATAGGCCAACAAAATAATAAAAATGCCGATTTCTGATAGGCCTCCTTCATTACACGTATTCATGTATGTTTTAGTGTTAGAAATGATTTGTATTTTGTAAGATATCAATAACACAAATGCTGCAGCAAACACTATCAAAAATCCTGAAAGTATTACCATGTGCAGCATTAAATTTCATTGCGGAGTCATTTTTATCATGAAATCTATATTTATTTAAACGTCTCCACAGTTTTTATTATCGTAAAAAGAATAACTTACATAAGCATCTGAATTCAAGATATATCACAAAAAGGGACAACCATATATAGCCTATGCAACAATTCAATGCCTCCGGCTTTCATGATTCACCGTAGCAAAGTGCGTCAAGGCAACAAAACTAAAATACAATAAGCTAACGATCAGTCAATTTTTAAAAGGTGCAAAATATGATTTATAAAAGAATATTATTAGGCTATATCCCAAAATGTCTAAGAATTTAAAAATGCATACTAGAAGGACAAACAGAGGTTCTCCTCTCCTCATGTGGAATGAATTGGCGAGAAAGTTGTTCTGTTCAAAATTACGTTTATCACTTTTATATTGAAAAGATTCTATTTAACAGTCTGCCCATTCAGATGATAAGAGGACAGGTCTGTTTCCAATCAAAATACCAGATCTAGCTAATAACACAGCGGGATTACGCTATCTAAAATCTACCAGGTTTGCAAGAGAATTAATATTGGTTCCTTAAGCTAAAACGTGAAATAAAATTCTACAAAATATGCATGCAAATTTATTGATTATTTTGAATGAGGTCATCAACAGGAACTTGGTCAGGACGATCGCGTTTCGACCGCTAAATCCTGGACGCTCAAACCCGACCAAGAGCGGTCCTGTACATTTAAGATGCACAGCCTGAAAAATTAAATTTATAATAGAGAAAAATTAGCATCTCTCAAAAAAAATATAATCAACTCCAGGCAGTACAGGTTAAGAGGAGGGGAGAATCATCCATGAGGTCGAAATGATATTTCAATGCACCTGCTCTTGCCACCACCATGAAAATGGCTTGCCGGCTTCATGGAAAGCCGGAGGCATTGAATTGTTGGATCGATTCTCCGCTTCTCCGCGTATCTGTGATCGACTTTGCAAAGTGATGTGATTGCTGCCAAGCTTTACTCAGAATGTTCATCCAAGGATGACGACAGATTGACACTTTTCAGCTTATTCATGTGACTATTTGACTACAAGCCATCTCTGATCCACTCTTAGTAGGGGTCGCAATACCGGTATCTTCCATTTTTCAGAAATACCGAAAACCGGTTTATTTTCTGCTGCGTTTCTATTGTGAAATCTTGCTGAACAAATAATGTCAAGGAAATGAAAAGAGATATTGGACCGAGAACACTTCAAAATCACTGCACAAATCAATTGGTTACAATATCTTCACAATCCGTAATCCATGCTCGGCAAGAGATGTGACCACAACTCGTGAAGACATGCTGCTTCGAATATGAATAAGAGAATACCAAAGAAGAGGAAAATCCACTAATCTCCAAGATCGATCGTCAATCTTCTGAAGAAGCAGAGAAGGTGGAGATGCCATCACAAGCGAGAAAGACAATGAACATCTGGAAAAAAGCAATTTCAGAATCGTTGCACAAAATTCGTCGAAACATGGCGGTCTTGATTTCAGTCCAGCCATATCAAGTGAAATTTCATCTGCAGATCAGAGTAGTCAGTTCGAATTTCATCTTCAACTTTTACGATTGTCTTCTCAACATTCCATCGACTTCAGTGGAAGCGGAGAGTGTTTTCCACTTGGCTTGGCTTCCCAACCGGCTGTCATACAGAGCATTAGATGTTTTGTGTCTCATTGGTTGAAACATTTATCAGAAAGAAAATCGTCGTAATTTACGACTACGACTACTTTTAACATGGCGCACTCATGCACCCAGGCCCGGTACATTCGCTACCTTCAATAAGATTTGTTCGACGAAAATATATGTTATGGATAGGTTTTTATTTACCGGTTATACCGGTAGTACCGGTTTTATCATTGCTTAAATACCGAAATACCGGTTTTGTAAAAGTGGTCCGGTATTGCGACCCCTAACTCATAGAGGGCATGTTTTATGAAGTACAATGTACAAGAGGTATGTCTTCAATCTTGTGAGCAATTTCATCAATTCATTGGTCCCTCAAAAATTAGCCTCACATAAATGATATTTGTCACCAGTGGTGGTTCGTTCATCAGGGCAGGTGGGACAATGCCGCATCTAGTAGGCCTAAATGTGAATAATTACGGTTAGTAATCCTGAACTCTTATGAACGAATAAGCAAATCTAACAACAATAATTCAAATAAGAAACTGAAAAAAAACAGTTAGACGTTGAGTTGACATATTCAAGATCGTTATGAAGAAGCCATCATTGGTGTTGACATTGTTTTATTGCAAACCTTCGTGACAGAGACGTTGTCAGACTCTACTCTGCAGGAATACGTGTCAAATCGGCAGAGTGGAAGGAGCCCTCAGCGTCTCTCATTGGTTGCTCTGATTCCGCATTCACGAATAGTGAACACAGAGAATTAATCATCAGGAATCTCAAATTAAATTTTAGCCTAAATGAAATGTTAGGGCAGGGAGATCTCACCGAATAACCGGAAAACCGGGAAAAGCGAGGCTTGCATTGTCGAAAATAATGGATTGGTTAGATTCATCATTTGTTTTAGAAGAAATCTATCAGCCCGATGTTGGCAAACAAAAAAACTAATTTCAATGTTCCGAGTACTTTCAGTGCACTCCGCGCATCATCTTCAAAGAAGCTAGCTGTCGTATCATTCGGACACAAGCAGATGAATACACTTCAGACATGCATTGCAGTTTGAGGTGAATCAAGCACAACGAACATCAAAACAGCTACCAGCGTGTTTTGTAAATAGTTTTTCATTTCTTTGCTATCTTTGTCGAGCTTTAGCTTACTACTTAATTTTGGATTTTTTAGTAATGTAATTCTCTTGGTTTTTCTGTCTTTAGTGGTATTATGTCTTGTGGCATATTATTCTGATGTTCGTTGTGCATCTAACACTGCAATACATGTCTGAACTCTATTAATCTGCTTGTGTCCGCATGATAAGACATCTGAAGACATCAGTTTCTCTGAGGATGATGCGCGGAGTGCACCGAAAGTACTCGGAACATTGAAATTAGTCTTTTTTGCTTGCCAACATCGGGCTCATCAGGGATTATCTCTAGAACAGATAACGTGGCTTGCATGTATGAATTTGAAATATCTGTATCAGACTAACTTCGTAGAAAAGTGGAAAATTGCGATCCCTGTAATAGGGCTTATACGCTCTAGGTCTAAGTGAATTGAAATCAAGAGGGTAGGCTGCCTACAAGTAGATTTGGTTCGGTAAAAGTCCGTTGCAAAGGTTCTGGCGAAGTGTGCGAAATATTACATTAAGGAACAGGCCTTTTGTGCCTCACAATTCAATTTTTTTCAATTATAATCATATTCACGACATGTGACATGCATGTGACTAAATTTACAAGTTTTCAAGGGCCTGATCCAAGGGCCGCGAACCTCCACTGAGTGCGATTCTAAATGGCTTGATGTCAGAAACCTGACCTTTCAGCAGGATAAACATAAACAGTTAAGCACTTTATCTTCTTGCAATGGATTTCATGAGATTTGGCATTATAGCGGCCTCCGTGAATATTCACTTCCTTGAATCGTTTCTTTCGTGTCGCAACTTACTACTTTTTAATTTTTTTAGTAACATGTAATAAACGTGATTTTCAATGTTGAGCATGTGACGTGATGAACAGAATTTCACAATGCAGATTTTCCATTCAACAGTGTCGTCATCCTTTGATCCCGACGTTCATCATTCTCTAAATGAAGAATAATGGATCGGAAGTAACCAAGAGATAATTTGAAAAATTTCTCTATGCGAAATTCCAAATTGAATGGAATGTCTAAGATCAAAGCCCTCAACACGTCTGCGATCCCATTTATCAGCTGAGTTGAATGAGTTAAGCAGGAAAACGCACAAGATCATGAACATGTACGGTGGACTGCACCCAAGAGCAGACAGTGATCGCCTCTATCTGCCTGAGATAGATCTGGGAGGCAAAGGTTTGAAAGAAATCGCGGAAACCATCGAAGGAGAAGACGGAAGCCTTGCAGACTCTGTAAAAGAAAGCAACGACGATCCACTGCTGGCGGTGGTGAAAAATGGTGGTCTGTACAAGCCTGAGTCAGAGACCCTTGATGATTGGAAGAAGGCAATCGATGGTATGAGAATGTGCTTCATGGTCAGTATAGCAGACAAATGAAAGGCAGAACATCTAAATCAGCATGCCATGAGTGGCTAAGGAAAGTCAACTCCAAAATCGACATTGAGGCATAAATACCTGCAGCCCAAGATCAAGCCCTTAATACCGAAGCTCAAACAGCCTACATCATGAAGACATCTGCCGACTCAAAATGCAGAATATGCAGAGCCGCAGACGAAGCCGTGTCACAGGTACTAACAGCGTGTTCAAATGTAGCTGCGATTGAATGCCTCAAGCGTCACAATGAAGTAGCAAGATTGATGCATAGAAGCATCTGTGAACACTACGGCATGAAAGTTAGCAAACAGGCATGGAGACATAACTGGAGTCACTGACAACGAAGAAGTGCAGGTACAATGGGACTTTGAAATCCGTACCGATAGAAGAATCACAGTGAGAAGGCCAGGTGTAGTCCTCATTGATCAGAAGAATAAGATTGGGATTATTCATCGACATCGCAGTGCCAGATGACCACAATATCGGCGAAAAGGAAAGAGAGAAGATGGAGAAATATCGAGACCTGCGGCTGGAAATAAAGAGACCATGGAATGTAAATGCTTGACAATGTAAAGGCGTCGTGCCAATCGTAGTAGGAGCCCTTGCAGCCCACACAACCAAGCTTCGCACCAGTCTGTCACAGATAGACATCATAAACCTGACTTGTTTAAAGCAGCAATCCTGTGAAGTGTCCACATTCTCAGGCGAGCGCATAGAGTAGATATATTAGGCAGAGTGGCAACTCCGAATTTATTAAATCCCCAATGTGTATCCACTTTCGATTTTATTAAATGAACTCAAGGGAGATACAGGTGGTATTGTCACCAAATGTGAGACATGCAAATTTTTGCAGTTTTGAAGGAATTGCCACGGAATTGAATGATCATGATTGTAATGCAGAAGGAATGATGGTATTTCGCAGATTCTCATGACAGACTTGGAGATTTAATGTTTGTTACATTAGCAATTCCATGGATTCCTATTACTTTCATGCTCAACCTCAAGAGTATTTTCTTAAGCGTGATCACATCACAGGCATCCTGCCACTGGCAGAGCAAAATCACATAATCAAAGACAAAGATTTCAATTAACTTTGAAAGATGCAAATGGGTCCACATCACTGTTCAGATTCAAGAAATGAAACATGAATTTAGTGACTGATAAAATCATGCCGATGAAAATCGAATCAAAGACTTGAAATTTCAGCCAAGAAAGCACGAATAATATCGCGACTTTTTCATGAAGACTTTCATTATAAAACGGATCATGAAATTCACTTGCAAATTAGCTTGATTTCCGCTTAGTTAGGATGCATATTAGCAAATATTCATTCCTTTTGATATCCAACTTGCTGCATACTACTTACATAGAGGAGTCATCTCGGTAGTATATAAATTGGCAAAATTTTGGCTTTTTTCAAAAGTGCTCAAATATTTTTTTGGACCACGGGAGCGTTGTCTCCGCAAAAACTGAATCTTTTGATTTAAAGATTTTCACTGTATACAGATACCTTTTTGAGTCGACACTCTACCTACATATCTGTATATATCCCTACTCTATGAGCGAGCACTTGACCTCCCTGAGTCCTGGTAGGACTACGAGGTCTGAGTCATGATGTACACCGACCAAAAAAGAATGATATCTGCGATCGTGTAGTATTAAAAATGCAATAATACTTAATAATGTTGAAAACCGAAAAAGAATACTGGAAGCACAAACCAGAGGAAGTTACTGAGAATGAGAAAGTCAAGATTCTCTGGGATCTCGGAATTCGGATGGACAGAAGAGTAAATGCAAAGCAGCCGGACATCACATTGAATAGACAAAGAAAAGAAGGAAGGAAAGTTAATAGACATCTCAATCCCGGAAGATAGAGACATTAAGAACAAAGATTCAAAATACCAAGATCGAAGTGCACAAACTGTGCAAAGCGAAAGCTGAAGTTGTACCAATTGTCATCGGTGCGCTTGGAGCAACAGCTCAGAAGTTGAAGGACTACCAGGTGGTCATGTCATTCACAAGTTGTATAAAGCAGCGCTTCTCGGAAGTGCACATATCCTCCGAATGCACTTCTCAGAGACTTCGCAAGTCTCCAAGACTGTATGCATCACCGACCATGACTGTTGAGAGTAAAAAATGCTGAACAATAAATGCTGAACCCTCACACTTTCGACATTAGGGGAAGTCGGGATATGATGAGACATATTTCTTTTTCGCCCTCTAACTCGTGAAAAAATAAAGTTAGACAGTCGGTCTTTTATATTCAGCAGTTCCTTTTGATCAAGATCAATATACAACAGATGAATTTTTCTTAAAAATACATCACTCGTTCAAAATTTTGAAATTATTGAAAAGTGAATTGTTTTATCATGCCCTTATAGTCGGGCATGAAGAAACAGGATTGGGGCACTACTCGTTAAAAACGATGCTGTAAATAAATTATGGAATGCGACTATGGTACAGTCGTAGTGTTAGTTAATAGAGCATATAAAGAAGTAAAAGAAATCACAGGAGTCATAATCTTTTCATCAACTTTAAGTTAGCCAGCTCAGTTCGTCGCTCACCTCAATTGTAGCAGAATTCAGGTCAAAATGAAGTTTCCCTTATCTGCGTCGAGTATATTCACGCACCGATGATGAGAAATAGCGAGATTCCCCTTTCAGTGATACGATTGGCCAGACAAACTTAGTCAAAACGTCAGTGTATCCGATCACAGAGAACTGCGCCTGTTTCATCTTACCCCGGCTTCCCCTACGTGTCATTGTCGCAAGCGAATGTGATAGTAGGGTCAGTATCCTTTGTTTTTGTATTTGAAATCAAATTTACATCCGTGGTATCAACAATTATAAGGAGGATATTCAGCAATATAAATGAGAGAATAAGAAGATAGATTCTGCTATTGATTGTACGATACCACACAGAATTCTAACTGAACTTTTGCTGATGCTATCATTTCTGATAGAAAATACGTTTCTTACAATCCGTCTCCTCTTTCACACAAGACAGTGCATGTATATGGTATTTCAGAAATGGTAGTTTGAACAGAAGTTTTCAACATGGACAGTTGATATTTGTGATGCATGAAAGGCTATGAAATGTGGTCACGAAGGACTCTAAAAGCCATGGATTGAACTGCTTAAAGATAGGTTTGTCAGCTAGTCGTCAGACATTTGAATGTTTCCATTCAGTCAAATCTAAAAGGCTTCATAACTCTTCGAAATAAGTTAATATAAATTAGATGTGCTTTCAGTTAGATGATTCGTCTGCAGCCGTTCAAAACCATCACACTAGTCGCAGAAACTATTGAATTGTCAGTCACAATTAATCAAATAAAACGCTTGGTAGCCTCAGAAAATTTTACATAGAAAAGATCATTTAAACTGCGGTAATTAACTGCTTATTGTGCTTAAATAACGTCAATTTCAAGTTGTAAGCATCAGAATGATCAAATACTGAGTTAAAAGCCCATTGGGTGCACGTGCGAATGTCTCAATCTTTACTTCATTCCCTGCAGAAACCCCAGACATCAAGTGCAAGTCCTTTAAGTATGTCTCCCCTGATCATTCAGATAAAGTAAAGCCAATACCAGCTTTTCCAGATAAACTACGAGTAACTCCCTGAACAAGTGCTCCATGCATGGCAGTTATGTTCTTATTGTTTTCACAAGAACCGCTTAAGAATAGCAAAATTCTCGTTCAATACTTGGTTGCTAGGCATAGAAATAAACTGTTTATCTGAAGTTCGCTAGAATGGAAATTGACTCAAGGTCGCGGCACATCCGAGGGAACTAAGTTGGGGCATGAAGAACCAATTAAAAGCTTCGATTTACTCATGTGACTGATTACAGACATCGGCAGGTGCATCTAAGTGAAAATGCGTGCGATTTATGTGCCGTTATTGTGCATTGCATGAAGCTTAATTTCCATTCTAGAGGTTTTATTGTTGTCAATTTCTATGTTGCTAGGTGAGACAGCGGAGAGAAAGCGCTGCAATTCGATTTCTACGTGTTTACGATGTGGAGTGTACGAACTTCATTTGACAAATATCTAGCTGGTCCCTTTTATCACTTACCCTTGTGCGTCGCAAGTTAAGTCATGACCTAATAAAGTCAAATCAATAGCTTGATATTGCGTGTGAGACGACTGATTTGAGTATCATTCAGTCATATATAATGAACCGCTTCAACGTTTCTTTTCATTAGCAGCATGAAGTTCTTGTTGGTTTTGGTATCTGTAGTGGCTCTCGCCGCTGCTGGTAGTGTTAGAAGACATGAAGAATACGATAATCGGCGAAGTTCATCAGAAATGGGCGATCATAACTCTGGTCACGGCAGTGATACCTACAGATTTGTTATGCCAAAACACGAGGATGCAAACAACAACGGATATGACTTGATGATTGAGCGACCGAGTCAAAATGTGTACGGTTCAAGGGGGAAATCGGCAAATGAAGATTTTCTTGTGACCGTGACTTACGACCACCCCGAAAATGGAGTAGAAACTAATAAGATGGAAAGTAAACACAGCGGAGATCATGGATCTGTTGTTATACCGCGACACGTGTATGAAGCCATGATTGAGGCGATCACAAGTATGCAGAATTCGAAACACCAGAAACAATCTGCTGGTCCACAAATTGCATATCAGCCTTTTGGACCGTCGAATAGACCGGCTGGATATGTGCCACCTCCATTCCGTCAATCCACACACGGTTATGGGCCTGGACCTACGCCCATTCATGTTCCAATGCCTGCTTATGGTCCTGCACCTCAACCAGCTCAAGGCTATGGACCAGGTCCAGCGCCCGCCCAAGGCTATGGTCCTACACCCCAACTCGCTCAAGGCTATAGACCAGGCCCAGCTCCTCAACCAGCTCAGGGCTATGGACCAGGCCCAGCTCCTCAACCAGCTCAAGGCTATGGTCCTTCACCCCAACTCGCTCAAGGCTATGGACCAGGCCCAGCTCCTCAACCAGCTCAAGGCTATGGACAAGGCCCAGCTCCTCAACCAGCTCAAGGCTATGGACAAGGCCCAGCTCCTCAACCAGCTCAAGGCTATGGACCAGGTCCAGCGCCCGCTCAAGGCTATGGTCCTGCACCCCAACCAGTTCAGGGCTATGGACCAGGCCCAGCTCCTCAACCAGCTCAGGGCTATGGACCAGGCCCAGCTCCTCAACCAGCTCAGGGCTATGGACCAGGCCCAGCTCCTCAACCAGCTCAAGGCTATGGACCAGGTCCAGCGCCCGCTCAAGGCTATGGTCCTGCACCCCAACCAGTTCAGGGCTATGGACCAGGCCCAGCTCCTCAACCAGTTCAGGGCTATGGACCAGGCCCAGCTCCTCAACCAGCTCAGGGCTATGGACCAGGCCCAGCTCCTCAACCAGCTCAGGGCTATGGACCAGGCCCAGCTCCTCAACCAGCTCAGGGCTATGGACCAGGCCCAGCTCCTCAACCAGCTCAGGGCTATGGATCAGGACCAGCTCCTCAACCAGCTCAGGGCTATGGACCAGGACCAGCCCCAGCTTCCGGTCAAGGCTATGGACCAGGACCAGCCCCAGCTTCCGGTCAAGGCTATGGTTCTGGATCGTCCTCTAAGAACAGCCGGGGACCAGTTTTGATGAAAGTCCTTAAGCATCTGGTCGGATCTCAACGCGGTCCTAAACATATGGAAAATTCTCGTGAAATAAAGAAACCAGCTAGAGGTCGTGAATCACACAATTCCCGAAAAGAATCATCCAATACTCTATCTAAGAAAAACTCTCCTCCCAGGTACCTTGTTGCAGTTGTATAAAAACATCTGACATCTTCTGTTATGCCTTCGTTAAGAATAAATTTACGTGACTTAACCTTTTGCCTTTTACTTGCATGCAATTATGAAATTATTAGCAGGGATACCATGTTCTACAATTTTGACAAGAAGTAGATGAAAACTGTGCTATTAGGCTCATTGCAATATGAAAATCTCCATCCTCTTAATTGAAAAATAGTCTTATACGCGAATGTAGAATGGCAAATGCATTTTTTCATTTCTATGTTCGCTATTTGGTCGCTTTGACCAGAAATCCAAAGGTCATTTCTTATTCAATTTTTTGATGTTAAAACACCCGAAAAAGCTTAAAACATTGATTTACTGTGATTTGCTGCTATCCATCTAGGCTAAGGCGACTCCTTATCCTTAATCAATGTTAACTTCATCTTACGACTGCAGGCAATAAAGTAGCCTACAACAAGCAGGATTGTCGGATAAGTTGATGATAATATACACTACCAGCTGCAATTTGTCTGGCGGTAATTCGATTCTCATCTGATAAGAAAATGCAACTACGTTAATTGACACTGGACTACATGTAAGACTAAAAGCTAAAAAGCATTCATCTCATTGGATAAAACGGCAGAGGAAATTCTTTTAATTGTAATAATAGAAATCCAAATTTTCACTTCTAAGTTTGTGGTAGGACAAGAATGGACAGCACCTGGTTGATGGCAATTTCAGTCGCTGGACTATGCGCCGATTGCTAGATCTTGAGAATTTAACTACTGAAACATGCAAGTTGTTGATTTTTGCAACAAGGCGATTTTATTTTATTAAAATGCTTTAAAATGCTAAGAGGAATGATAATAACCGCCAATATTTACAAGGTGCACTGATAAGCCGCTTGTACCTGACCATTGTCAACCACTAGAAGCCGCCATCGTTTAGGTAGCGTTGTGATGACAACGCATGTTCACGACGTTCTGTTGCTTCCATTGTCCATGACCGTTCTAGTCACGTCAGTGACCTCGGATAATCGACATTAAAGCCCGATACAGATGGGTAATTATTCGTATTATAACCCGAATGCATATCTATTCCTCTCGAGCTTTAATGGCTATTGTATTTTCAACACAATCTCATTTAATGCCCGCTGAAATAGAAATTTCCATCGCAATCTATCGGGCTTTAATGTCTAATGTAATGCAATGGAAATCTCATTTAATGCCTGCTACAATAGATAGTTACAAGGCATTATTGCTTTTTCGACCATTAAAGCCCGCTAACATCACGGATATCTAGACATATGAGGTTATAATACGAATAATTACCCATCTGTATCGGGCTTTGATGTCGATATTTAAGCCCTCTACAGATGGGTATTATTCCTATATTTAAAACAGACTTCATTCCCACTATGAGACTTTATTTTTCAAAATAATGCTTGATTTCTAACCAAAATTATTTGACTCATCATAGAAATTAGTGCTGCATTGTTTTAAATATTTCTAGGACAGTGACATTAGAATCGCCGTAAATGACAGATATTTATCATATATCTAGGATAATGAGACAAATTGCGGATATATCTAGGAGAGTTAAACTGTATTTTCCAAAAGAAAATACAGCACTGCTTTCAAATGACAAACATTCTCTTTTAAATCAGATAGAGTACTCAGACCTTCGATCTTCGTGCTTTATCCTCTTAAAGTACTCGAAATCAGTACTCTAATACAGAATGTCGTCGGATTTCTATGCTTGCAATACTCGTATGCTAATTGTAGCAAATTTACTACGGGTTATCACCAGACAGGAAGTTGTCGATGTCACGGGAAGTGAGCTCGTCTTGATGTTCATGATATTGGATGAAATGATGGATCTGTTCCCATTTCTCAACTGAGGATGCACTCAATATTTGATAATTCTATTTGCATTGAAGACATCAGCATAATGTAGATTTTAGTTTCATAATTTAGCTAATCCCTTCAAACTGTCGTGGCCATTCATTGGAACAACTGAAAACCAAATCTGCTGACTTTGCCTTTATTTACAGTGCATATGAAAATACGAAATATTCACAAAAATCAACCATTGACTAGATTTCTTCATTATTTGCTTTAATGATGATCAAATTCGTCTGAAAATCTGTCAATGCCTGAACAGACAGGGTCAGCAACCCGTGGCCCGATGATCCCTTTCAATATCAACCTCATGCTCTGCAGTGCAGCTTTTGTAAAACTGAATACTTACTGTGGTTTCTCGTTTTTCGTCCATCCGGATCTATATTGAACCGGGTTGCTTTCGGATAGCAGGCCCCCACTCCTGGCGATTGCAGGCTTTTTGATGGAATTAGATCCACAGCTCAGATGTCTTTAGCTTGGTCTTCCTCTCTGTCCTCTGCATCTACCCTCAAGCTGGACAGATCTGTTCGTCCACTAATCCTCTTTTCTCAGAACGTGGTCATACCACTGCCGCCTTCTTTACAGAACCCCGGAAATGCGTTCTTTCTTAGGTCCTCACTCCTGCCTCCACCGACCAGCCTCACACCACACTTTCTCCTCATCATTGCCACGGTCTCACTCCCATGCATCATCGCGCTACAGACGCACACAGAATGCACCTACGTGGTCTTTCATTTTCAAGGTGAGGGATTTTTATGTAAGGAAGCGGAAGCTCCGCCATCCACACCAAAACTTATCCATTATTTCATTTAGTGAAATACTTCTCTGCTGAACGTAATCCATGTTCATGGTAGATAGTGAATTAATTCCATGAACCTCTTTATGTCTTCGTCATCAAGAAAGGTAGGCCTACAAAGAGGATTATTAAACTGTGTTTGAAATTCTTCTCCTAGGGCTGTGGCCCGCGTGCGGGTTTTGGTTGCCGACCCCGCAAGAATGCAGTCATGGACGATTATTTTATGCTACAGAAATGAATTTTATCGAACATGATCCCAACTTGAGACTCGTCTTTCTTTCAAATATTGAGACAGTTCTTCATCGTTTTCATCCTTCCGAATATATCGACAATGATGCAAGCTGGCTGGATCTTCTGGATCCACTCCTTCAGGAATTGTCGAGTGAAGAAACACTCGCATCCAATCAGAAGGTCCCAAGGTCCTCGGCTCGTCAAACTCTTTATCCAATCGAGGCTTCGCTTCCTCCTTCACTTTCGGTTGTTGCAATTCTTTCAGAAGATTTATGTCTGAAAAGATGGAATGAGAAATGTCAAAAGATCGAAAACTTCATCTTCAAGATGTGCAGTGTAAGCAAACACAGGAATGGGTAGGGATAGAAGCAACATCTTGGAGATAACAGTGACAATCATTCTGAGGTGAGGCTCAAAACCAAAGTAAGTATATAAGGGAAGTATGGAATCAATGGTTGATTTGTGGCGACAGCTATGATATTACTTTTTCGCCAGCTCTTATAAGCAGTTTTATTTTACATCAAAGGGATCTGGCACTCTGTAATCTTTGTGATCATCATCCGCACGCAAAGCCAGCATATGTAGACGCAGAGAATTTTTTCATCTTTGTTCAACCATTCTAAATATTCTATGTTAATGTGGCATATTCCGAGCCGAGCCCCTATAGGACGAACCGCAGGGTCTACGACTGGAAAGGAATTTTCCGATTAAATTGTTGTCCAAGTCTGAGAATATCTTTCTATACTATGATCAGGAGAAGTGGCACTCTGCAATCTTTATAAGCCCTTTCCTCACGTCAAATCGCAGCAAAATTGGCGAAAAGAAATCGTTTGTTTAACAGGAAAGTAATAGCACCTTCTATGAACTCTTGACTCAAGGTCATTGTGAAATTGTCAAGGTCTACTGCACTAATTAAGTCGATTTGCTGTTGTTCGTGTCTTATGACCTTCATTGAAATAAAATGAAATTGTAAGAATTTTACGATTATGGTTCCAGTACAAAAAATTATAATAATAAACTAGAATCGTAGATCTGTTGTCCAATAATTCAAAGAAAGTGCTACTATTTTTCAAGTTTGAAATCGTCTTCTTTTTGCCGAGTTGACTGTTATTTGACGCAAAGAAAATGGCATAAATTAGATAGATAAATATTGGTCCAGCAACTTTTTTAAAGCATCCTCTATGTATCACAATAAATTCATCAAAAAATATCTTGTGCAGAACATCTCGACAACAACTGGAACTTAAATTTTGCCAAAAAATTCATTTTCTATCAGTGGCTACTATGCACAGGAACACACAAATACATTGCTAAAAAAGTTCTCGTGCAACAATTTTGCCATTCCTTCTAGCATTTGGCTCGTGGCTCTTTTTTGGGAGGAGGGTGTCGCATGAGTGTAGCTATTTTTAATGTTCAATAATGCCGAGCTCCTTTAGTTTGGCTAGCCCTATATTCGGTCCTCCTTATGGCTAGTTCAAAAAACGTGGTGACTTTTTGTAAGCTATCAGCTGACTGCATGTCATGCTAGATTAAAATTTCAATATCAAATAATCAGATATTTTCGAAAATTCAAGTTCCTGAAATAAAGTTTTTGACAATTGCTACACAATAAAACTAAAAATATGAACGAACCTAAAACTGAAGCTATTGAAAAAGTTAAAAAGAGCAACAGATGGACTATGTTGAACAATATACATAAACTTTGATAGAAGCTGCAAGAATCAGATTAAAACATTAATCGATGACTGACAATATAGGCAAATGTTTAGCACATGTAGTTCAAAGCATTCATGAAATTTTTCAAAACATTGAATTTCGGTTTTTGAAGCACGAATATTCTTACTTTTTTCCTCTCCACGTTTACCTGTGTAAAGAATAATTCTGTGAAATTCCGCAGTATAGGATCATTCATTCAGACCATTACTTTTTCAAGCAGACGGAAAATAAATGCGCGTCTAGGTGTATTTGAACCACCGAACTCTGGCAGTCCAAGCCAGCGTTCTATACTGAGTTATCAACAGACAACTGTATGACCTTAGTTTACAAATGAAGAATCTGCGTAATCCAATCCCCAAGACAACAAAACATTAACCATCAAGCCGAACTACCAATACCAAGATATCAGCAATTCAGAGCCAGTATTATACTTTGAAGCGGGACTTAGTCAACTAGTTAGATAGACTATTTGACGTGCATAATAAATAAAGCTTCAGTGTAATAGAAATGTGTGCAATGAGCAAGCTAGGAGGTGAAACTTAAGTTTTCTGTAAGATTCAATGAAGACTCAAAGCGCGCTGCGAAATTTAACTTAACACGCTTTGTCGCATAAGTCACGTGATAGAAAGGTAGTAATCGCTACTGAAAATCGCCTCTGCGAATGACTGCAATAAACGAAATGTCATTAACAATATAAATTTCTATTATATTGTGTCATAAATATTGTAATTAGGTTTTCAACATTTTCAGCTTTGAGTTGCGATGTCAGAATAATAGGGATAAATAGTTTGTACTTCATTTCATTAGCCACTTCATGAATTCTCCTGAATCAGAGCTGTTGAAGAAAATGCTGTGAAAATCTTCAATTAAATTTTTACTGAAAGACTTCACTTTGAATTGTCATAAATTCTATCCTTATTCAATTTGATAGACGTGCTTTCTGTGTTAGAAAATGCACACTTTCGACTCTTGTTGCCAGCAGTCGATTTTTAATGTCGTATATCAAATCTCTAGAAATCGTCTTATTGCTCAACAACAACTCTTCCTATCAATTTCAAGTTTCCTGCGAGTTGAACAGAACATGCTCCTATGATATTTGGCATTGATTGAATTATTTCAGTGATTGTCATGCGATTTTGGGTATTTGTAGGAGGAAAAGCAAAAGATAATAAACTAACCGTCGAATCAGCAAACTTACCCTCTTCCACACAATTATGAGTGAAGGTTTCCAATGTTTTCATTTTTTCTCCGAAGTTGATCTTCTCGCTGCGAAGTAGACGTGATCTGCGATAGGCATGTCGGTTGGATGGTTCTTCAAACTTGGGTGGGGCTGGAGGTTGTTCCATGGCTTGCAAGCGGCCTTTACTGTCACGACGGTAGACATGATATGGCTCCTTCAATACGATCTGTTCGTACTCCTTCCTTCTTCTCATTCTCTCTCTGTTCTCGCCAACAATTGAGGCTCGTGGATGATTCACAGCTGCCTTTTCAGACTTCATGCTCGCGGGTGTCATTGATGAAGATGTAGAGGTTGTTATTGAGTTGGAATTCGAATTTTTTGTCTCAAAGTCGTATCCTTTATCTTCTTCAATTGTCGGAAAGATGTGCCGAGATGCGTCGGCTTTCTTCCGTTGCCTGGATGACCGCTTCGGCGTGGAGAGATATACTGAGGTAGGATCAGGCTTGTCATTAGATCTGGGGATTGGCGGAACGACCTGATTGTTGTTTAACACAATGTCAATGGGTTCTGGTTCCACAGCCGGCGAAGTTTCAGTGACAGCACCATTTTCTTCCGGAGAAGACTCCACAGCTTCTTCGGTCAAATCACTCTTAGTTCGAGTCCGAACTAATGGCTCCTGACCGTTCTTTGTCACTTCTAATACTTTTGATTTAATCATTTGGTTGGATGATTCGCGATGGATCGGTGGAACTACTTCTGGTGGTGGTTTGGAAATCTCTTCAATCTCATTAGGGACTTCAGTGACTTCTTCATTCTCATCCGGAGACTCTTGTATGGATGGCAAGGGGTCATCTGATTGTGAAGGAATTTCAGGTTCAGGGGATGGCTCTGCTTTGAGGCTTTCGGGAACTGAAATTGTCCTCGATTTTCTGCGACCTGAAAAGTGGTAAAGATAGAGAGAAACGTGAAAACAAATACATGCTGCAATTTATAAACAATGCGTGTAGAGAAAAAACTGAGATGATGATGCTCACGAAAGATAAAATTAGTCTCAAAATTGAGAGGAAGGACATGTATATTTGCAATTGAGATCATTTTCCCTTAACGTAAGCTTCATGAACACTTCAACGTCTCAAGAAGCGTCTTATAGTAATGGAATGATAACTACAAGTTATGAATTGACACAAAAGCGACAACCGACTTTGTCTAAACTGCAAATGAAACTAACGTCCGCAAATTCGTTGATTAATTTTGGACCTGAAATGGAGAAGGTGTATGTACATATACAGGGCTGGCCAAAAGTAACGCAAAATATAAATGAGCTGTAATTTTCTTATTATGCAACATTTACATGGGATAGAGTGTCAGGCACACTAGCACGCTTGAAGATTTTTAGAATAATAGCAGAAAGTGATAAAATCATATCTATTCAAAAAATACATTATGTACAAGTGCATCACAATAAATGTTCAAAATGACCTCCATTATTTTCGGTGACAAGTTGAAGAAGTCGAACAAGATGCGACACTGCAGCAGAGAACTCGGTGGCTGTCAGCTGGAAATCTCAGATCGAATCCTGTCTTCCAATGCTTCAAGAATACTGTGTCATAAGAGCAAACCGGGAAGCATTGAAAGACAGGATTCGATCTGAGATTTCCAGCTGACAGCCACCGAGTTCTCTGCTGCAGTGTCTCATCTTGTTCGACTTCTTCAACTTGTCACCGAAAATAATGGAGGTCATTTTGAACATTTATTGTGATGCACTTGTTCATGTATGTATTTTTTGAATAGATATGATTTTATCACTTTCTGCTATTATTCTAAAAATCTTCAAGCGTGCTAGTGTGCCTGACACTCTATCCTATGCAAAATGTTGAATAATAAGAAAATTACAGCTCATTTATATTTTGCGTTACTTTTGGCCAGCCCTGTATAATAATCTTAGTGAAACACAGTTTTATCGTCAGCTTTCTTCTCATCATATTAGACGGATCTTAGGAAGTGTGTCAATATCATGTTCCATCAGTGCAAATTGTGATAAATTTACTTCAAACTCGTCAAAACCTATGTTTGGTTTACATATACATTTCGAAACTGTTCATATATTCAAGCTATCTTGCTAAGTAATTGCACATTTCATTAATTGGCTTCATTTATTGCAATAAATCGGTCAGAGAAAATGTGAACAATGCAGTTGATGAAAGACTGATGTGCGAGTAATTGGTACAAACTTGTTGTCTCTCTGTGTCACATACTGTGAAGTATCGCAGTCAAAATTATCATTTCATTTTAAGAGCACTTGACCATCCTGACTTTTGAGGCATCAACTCGCTTCCTCAACGGATGTACTACAAAATACAATCTATGTATAAATCATGAATGTCCGTTAAGGTACTAATCATTTCAACACTTGCACCACATTATAAAGCAGAAAGTGAATCAATCAGTAATGCTGACAGTGTCTGAAATTGTCCTCAAGCTATGTACAGATTGATATTGTTTCCAGCTTCCTTTTCATCAGCACTAGCTACAAGAATTCTTTTCTATAAAACATTTTTTGCTATAAAAACCGCATTTTCAGGAATATAACCCGCGAATTACATTATTCTTTTGCAACTATTCTATTTGATGGCGGGTTGCAAGAATGAATCTTTGGGGCTTCTTTTCACCTCCGATATTTTAATGATTAAACACAGACAGTGTGTGCATTGTTGCTGAGTCAAAATACGAAAGGGAAGAATTCGAAGAGAAAAGAAGAGAAACAGTGACGAGGAACTCGAGACACAAGATTTGCAAGAACCAAATCTCTATCTTTGGTGACGATGCAGTATTGACCACTTTGCTATATTAGTCATTTTACATCGATTTCTATGAGTGCTATAGTTTAACTAGCATCGACTCTATCATTTCTATCCATTTTGATAGAAAACGTAATTCCTGTTTTCAGTCAACAACGAAAATAGATTTCGGAAGCATACAGATTTATTCAGTGATGCTCGAAAAAAGCATCGGGCAATTAAAGCCCATTATGTGCATGTGCATGTGCATTACGTATGTTGATTAGTTAGAATTCTAGAATTCAAGAACTTATACTTAAGTCAGCTGTTGAACAAAAAGACTTACTTGCAGCCATTCTTGATATAAAAACGACTCATAAAGACTTGTATGCCCCACTCAGTGGCAATAGTTTTATACAATTTAATAAAGCCTGTAGTAGCATCTTAACTGATATATTTTGATGCGGTTTTTCTTCTAGAAAATGCAGTGCACATTAGCATTCAGAATTCAATATTTAAAATAAAAACAGAATTCCATCAATAGCGCTGACAGTTTTGGATAAAGAATGCATCCAATAGAATGAGACAAAAAAAATGAAATTAAGTACTTGTTTTTGGTAATTACAAATGAGATAAAAATGCTTTCATCGCACAATACCACAAACATTCCATACTTTATGAAATTTATTTGTGCAATACTTGAATGCAGTGCACTCATGGTGTTTGCCATTCGTGTTTATCATGAGTCGAAAGCCATAAAATTTGTGAAATCACAGATAATAAATAAAGCAAATGAAATGTCTAACATATAAATCTTGAAAAATCTGATAATTTGCGATTTAATGACACTGAATAGAGAAAATTAAAGCACGTTTGCACAGGCTGACTTAATGAGCTGCCACTAAACCTCACATGACTCGTCACATGTAGAGCTGTAAGCGGGCTACGGCGGGCTTGGTCTTGAAATATCTGTCACCCGAGCCGATGCTCATTATGTCTGAGATTAATGCCATTTCACTCATTCTATCACTTTAATTCTCTGAATTAATTTATGTGATGGCCTATAAACATGATTCTCAAGCAATCACCGATATACGACGGAATAATTCATATATAAAAGTGCCAGCGGCTGAATTTATCAATTATCTGACAACCCACCGTCAAATCACAAGAGTCATTTGAATATTTAGTTTAATTTTTTACTTAGTGACTTCCTTTATTCTTGTATGTATATCGTCTTCAGTGTTCTCGTTTCCCTGCTTTGATGAACCTGAATATAGTTTACAAGAAAAGGCAGCTAGCTATCGGTGCATCTAATGATATCCCAATTAAATGTGATAGACAAGCGCATTCTACACGCACAATATTTCAAAAACGAAAATTTGCAATGTATCATATGCTTAAAAGTTCACCTTACAATAGCAATAAACTTGCCTACAGATTTCACATGCGTAGCAGTAAACTATCATGCTATCATCAGCTTTTTAGAATGATTTTTAAGGGGATTGCACTCAAATGACGTAATCGATATTTTCATTAAGGATGGTAAAGTGTGAAAAGCGATAAATTGTCACCCGGGCCCAGATAAGCAATTCATTCGGGCCCGGACCGTATGACAGGCTGAGAGTATTCGGGCCCGAGCCGAGTTCAGGCTGAGAGTATTCGGGCCCGGCCGGGTGACAGGCTGCGAGCATTCGGGCCCGGGCCGGGTGACAGGCTGAGAGTATTCGGGCCCGGGCCGGGTGACAGGCTGCGAGTATTCGGGCCCGGCCGGGTCCAGGCTGAGAGTATTCGGGCCCAGCCGGGTGACAGAGTGCGAGCATTCGGGCCCGACGACACCCGACGGACACCCGACGGCAGACGGCGGATACGCGAAAACATGCTTTAAAATTGGCAACCTTTCCAGCTAGGTTAAGTCCTTGAGTATCTGGTTCAATACCTCATGCAATGCGGAAGTAATGTCAGATGTCTATGCCGGCACCTACATGGAAGGTATCACAAGCAAGCGACTTGAACGGTGGGGACTTTCCCAAGCGTTTTCAGGATCAATGCCAATCATCAGAGGATCTTGAACTTGTCATTGTACTTGATTTTGCATCTCAGCAGTATTTGACATTGAAATTCTCATTTGGTCATTGTGGTGCCTCCCTTTGAGATGCGCAGAATGCAGTCCATGTCTGGTATTCCAGATGTCACAAGAGTATAGGCATATAAATCTCGTTTCTGCCAGGGCAAAGTGACTTTAATTGATCGATTTAGTGGAGTCCACACAGTCGGAACGATGGCGTGCGAGCAATTAGGCGCATGACTGTGTTTGTGTGTGCAGTACAGCTGGAATCGCGCCGCTTTTTTCGGCCAGGACCAAGCCCGGGCCGCATCGACAAAAAATATCAGGCCCGTGTCCGGGTGAATTTTGTATCTGGACCCAGGGCCCGGGTAATAAAGTCCATCGTTTTGCGCACTTAACCATTCGGGTCGGCAATGTGTCTAGTAAGCAGTTCTGATGAGTCAGTGTGAACGTGGTCCATTGCAACTTTGTGACAAGTTTAGTAAGAATCGTTGGGAGAATGTTAATGAACACTGTAAAGATATTTTTGAATGAAGATGATGTCTTTCAACTGACAATGTAATACGCTCGTTCGGTGTAACTGGAGTGACGTGGAAGTTGATAAAAATCGACGCGTAAGAAAGATGACATTTGCCTGTGTTGTTAGTTTAGAAGAACTGAGTACATTATGCAAACAGTAATCATCGCTAAATTGTTGAACTGAGTCAAATCTCATCTAAATAACAGATTCTGAGTCTTCTAATTGTTCAACGAACATTCATGGACTCTGGTCGTACAAGCTGTGCACTGCACCAAATTTGTTTTGAGTTTTTGATAAGTCAACTCTAAACACCGATAGATTGATTGAGGAATGTAGAAAAGACGATCATCGAAACAAAAGTTGACTGCAATTTAATCATTGATAAACAAGTTATCATTGAAAAACATTAATCCAATTGAGCAGTACAGGAAATGAAATAAAAATAACAAATAGACTAGCAGTCGAAATAATACCGGTTATCTTTTCAACGGTGAAGTAGGAGCCATTATAATAAGGTGAAGTATGTTAAGTGAATTGGGATAATGGGCCTGTCCTATAACGTGTCATTAAATAAAAGATAGCTAAATGATAGTCTTTTAACTGTCTTTTAAAATACGGTGTTTATGGACGTGTCATTTATTTGGCGTCATTTAAGTGCCATAATCAATAAATGAAAGGGTGACATGAACACATCATAAATCGCTCTCATACTGGAACGGAGCTTAGATGAAAGCAAAATAGATTATGGAGGGTAGAAGCTCCATTTTCGCGCTAAAAGACAGCTCGTCAATATGCTGTAGTGCTCGCTGTACAAGTTCACCAGGAGATCTAACTCATTAACTTCCCAACGGACGTTCCTGGTTTTCTTCTTCTCACTTTCTGTGACCTTCCTCTGACTTCCCTTTGATGGCATCGTGTTCAACTTCAGACGCAAGATTCGACACTAATTGTTCGAGAACTTGTGCGTAAAACTCGCCACATCACTTAATTCATTTTCAAGAATGATTTTGTCTGTCTGACATCACAAAACGTCAAAGATGACGTCCTAAAATCGTAATTCACGTGACCATTTTGAGTGTTAATGAAAGCGAAGTCGCATCCACTTCTTTATGACAGTTAGATGACAGCAGAATAAAAGTCAGCTAAAAGGAGGGTTTCATGTACACCAAAATCGAAGTCTATTTAACTGTCATTAGCGTGTCTTCATTAAACTGTCTTTTGTGCTAAATGACGGCCAAATAAATGACACGTTATAGGACAGGCCCATGTCAGTTACATGTGAAAGGGTCACTGTAGAGGACAATCCACATTGAATACGGGTCAAATGGGACTAAATGAATTCTGGCAGGGCAAATGGCATTGACGACACTGTTGCAATTCAGTTTTTATATTCCTGATACTTCGTGGCTGATATGTTCCCAAGTTGTGTGGATAAATAGAATCTGCTAGCACATCAAACTCAATATAATTTAGATCAATGACTATCTCCATGGAAGTGACGATGCAATCAATGTCCTGTACACTGTTCAGCGTTTGAATTTGTTTGGATTGCTACATACTTCTTATTTGTAACACCAACATGTATTTCAAGTACTAATTGCGCAATAGCTTTTTAGGTAATTGATAAATTTAATACTTAAAAATTCAATACAGCAATCAGCTTAACAGACTCCGCATTGGTACAGGCCGTTTTGCCTCGGATAGGTTCCGATGGGGAATCAAATCCTCCAGAAAATGTCCCCGTGGTACCCCATCCAAAAACTGTCCACCACATTTTGGATTACTGCCCTATTCTGAGGCCTCCCTGCCATCTTTCTGAAACTGAAAATCCACAGCTACAGTCATACGTTCAAACTTGTAACTTTTGAAGGCATTGGACGCCTGCTTTTTATGCACCTTTTCATACGAATATATAGATATAATACAGTAATGAGGTAAAATTGAAAAGACGCGAATAAACGAGCGGAGGTATTCTGATATTTTCATTGGGTAAATTCTATAGATTTTCAGTCAACCTTGTCAGGAACCTGGTGATCTGATTGAGCTGTGCTTCAAAGTTTGAATTTGAGAATGAGTTTAGAACTTATTATTACTATTTCGTGAATTGTGATTATTATATTATATAAATTATATTATTTATATATAGTTTTATTATGAATATTGACTTTGATAATTGAAATAAGAGGCAACTGACTCCTGGCCGATATCTGATGGGATTGTTGATCAGATTGGTGTTTTGGAGAAGACTGAAATATTTCAGTTTCATCATTCTTCAAACGACCTTTGTTGCTTAAGGAACTGCGACTGTCGAATAAAGCCTCTAAATTGCCTGAATTACATTTTCATTTGGAGAAATTCAAGCGCTTGAGGGGCACTCTGCATACTCTTCTCTTGAAGCATAAATTCCAAATTCTTGCCATTGACAGTAATATTGCGTACCAACCACAATGTTTTGAACTGTTGTTGTTGTCAGTCTTCGTAAGAAGTAGACTGAATCATTTTAATCACTATGCCAAAAATTGTCAAATATTCTCAATAATACAATCTATAATTAGTGATGTTCAAGGTTAATTTTGACACTATCACTTCAACTCGTGCGTCAATTTGACATGTCTTGGCTATTCTCTGAAGCTATGATGTAATATTGCACATTTTCTATTAGGTATGCGAAATTCAGCATTTGACGATTTGATTGACGCTGCAAACAATCTCGCCTCTACAAGTAGCCATACATCTGAATGAAATATTTGCCGATAGAACTGAGCCACTCTCATAATGATAGCCCCATTGTTCAATATTCTAATTTCTTCAAAGAGGACTGCACTTCAGCGGCAGTGTTAGAGACCTTCATTGTCGCTACAGGTTTGAAGAGATGACAAATTTGGTACTTCATAAGAATAAAATGTAATGTGCACTCGCCGTGCATAATATAACAATCAAAGCAAATATAATTTACTGCTGGCACATACCAGTGTCATCGTGCACTCACTGGAAAGAAAAATCATCTCAGACAAACTCCTCAACCACTTGCTGAAGTGCATTTTTTCTATTGTTTTGTATCTGACCGTGGGATTCAATGATCTTTCCAGCATGATAATTAAGCAGAAGTAACCTCATTGTCTTTCTCTGTAGAAATATCGTCTATAGTGTAGAGATGATGAACTGTTCAACGGATGATCGAACAAGTGGCGAGAATGTAGTCTGTGTAGTCAGTGCATTGATTTAATGAGTGGTGGAAGCATGGCCGAGATGTATAATTTGTCCATCACTTATAGACCTGCAGTTACCGTAAATCCAAAAAAGAGGGCTGCTACTTGTCAATCAAGACCGCTTGAACGAATGATTGTAACAAACATTAGAATACAAATCAAGCGGTACATCAATTTTAGTTGTATCTCAATTTTTAGCGAATTTGAGATTGAACCACAGAATTATATTGTTTGAGCGAATCATTTTGCTAGAAGTGCAAGCTGATTCAAAACGATGGCACATGCAGGATCTTACTAAGTGGGCCTAAGGTATTATAACAAATTTTTAAGATTTCAAAATTTTAGAGATAGGAGAAATGCTCTTGCGTCGCTTGCGAATTGCTCTGAATTTCTTCAAAATGCCCCGATCGCCACGATTCGCTTAGATTCGCAGAATTCAGATCATTGCGCAAAAGTTTTCTTAATAATTTTGCAACATCCGATCATTATTGAGAAAGTTAGCAGGTACACGAAAGAACGTTCACAAACTTCTTTGTAGAACTCATAGAAATAAACTGTTTAACTGAAGTTGACTAGAATGGAAATTGACTCAAGGTCGCGGCACATCCGAGGGAACTAAGTTGGGGCATGAAGAACCAATGAAAAGCTTGGAATTATACATGTGACTGATTCTAACCCAATGATACAGCCATTGGCAGGTGCATCTAAGTGAAAATGCGCGCGATTTATGTGCCACTATTGTGTATTGCATGAAGCTTGACCTCCGTTCTAGAGGTTTTATTGTTATCGATTTCTATGTTAAAACTTGACATGTCTCTGTCTCTTTGCTGTGTGATCCGGTTGATAACAGTCACTGAAACTTCGCACAATTTGGCGTGTTTTTTGTTGAACTGGCTGCTCATTGTTCGATTGCTATGGTGCTATGTCAGCAGATTGTGCCATTTCATTAACGTCACATGTTCCAATGCTTCCTTTCTAGTTAAACAGAAGAAGAGAGAGCCAGTCTAATTCTGTGCGTCTGCTACTTGTCGGTACATGTATATCAATTTTGGTTGTATCTCAATTTCAACATTCCACGCAACCGCAGCAGTTTCTAATCGTGCAAGTAAGTTGCTTTTCGCTGACCTGTCCTGGGTGTCAATATATATTTCTCAGAAGGTCGCATGCATGAAGATTGACAGTTAGTTGCATCAAATTGAGTAGAAGCACGTACATGCATGATAAAAATCAAAGTAGCATCTTTATTTCGTTGGCAAAAATCATCAGAGAATGCTACACTCTACAAATTACTATACTCTCTGAGATCTAAACCGCTCACACTGGCTGTTTTTACCTTCTCTTTTTAGTGAACTGAGACAGCGACTGCGTAGGAGTACCATTCTAAAACAGAGTATATAATCCATACTGTACCCCCAGCGCACCGTCACCGTGGCCTAGTGAAGAAGGTGCGAGCTCGTCTCCACCGCGGACTTCGGTTCGATTCCTGGGTCAGGCGAGTGCGGTCGGCGTGGCCTAGTGAAGAAGGTGCGAGCTCGTCTCCACCGCGGACTTCGGTTCGATTCCTGGGTCAGGCGAGTGCGGTCGGGAATCAAGGGTGTTGGTGTCTTGTATTGACTTAATAGTTGCCAATCTCTTTAGATATTCAATGTAGCCCCAATGCGATGAAGATAAGGGAAGGTGTCAATTTATTGTTATTTTCATGACATCTGCTTTATTATCTCTTTTTTGTCTTTCCTTAGCTTAGTATTGTCAAAGAAACATTTATTGATTAGAAGCAAAGTTAATTCTTCACCTGCATGTATACACATAACAATGGTGCAAATCTACATATAAACTGTTGCTCTGTCCCCCAAGTGATGTTGACAAGCAAAGCAACAGTAACATTTCCCTTTCACCTCGCATGTTTAGTTGGGACAAACGTGATGTGTGCACAGGAGGATAATCTTTACATACTCACCGTCATCATCAGAGGAGCATTCTGATAAGTCTGACATCTCTGAAAATACAAAATCAATTCACGGAGAGTTCATAAAACTGCACATTTGCGGGCATCCACCGAACCAGTTGCTGAGAAATGTCGGCAAAAGTGCGAGCACATGTGCATTGAGGTTCCCTTCCAGTTAAACGATGACAGTAGTTTGAATAATAGGTATAACAAGCAGTCCGAAGTGCAATAATGTTGTAAAATGGAGGAAAATTGTATCTCACGCAAATTAAGCGACGCCGTTCCTCTCCGTCTTTCGCGGAACTCTCTATCTGCCTTCTTAAGGGCAATCAGTAGTTAAAGTTGACCTTTAGAATTTATCAGACATGTATCTTGTTTACATTTAAGCTTTCTGCATTAGAAATGTCTTAGTTTCAAATAATGACATGAGAACACGTTATAATAAGATTGCAATCAGGGCTGGGACCGGTTAATTTCTTTGTAACCGGGCAACCGATTGTATCTTTAACCGTTTAACCGGTGAAAATCGGTTATATGAGAATTCCCGGTATTTATTTAGCTGTCAAGGTTTATCGACAATTTTCATTAATTGTCACAACTATTCATTCACAATTATCGACAATATGTCATTGTACAAGATAAATCTAATCAAACGTCGTAACTATTTTGACCGGTTAAGAGAAAGTGTAACCGGTTAACCGATCCCAGCCCTGATTGTAATATAATGTGATGTCATCATATGAGTCAAATATCCTTCTCAAATTAGGAAGTTCGCATCTATACTAAGGTTCTCCATTTCCGTTTTTAAATTGCTGACTAATCAAAGTCGTCTGCAGCTTTCATGAAAAATGACCAAACCAAAATCGTCGGCTAGTCGAATACTAAGTTTCTGTGCCCGTGCAGCATTTCTATTTACCTAATTCAGGTAACACATGTTGATTTTTCGTGATTTTTGTTATTTTTTACTTTACCATTGATTATTTATACTTCAATAATCAAGCCTGCAATGTATTCACTGCTTATCAACCAGTCTGCATGCTTTTTGCTTATTTTCATTACCATTGTCAGAACTCAGAACTACACTACATGTAGATATAAGACATCATGCTTATATATTATGTATTTAGTCATTTTGTTTTTATTACATTGGACAAGTGTGTTGATAAACACATCCCTTTGAATCACCGTCAGTCGGATGACGTGCAGTAGTACTTAATCAAATGTCTAAGAACAATTAAGCCTACAGCGAGTCTGCATGTTGTTCTGTCCCCTTCATCTGAAAGAACAAAGGAACGAGGATGCCAAGTCACGTGATTTTGCAGGAGAATATTTCGTGGCACCGACACAGGTTAGGACTATATCTGTACATATATATGACAAGTGAAAACCCGATTTATGCATCATGAAATGCAACTAGTATGGTTTCAAATTGGAGTCGACTAGTCAATGGTCGGTTACTAGTCCTAATCTACTGCAATTGTGTAGCAAGAAGTCTCTGTGTGAACTTGAAATAATTTTAAATGTTGTATATCTGTGCAAAGATGCACATCTACAGATAGAGAGAATATTTGAAAGAAACATTCTTTTTATACATGTCGTTGGAAGAAGGTCGGCGAAATTCCTAAGCCTTCTTCAAATACTGACCCGGTCCACAATCCGCATAATATTGTACGTTGTTCATGACGTACATGTACATTCCCATAAATTTTCATTGAAAATTTACGGAAATACGAAAGAAGTTGTAATTTTAGACAATGTCCCTTCAAGGTAGCATTCATGCATTTTGAGAATAACCCAATCTTCCATTGTGGCATAACTTCACCTCAAATAAATTGGCATTTTTCACTTGTTCATATTCTCTTGGAATATGTTTATGCTATTATGGAGTCTATATTTTGTATAGTAAGTCATTTTCAGAATCGAATATGTCAACGAAGGTTGACATCGATTTGAGTTGATGCGTCTCATTGCAAAAGGCATGATTTAGTGGAAGTGCAGTCTATATCACATATACACTGTAAATCGCTCAATACCAATCACATGCGATGGATGCATACCAAAATATTTTTTTGGTATATTTCTGTATGATCTTGGTATATATTTGTATGCTTTTCGCATGTTATTTCAAGTGTGGTATGCTTTACATACTAAAGCCATACCAGCACAATGTTAAAAGAAAGCATCAATCATGTCCAAAGTATGTTGATTTAAGGCTTTTTGTCAATAAAGATCACACTAATGCTACTACTGCTTTGTAAGTGGTGAGATAATGACATTTTATAGTCAAACTAACAATACTGAATTCGATTTTAATACATGTAAGTCCGAGGCATTTCATAGATAATCAATAAGTATTTGACCATCAACAATTGTGCATTATGTAATTTTGGAACTAAGCATATTATCAATCCAAAATAAAGACACATTATAATTCATGAACGCAAAAATAGTTATGTTTGAGATATATAAGTCAACATGGTTGTTGAAAAGTTATCGTTTTATTGAAATGATGTTTCTCAATTTAGTTCAAGGAAATGAGCTAATTATGAGTCTTGTGAATGCTATAAGACAAGTTGCAAAGATGACATGCGGCTTTAATTCCACAACAAATCTAATCTAGTTAAATACCACACTTTCACAAAATATTCACGGCTGGTATTAATGGAAAAAAGTTATTTGTAAGTAGTATGTAGTATAACATATTTTTTGCCATATGACATAAAGCTATTCATACGAAAGACATACGAAACACATACCAATTTGCATCGGGTCTCGTATATAAAACATACCAAGAATTCGTATTTCAACGTAAAACAGCCAATCACAGTTAGCATAGTTCGTATCGTTTACATACCAATCACATACGAAAGTAAATGGCCATTCGTATGAAAAACATACCAGATTTCTTTATATATACCAGAATCTCGTATCAAATGTTGGTTTCAAATTGTATGTAAACTTGGTATGTGTTTGTATGTAATTTTCGTATCCAGCGATTTACAGTGTACTCCATACGATGTATTTTACATGATAGCTACTCTTAATGACATGTACACACAGTCACTATCACTCGTTAATTCAACTCAAAATTCTCCTGAAAAAGGCTCACCAGGAGGAAATAACGCTGCATTCAATCGCTGAGACATGCGACGTCCTTCGCGTTGTAAATTCCGCGTCCGACGCTCAATTTCTCGCTCTACACGTTCCATCTCTTCCCGTCGAGCTTCTCTCTCCTTCTGTCGTTCGACTTCTTGTCGAGCTTCCTCCTGCCTCCAGAGTAACATGTGCCGCTTCACTTGACGCCGCTCGAGATGCAAACGTGCGAGGTTGGTCATTGCCCCACCTTGAGCCTTTCGCAGCTTTCCTAGTTGCCACGCGAATTCTCCAAACCATTGGTCGACAAGGCGACGGGTTCGCAGCTCCTCAGACGCATTATGGCCACGGACCTGCAGAGTAAATAAAATGCATATTTGGCAAGTAATTGAAAATTTCAAGATACATCGAATATACATCGCAGTAGCAAAGAGAACACAAATGTAATTGTAGCAGGGATGCGGGGTCCTATCATTTTCATAGGACTCTGACTCCGGGTGGCAAGTATATAAAGCCTAGTTTTTTTGAAAATTAAACTGGAAATCTACATCATAGATCATTATAGGCTTGCCTGAACATATTTTTAGTGATAATTGCTGTATCAATTATTAATCATTTTCGATGAAAGTTTATCAAATGTCGCTTTAAGTTGGATGCATGCGACTCGGCTCCTCCCATCTTGTTGATGTGTGCTTCACAAAGTTTTTCTCCAGTCTCTACTAGCCAGGAAAAGCCCCATCCTTCTCCAAAAAGTATGAGTACACTTTCGACTTAAACATGCGCTTTGGAGGAGACATCACACAAGAATCACGTGAGGGCAAGAGGTAATGTTCTCAAACAAACTAGTATTTCATTTTTGTCTCTGATGTGACGTTTGGTGCGTATGTGTGATCGAGGCTAGGAAGGCTTGTCTTCTCTACTAAATCACCGAGTGAAAAGACAATCCTTTTTCACTATCACGGTTCATTCCCTCAACTATTACAAGCTTTGCATGCAGCAGTGTCTGTACTTTTGTTTGACGGAGAAAGTTGACATCAAGACAGTGACAGCTATATGCACGAGGATAAATAATTGTTTGCATTATATTTCGGGTCTAGTTGTAAGCCGGAGTCCTATCATTTGATAGGAGTCCGACTCCAACTCCGCATCCCTGACTTGTAGACATTTCGAGTAAAAACACGTGAGAAAGTGAAGTGTGGCTCTGATAAAGAAGAGAAAACATACAAGGTGAATGATGACTGAAATAGAATTTCATCTAACATGAGGTGAGTTCAAAAATGACACACAATACGATGCAAGCGCATGCAGTCTGCGGTTTAAATTTATAATAGGAACTTTAAAGTGATGGCTGTATCGTTAAACATTTATCATAAGTTAAATTAAAGCGAGGAAAGTCTACAAAACAGATGAGGTTTCTTCTCTCTCGTTTATTGCGAGGCCTTTCAACTTATCAGCGGCCATCGTCAGGCAAGACCTCATGAATCGTCTTGAATTATTAGTCAATTTATTATTCAAGTCCACTATTCAATGAGTTTAGCATAAGACCAAAATTAAGGTCTTCAGGACTTAACATCTTCTCAAATCTCTTTGCAGCAAGATTCACACATCGCTGTTCAGTAAGAGGAAAGTTACGACAGCTACAGTGTTGATAAAAAGAAAAAACCAAGTTACTTGGTGCCTCCGTACCAGTATATTTTTTTATCTGCTTAAAAATAAATAAAGATTACACTGAAGTGCACTGAGGTTGCACTGTACTTCGGCCTTTGGCCTTCAAGGTGCGATGGTTTATTAATTCTTTATTTATTTTTAAGCAGATCAAAAAAATATACTGGTACGGAGGCACCAAGTAACTTGGTTTTTTCTTTTTATCAATGGATTTGAACCTCCTGAAAAATTTGATCAATTATATAGCTACACTGTTGGCCACGGACACTGCGATGTACTTTTCGATTTATCATTTCCAACTGTCTCGTGTTATTTTTATTGAGACCAACGAAAGCTTTGCAACCGTATTCCATAATACTTCTTATACATCCATTGTAATCTTGAATGATTTGCTCAAAATTCAAATGTCTCTTGAAGCTTCTGATTGAGAAGATGCGTCAACTCGCGATATGATAAATAGCTGTGAGTGAAAAGTATTGTCCATTTTACTCTTTGAAATGCATGCCGTGTATTACTCTACATGCATGTTGTTAAAGTGAAGTTCAATGAAAACATCCAATTTGTTTAATTGGGAAACCAAGTACAGAAGATGGTAATTATTTTATATGTTTCATTTTTTTAAAATATATTTTTCTTTCTTCTTTTTATTTTAATGTACAATAATTACCATCTTCTGCACTTGGTTTTCCGACTAAAACTTTCGAAAAAATAATAACCATGGCCTCTTCAATACACATTTAACTGTTTTCCGATTTTGTTCAGCAATGGTCGACATGAACTTACTGCATGCAATGCTGTACCATGCTGAGCTCTGGGCCCCGAAGAAAGCTGACTTTACAGCGATGGAGGTATCAGAGATGAGGATGCTGAGGTGGTCAATGGGAAGACAAAGAAGGATAGAATAAGGAACGATAAGATCCGTCATATGCTCAAAGTACCCCAATAAGCAAAGAAATTGAGACTCGCCGATGGAGATGGTTCGGACATTTGCTCAGAAGACCAGAGGATAACATCTGCAAAACAGTATGGAAACAAGAACCTGTCGAAAGAAGAAAGGGAAGACCGAGAACAAGTTGCAGAACTGTGATAAAGAGTGGAATGAAGGTCAGATCGCTAAGCGAAGACATGGCCTCCGACCGAGCCATGTGGAAGCAACGGACTGAGGGGCCACCCCGTGCTACCCGATCATCCGGGAGGCTGAAACTGGATCGAGCCCGGCCAAGGTGAGCAAGGTGAGCAATGGTCGACATGAACTCAGTTAATACAGTGGCCTACTTAATTGTGAAAATGGTCATCAGGTACCGACGTGCAAAAGAAATTAATGAAGCTATTTTGCTAAAACATTGTCTTGAATGGCTCTATAAAATGGCTCTGATTCATAGCTGTATGTACCTAAAAGTAGCATGTGCTTCTGCACACTTAATAGTCTGCATGATTTCCGCAATGAAGCATGTCATGCAACGAAGTAGTGACAGTTTATCAGCATTCTTTCAAAGGACAGAAGAAGATTACATCAAAACAGAAATCCAAGCTCTCCTTCCGTATTCCCCTGATGGAAGCATATTGTCAACTATCTATAATTTGCCAAGGAAAATATAAAAATACGGCTACTTTGAAACGCTTTTGTTGTGTTTGAGTGGCACCGATTCAAAAGACTGATCCAACGCAGCAATTGACATTTGGATTTCAAGTATGGAGTGGCAGGTAACAGAGTTCGCGTCAAATTTTCCTCTGAGGATTAGCCATTGTTTCAAGTCATAAAGATTATGCATTACTTGGAAACCAGCGACATCATGATCTTGTCCATTGTTGATGAGCGGCTTTGCCGGAAGTTCAAACGAAAACGGCTCATTACAAGAGGAGCAAAATGACGTTCAAAGTGTGCGATGATGTTTTGCTGAAACTCAGCAAAAATCGATTGATATGTTTTAAGCAACAAAAACAAGCAAAAGTCAAAGTATAAATAAGAAACCTCTGCAGGCGTTCCCTCGAATGTAAAATCCAATTTAAATAGATGAGTATTTAGGGGTTTCTTCTGCGGACTGGCAGCCTTTGTACGTGGTTGGATCTGTTCAATTATTAGTTCGGCAGCCAGAACGTGTTTCTGCAGGGAACGAGGCCGAAAGTAAGACTTTCACAAAATGATGTACACCCTATGCCTACTACGAATATGCTCGTCTGCCGAGTTAGTCTAGTGAGTTCCTCTTCTTGTCAGACAGGATCAAAGAAAAACACATGTTAATCCAATGGGACGCAGATTGCAGTTTTTGATTATAATAAGATTTTTTATATTTTCTCTGATCAAACGAAAAGTACTAAGCCTAAAGTCATAATTTTTGACATGGAATGTCTTCAGGTCATTTCCTTTCACGTCAATGCAACCCTGTCTATGAAGCTAAACACATTTAGATTTGGCGAGCCTCTTAATGCCGACAAACAACAACATGTTGGCCCTCTTAATCCACATTGAACCACATTCTCACATTGTCGATCAGAAGCATGATGATGACACATGCACATCATAGGAAATGACCTGAAGACATATAATGTCAAAAATTATGGCTCTAGACTTAGTACTTTTCATTTAATCAGAGAAAACATAGAAAATTTAATTTCAGCCAAAAACTGCATTCTCCCTCCCATTGGATTTACATGTGTTTTCCTTTGATCCTGTCTGACAAGAAGAGGAACTCACTAGAACTCGGCAGACGTGCCGATTCGTGGTAGTCATAGGATGTACATCATTCTGTGAAAGTCTCACTTTCGGCCTCGTTCCTTGCAGAAACTGGCTCTGGCTGCCGGACTATACAGAGCAGCATCATCAGCAGCTGATATCACCGATGTAACGGTTGATCTTGTTCTGTCTTCATCCTCTTCAAAACTGGCATTATTCAATTATCATGCCAGGGTCATCTCTGCGATGATATTCGCTTCACGAATTGATGATATTGAAGCAATATGATTTCAAACTAAATGCTCACTAAACAAGTGTAAAGAAATCTAGGTTCTCATACAGATCAGGGCTGGCAACGATTAAGATTTCAAAAAAGTCGATTAATGGGATGCTTTAATCAATTAATCGTGTCAATTTGCAAAGGAGGTTTTCTATGTAAATTTAGAATTCATTACCCTATTCGCCATATTCGATTATTTGATAATTTTTCATTCACCATGTACCGGTAGGTATTTGAATAATCCTATAAGATATTTTTCTGTAAAGTTAGTATGCCCTCAAAATGCCTATCCATCAGTAATGAAAGAAAAGACGCATGATTTTCTACAATTTTGAAAACATAAACCAAACTTGAAAGTACAAAATCGAAAAAGGGTATAAAAAACTCAAACTGTCACAATAAGTCACATGAAATCATCATTTTGATTGAGGAATATTATTTTAGAAGCATTACCGCGACAAAGTGATGTCCTTTTCTTTTCGAAGAGAGATCCACATTTCGAAAATGCGCGTTCACTGGGGGCACTAGTTGGTTGAACAGGAAAGCACAGCGGGCCAATTTCGCCAATTTGGGAGGCTGCTGTGGGTTTACAGTTGTTTCTTCCGGAGAAATTTCCGAAAAAATGAATCGATCAATTATTTTCATCGATCAAAAATTGACAAATCGATTAATCGCTGCCAGCCCTCATACAGATGAGAAACGATGGCGTCCTGTGCAGCCCTTAATAAGCACTGTAATCGGAACATTGCACATCCACACTGCGCCTTTGTGCAAGTTTGAGGTGCCTGGGTTCGAACCTAATGCAGCAGTTGCATCGAGTGAGGCATAGACGCGCGCGTGTCTTGATGAATGCAGCTCCAAGGGATTCTACAAGCTTCCGGATGAAATTTGTGTCCACGTGAAGCAGGGGCGTAGACAAGGGGGGGGCGTCAGGGCCATGCCCCCTTAAACGTTTAAGTAGTGTCAAAAAATATATGTAAATTTTAAAATATATTCTTGACAATTCTCGTTGTCATCGACATGCATTTTATTTGAAGTACTGCTAACTTACATTAAGAGGTGCGACGATCCTCATCTTTGTTAATGTAATTACATACAGATCTATCATCGGAGAAACTTGTGGAACAAGTCAAATGGCATGATTCAGCAAAAGTTTGTCTGAAGCAGTGTATAAATTCTACATAAGTATTATCAATATTTCAAATCATTAATTAAATAGCTCGGATGCAATTTTGGTTGTACGTTTGTCGGTTACAGCGCATATAGGCTAATATTTATATTTACCCAAATACAATAAATAATCAACTGTCTTCGAGTTTAGTAAAGTTTACAAACTAAATCGAATGATATGCATCTTTTTTCCACCATAACAGTGGGACTAAATCTATAGGCCTAGTTTCTCAAAACGTTACAAAGAGCTAAATGTTTTATAATATAATTTACCTCCATAAACGCGTAGGCGCACATTTTTTGTAATCTTCCTAAGTTATTCAGTTCTACCTTTAGCAGAGGCCAACCGGAAAATAATAAACAACTATTTTGTAAAAATATGGAAGAGCTATTATCGAATCTTTATCGCAAAAAAATGCATTTAAGTATTGAAAGCGATTTCTTTGTACATGTAGCCTACATTATATTGGTTGCTTGATGCTTATCGAAAGAGGCATTTCATTTTGAGTTAACATTATACAATTCCCTGAACAAGATTCGGGTTTTTTGATTATTTATTCATGTAGAAACCAGGGTATAGAAACATTCATCTAATAATTTGGATATAACATGTAAATGAGAAGCTAAATCATGAAATGAAAATTGTTTACTATCTAACAGGCATTCCAGATAAGCTTCAGATTCTAATACGCTTGCATATAGTTATACAAAGCGTTAAAATGTATGTTCCTTAAACGTCAATTAAAATTATAGGAAGTAGGTACTATGTAATGTAATTCAATACCAGTTTTAAGAATTGCAATTCATCATGACCTTGTCCCCCCAAACTGATTTTCTGGCTACGCCCCTGACGTGAAGAGGCTCAACCCAATCCGTGCCCGTTCTAAATGGACCTCTAGATTTTTAAAACAGCGGATTAATGAAAATTGAATCGCACACTATTTAGGCCTATTTTAGGTCACTTGGATTTCATCGTCTCAATCCTCATATAGACCTGTGTTCACTTCATCAGTCAGAAGATGAAAAGGAGGACTACTGACAATGTGACAGATGTAAGTTTGTACAAATGACTTTCATAACTTGTTCACATTCTCATTATTCAATCACCAACACTTTATCTACTCAAACCATTGAATAATCCATTTTAATGACCATTTTTAGTGTTGAATTGCCAGACGCCGGTTATCAAATGATAGCGATGAAGTGGAGTTTGTTTGAAAACATGTCAATGTAGTTGACATCAATGGATGAATTCAATGATCGAGTGGTCATGAAGCGATAATCGAATGGTACTACAGATCAGGGATTCAATCAACTACACTCGAGTCAAATCCTGTTGTTTAACTAAACCCAAAATGTACCCAATGTAATACTTGTCCACCTCACTCGAACCAAACCGTCCTGATAACTGAGAAGCCCTATAGTTCAGCAGTGATAAAATGGTCCAACCATTAACATACAGGACGGCCTTAGTTTGATCAAAATGTGCTAATTGTTACGTCATTACACCCCACTTCATAAAACAAGTAAACTGATGCTTATTCAGCTACAGGAATTCTCAACGTGCGGCTAATGGCTACGCTGTTGCTAAAATTCCAAGCAAATATGCCTCTGTTGCGTCACAATGTAAAATCAGTGATTTGTGTCAATTACTCATGGAATGCAATTGATTACAATTGCATTCCATTTTCAATTGCATTTCAATTACTTTGCAATTACTTTATGAGGCAATTGCTGATGCTACAATATAAGCTTTCCCATTTCCGGGGCTATTCTAAAGTTTAATTACTATTGCTCCCGTAATACTTGCCGTCGTGTCTTTAGCTTTTGGTAAAAAGGTGCAAACTTTCAACGACTTTTTCATGACTGTCAAAGTCCTGATCATTCTCTTTTTGAAAATGACCCTTTTAAAGAGAATAAGCAATATCCTGTGGTTTTCTCTAGAACAAAGCGAGGAACCAACTGTTTTGCTATATTTTCAGCCCTTCTGACTAATAACTTGACTACTTTGATTTGATCTGCATCTTTCTTCAATGGTCCTTGTAGCATTTGATTTTCACTTACTAAAATAGATTTTCACAACTGTGAAGGTGCCGACTCTGCATATACAGAATCAGGTTAATTTACCTCAATCCGGTTGATTCACCCAATCTGTCGAAACTTCATAACCACCTATACCACACAACGAGTGTCTGTCTGATCTATTGCTTTTCTGAAGCAGCGTTTTTCTGTTATATCTCAATCTTGAAAATTAAATAGGATTGTTGCAATGTCAAATTATGACAAATGCATAGATTTATTACCCTCACGAAAATTTTTCATGAGAACTCATGAACGTTAATGCGGATTCATAAGATTTTTATGAGAGCTCATGAGATTATTATGAGTCTCATGATATTCTCACAAGAAAATATTTAACTCATGATGTTCTCATGATGCTTTGATCGCGTTCATGAGAAAACCATGAGCATTTATGAGGTCTTCGTGAAAATTTGCTTATAAGTAGTAAGTTATGCATGCTAGCCGCGAAAGGAAATAACCATAAGAAAGCCTATTCAATCGATCAAGATCTTCAAGGCTAGTCTATAAAAGATGAAAATAAAAATATATAGGATGTATCATGGCGATGTGCAACAGAATTTTCGAAGTGATGCATATATAATTTGACTTTACAACTGTCATTACTATGCAAGATGTCGAAAATAGACATATATACAATAACAGTTAAGCGTAAGATCCTGATAGATTGTGGTCTATGTTTGCGAAAACTGAAATAGCATTGTAGACATGGCGTGTCAATGCTTTGGGGCAATGTGGCTAGACCAAGGAAGCTTCAACAACTATATGCGGGAAAAATATATTCAGAAGTATTCAGAAGAAAAACAATTGTTAATTTATTAATGAGATTTTCATGAGAAAGCTCAAGAAATTTGATGATACATTTCATGCGAAAGCTTTCCAAATCCGCATTAAATTTCATGAGCAAAAATCTCATAAAAAATCATGAGGAATTTTCGGGAGGGTACTACTTCTTATTATTACGAAATATATCTTGATTTCATGAAGCCGTTGATTACATGATCAAATTCCTTCAGGCAAGAATCTTCAGCAAAAATTCTACTAATTTTGTAATTCACACTTATATAACACGAAGCATAGGGTTGTGTTCTTTATGGAGTGGGACTTGTCAACGAATACAAGTGTGAAATATCAGAGCGACAGATACGGTCACATAAATACATCAAACTTGCATAGGGTTCCACCTCAGGGTCTTAAGGTGAGATGATGGTTTGACTTCACTACTCCCCATACTGGAAGCTTGGATGGTGCTGACGCAGTCAGACTTTAATCTGAAGCGTTGTAATCGTTTAGCACGGATGCCCTTCCTGACGACTTCCAGTAACACTTTCGGGGCTCGACCTCTGGATCGAAAGATCGCTATGCCGAGCATTTATCCACTGTGCCACGGAGACCACGTCAGCATTAATTCAATCCAGTTCAACATTAATTCAATTGAAATTTTAAGCAAAACCACTCAATTTGGTTGCTACATGATGAAGTTTTCTTACTTTCTAATCTTCATTTCCTAATCTGGAATATTTAATGAGAGCCTTGCCAAATCACACAAGCCCGACCGGAACCTGCAACCCGGTTAAAGCTCTACAGCAGCAGATCAATCATTTTCTTCTTAAAAGAGCCCTAAACTCTTCGAATATGAATACGACTGAAAGAATTCATCAAGTGACGCTAACTTCATGAATGAATTAATGGTTTTTCATGACTATTACATTGACAGATGTAAATAGTGTCCCGGAAGGCATTTTCTTATGAGTATTCTAAGGAGCAGCCTAAAATCAAATGGCTAGATGAAAGTGTTTGCCCAAAGTATTAGAATGAAGCGGATGTTGCTGATGTCTCTACTTCCACTTATGCAATCAACAATTGACTTGCAATCTTTGATCTTGATGACCCTAAAAGATTTGACGTCTGCTAATTGTACCTTATGAATCTGAAACAGACGCATATACTGAACATGATGGAGGCAACTAAAAATTATCTGCTCTGTCTGAAATATCTCTGTCGATGAATGTATTCCTATAAGTTTAAAATCATCGGATCAAAGAGTGCAAGTTCTTTAATATGTCCTGAATTCATAATGGAAGAGAGAAGATAAAAGCACCATGTAATCCGCCATAGCTTGTTTATCTTGTTTATTTCATTTGCTAGCTAAAATCAGTCACTATCTGTGCATCCGAATAATAACAAGAATAATAGAAACAATTAATAGCGGATGATAACTATTTGCAAGCGATGAGGATCGGAATGAATGGGCCTCTTGAAGTATTCAAGCTAGGTGACGAAACAAAGCTGGGTGGAAGCAAGTTTGGTATCCTGTGTTGAATGACGCAGGTATGTGGGAAGATGACGGACCTATGGAATTCAGTTGGCCCAATAAATAGGCTGTGCATCACCTGGTCTTCAACTAAAGTCGATTATATAATGTAACTCTAATTCACTGCAGATTATTTGCAAAGTAATCTTAAACTTGCCGGGTATATATTCGCAAAAAGTTATCTGACTGTGTGCATGCTCGTAAAATTTATTTCTGAATTTTCGATCTTGCCTGTACAATGGTGACTGTTACTACGCATGAGGTCTATGTATCTCCACACGAAATCAGACCACTATCCGGTTTGCGAAATCCCGCAGACCATCGATAATGCATTTCGTTGGGCAACGCGTTGTTTTCAGTCCGGTTTAGGGTGAGGACGGACACTGTCTTCCCAGTCGACAAGGCGCCAATCAACAATTTTAATCCCTTATTTATCGGAAATTATGCATATCTTTCGGGCTACCACTTGTATCCTAAGAAAATCTTGTAGCCTATCTGCACCCACACCGCCTTCATTGCAGAATGAAATTACGTGTAATACAACTTTCAATCCGCCGCTACAACTTTCTAATGCCTGAGTGTGCACTAAAGCTTGAATGTAAAGTATATGGCATTTACGTAATAGCACCAGTCGTATTAGTGCAATGTCAAAGAGCCCATGGGCGCAATCATAAACTGTATTAGCCAGCATGTGTCTTGTAAATTGCTCACTTACACCAATATTATGATTAAATAGCACGGCAACTATCAGACAGTCCCATAATAATTTCGGATGCTTTCTAGTGAATGATGAATACTAATTATTATTATAATGATGCTACATTAATGAAAATGTAGGCTATAACGTATATTTGTTCTCATCGTTTCAAATTACAAACTTGCGTAATAGAAAATGTCCTACGCACCTAAAACTTCAAGTTGCATGTATCTCCAACAGAAGGAAATAATCACAAATGAAGACGGATCAACAGAATCACTGCAGGTTCGTACGGCTCGTATCATAGGTCGATCTCTTTAGGATCGACAATACGTTACTCCTTATCAAGGATAATGATATCCGTCCACATAGTGATGTTTGAGTGTCATGAAAGCCAGCACGGTTTTGGATCGACAGTCGCTGTGAGATTCTGTAGATGAAACTGCTGCTTCTTCCGCGCTCACTGTAAACCGTTGACTGACAATTGGCAGACATCTATCCTACAAAATCTATTTTGTCGGTCATTGTTAGTTCTTGAAGCATGATTGGCACTGCACACCTACAATATCTCACAAAAAGCGACAAAATGAATAACAATAAATTATAGCTTTAATTTTATCAGAAATGTAGGTAATTAATTATATTATGTCAAAATAAATCATGATTTTGCCACACAATAATACAGATTGCCCAAAAGTCAAGCAATCACTAATACAAATAATCAATCATTATTCAGCAGCTTTTGTTTAGTTAATTAGCATCGGTTTCGATGTCGGTGGAGAACCTACAAATTCGTCGGATATCGCAAGATATTGGAAGTGACAGTCGTCGGTTGATTTTGTCAGTAATTTTGTAGGATAATCGTCGGTCTACGGTTTACAGTGTGGCCGCCATAGATCGTTTATGCGAATGAAAAGGAGGTCCACTCCAGCTCCCGACACCTCTCGCCATTCTGAACCCTTTTGCTATTTGGAATGAAAATAATGCAAAATCACAAGATCTGATATCTAGGTGCTAGCGTCTTCATATTTCGTAATTCTTAAACTTTTCAGATGATTGCATCCGTAGCCGCATTTCCAATTTTCCACTACAACTTGAATAGGTCCGACCCAAGCCCGGCCTGCTGTCAGTGCAATAATACGTTTTAACAAGAATTACAATAAAGTCTCTACATCGGAGCTCATAGATATCTTATTTTACTTTGACGCTGCCTTGCTGAATAAAATGGCGGAATCTCACTTCGAAATTCTGCCCCCCCTCCACATTTTCCAATGTTTCCAAATTCATCAAAATTCAAACTTGGTCATATTCGATTTAGAATAGACTTGATCTGTCACTGAGTGATAACACAACACCACTGAGAAGTCTTACTTGAACCCTGGAAGGAAGGATTGGTCCCGTGGATACTCAGCTAGATACAGTTAAGATACAGCTGTGATCACTAACTTCGTGGGATTGTTGTCTACAGTGACAGTGAACGACAAAGCAAGTGCTGTAAATTTTCTTACAGATCACAAGCCAGAGGAATTCTACACACTCCACGCCAGTAAATAATCTACGGGGATACCGAAAGCATAAGCTTTCCCCCTGAGAAAATAAAATAATTACTAGGTGTGCTCCATTGACCGACGTTATTGCAGGTTTTAATGTGCTTGTTTTCATGTACAATTAGGATTTGCGTATTTTTGTGTAACAACTGCTTAGCTTTATCTATCAATGTTACATGTAGAATGAGCAGAACGCAGAATGTATAAACCAAAAGGCTTTGGTGATCCATGTCTTTTATGGCTTTATTTTATCATTATGCATATGAATTGGCTTGGTTAAAGGTCAATTTAGTTACAATCGTGCACTTAAAACGCAAGAAGCCTGCTAGGAGAATTTAAAAGAGTTATGTAGGCCTTGTATAGGCGTATACATACATACTTCATGTAGGATGTGGATATTGTGTTATCTATTACTCTGTTTTTCATATGGTATGGCTTTTTTCAGTATCTTGAACAAACGTAAGATGTGCTTGTGTGAGCTAATATCAGTAGGCCTATGCTTAACAGAAAAATATGAGATTAATATTCGATTTAGCTCAATTCCATTATTCATTTTTCCTACCAACTTCTCATGTTCTTCTGTTTATAAGGTACGGTACACATTCAAACAAATCTAACCTTATCAAAGTGCTACAGTTCTGCATGTGTCACACCAGGGATGCGGAGTCCTATCATTTTGATGGGACTCCGACTCCGGGTGGCAAGTATATAGAGCCTAGTTTTTTCAAAAAAACTGGTAACATGCATCATAGATCAAAATAGGCTTACCTGAACCTATCTTTGGTGATCATTGCTGTATCAATCATTAATCATTTACGATGAAAGTTGATGAAATGTCGCTTAAAGTTGGATGCATACGACTCGGCTCCTCCCATCTTGTTGATGTGTGCCCTACAGTCTCTACCAGGCATGAAAATCCCCATCCTTCTTCAAAAAATATGAGTACACTTTCGATTTTAATATGCGCTTTGGAGGAGCGATCACACACGATTAGCGTGAGGGCAAGAGGCAATGTCTTCAAACAAATTAGTATTTCATTTTTGTCTCTGACATGACATTTGGCGCGTAGGTGTGATCGAGGCTAGGAAGGCTTGTCTTCTCTACTAAATCGCCGAGTGAAAAGACAATCCCTTTTTCACCATCACGGGTCATTCCCTAAGTTATTACAAGCTTCGCATGCATAAGTGTCTCTGTACTTTTGTTTGACGGAGAAAGTTGACATCAAGACAGTGACAGATATGCACGAGGACAAATAATTTGTTTGTAATATATTGTTATTATATTGATTGTATATTATATTGCACATATATTGTTACAGGCCGGAGATGTCTTGCTTCCGAGTAAGAAAGTCGGATCCAGCTGCGGCTCATGATTCTGTCTATGATATAGCCGTTCTACGCTGCTATCAACTACACATCTGCTTGTTAAAATAGAATGTTTTTCACGGGAAAGCTTTTAAATCTACACAAAGACATATGCTTTGGATTGATGACAAATAAGAAACTTATTTGCCTTAAATCTGTTAAAATCCTTACAATACAGGCGTCATCACATAGAATCGAACCCCATCACTGTCCGAGTAAGGAAAAGAAGATGTACAAGAATATTGTGCAGCAGCCACCTTTGAAAGTATGTTACCACAACCTTGTCCAGATTGAACGATCTGAAGCTGAATAACGTAAATCGAAGAAAAAATTTTGGAACAACCATCAGTGGTAATTACCAACGTAAGATCAATTCGCAACAAAGTCGATGAACTATATCTTCGCGTAAAAAGCTATTTGTATAAGCTATACAGATTGCTTCACAACGTCATCAAGTTCATGCTTCCTATCAAATCTGCACAATTGTAAAAGCGAACTTCTGTGGTTTTCACTTCCGTATAGTCCGTACTTTCTTTTTTTGTCTTTTCTTATAGAGCTGATGTGTTGTTAATTTTTCATTGTGTCAACTGCAATGCCATGTCCGAATGCATCATGACATGCAAGTAAAGCAATTATTATTATTATAGATTCGGCTCCCCCGGAAATTTCTGCCCCCCCGGAATTCCAATCCCAGATTCAACACTACTCCACGCTTCTGCGACGGTAGTGAGATTGTACTCGGGAGCAAGAGAATGTCTCTGGTTTCGCAACAAGTCGCGGGTTTCAGCAACAAAAATGTGAGGGAAAGAGTAGAAGTACCACAAATTCGTGTCACTGACCTGTTGACTCATCTCACTTGTCTTGATCTTCTTGAGGAGAGGCAGCCAATCTCCATTGAGTCTTGATAGAGGCTTCAATTGTGTCCTTCTGTTCTGCCGAACAGGAATTGTCGGCCTATTCAGACTCTTTAAATCCATGAAGTTGAAGTCAAAGAAGAGTAGTAAAAATCCACAGTTCGCTGTTCTTCTGACAGCAGCTTTCTCTAGAACGGAGTAGCACCGGAAATGAGCGAAAGATGGAGCAGCGCGCTGACTGAATAACGGCCAGAGGAAGTGCGTCTTTTGAATAGACAAAAGTAATCTCCCTCAATGCACAGATTGGCGACGGAGCGGTAAAAGGCTCGCTCATGTACACGTCTTCACTAAAACAGTCAGTTACCGTGATGGCAGGCGCGTGTGCACGCACGGACAGCCAATAATAGGCAGCTATTGTAATGATGACCACACACACGAGACGCCGCGGTTAAAGCGTCTTCATGTTCGCATTATTTCGGTCAAAATGAAGATCAGATGACTGTTGATCTATTCCCGATTTCAGCCTGTTCAATTCCAGTGAATACCACTGAATTTCAGTGAATACTAAGTTTACGATGCATCATGAATAGAACAATGAAAATGGTTCAATAGATAGGAGAAAAGTGAATATACAAGTGCAATACATATCCTGAATAGATATATAAAAAATGCGAATCAGCCAGACATTGAATATTGACACAGCATTAAGATATCAGATGTTTATTGCAAAAAGTTCTCACTTAAATACAAAACGCACAGACATGTGTCATTATCCACGAAAACCTGAATCTGTTTCCAAATGAATCTTCATGTGTTTTTCTTTGATCTTGTCTGACAAGACCGGAAAGTGCGACAGACGCGAGGATTCTCAGTAGGCATAGGAAATGCGTCATTCTGTGAAAATCTCATTTTCGGTCTCGTTCCCTGCGGAAACTCGTTCTGACAGCCAGACTTCAACTTTCTAACTCAGTGGTGTGCAGCCAAGCTGGGATAGAGGGCCACAAGTAGCGGCCTGCGAGACGGCTCGCGGGGCACCAATTTCAAAAGGCAAAAATGTGTTTAAATTCCTTTATTGCCTACGTTTGAGCGTAGTTTTAAGGATTGCTGTACTATACATTGTGGTAGCAGGTGGCATAATTGTATTTGTAAGTGTGTGCAGCAGCATTATTCAAATAAACTTGTCTTTTAAGGAACTGTATTTCACATTTTAAAATCTATTTGAATAATGAAAATGAGCAGGCTTAACTACTTGCGGAAGCTTTTTTGTGTTATTAAATGATGGTAATGTAGTAAATAATGGAAAATATGGAAATGTGACCTTATCTCATCGAAAATCTATACTCTTATAGCAGCATCCATCTATCCGCCTACATACCGTACAATGTGTAGCAATATAAATAAAATCTGCTTTAACTACATGCACCTAAGTGTGCATAGGCCTACATCAGCCACACATAAACGGCTTTCGAAAACCGCGCGCATAGGCTTCCCTAACGATGCTCGTGCGATGATGCCGTAGTAAAAAATTGATGCAGTACACAAATAAAATCCAACATGCTCAACAGGGCATCGAACACCATGTAACTTGGCATTTCCGCAGTTGATGGCTGTGTCACCTGCCTTCATATTGAGAAAATATTCATTGCGAGCGGAACATGTCGTGAGCATTCGATGAAAATCTTTGTGACATGATATTGCTCATTAAGTCATCAGCTAATGCCCTATCAAATTCTAAAGAGATCAACCTCAACCAAATAAGTACCATTGAAGGTTGAAGTCGGAGTTCTCCATTTTTACATCACCGATTCTAATAGTGTCCACGGGCCACTTTGGATGTGAGAATCGGTGGCGGGCCACGCGTTGCCCATCACTGTAACGTATACACTGTTTATTGTGCATGCATTATCTCATTTACAGTTGGTGGTTGGCTTCTCATTTCAACATTTCAATCGGTAATCGGAATTGATCAATATTTATTAACTATAAAACTGATTATTGCCTAAGTGATGCACTGGTCTTTTCTAGCGCTAACATTTTGTCCTCAAGTCGTTGAAATCAATAATAGCTTGAAAGCATTGAAAGGCTTGAACATGGAAAAATCGTTCCTTCTCACACGGAGTGATTGTGTCGCCTTCCAGCGTATGAGAAAGGCAAGAGTCACATGTGTTGACAGATAAGACATTCCCCTGACCGCTGCTGGTACCCCTGAATACATTCTGAGCGGCAGCACAGCTATGAGAGCGGGTGAGATGTCACCCACGAAATGTGGATTAAGCCTACACGACATTGCAATCAGCGTATTCCTTCAATAAACCTTTTTTCAAGTGTTACTTGCATCCATACTCGCAACCATGTCACGTTTGTCCGCGCACATTTGAATATGATGAAACATATTCGCCGTGATGAACTTCCTTGCACTTTCCCATGTTCTGCAAGTTTTCACGACCTTTTTCACCGCACAGGATTGATTCTATTAATCGACTTTAGATTAGCGCTTACACCACACAAGTCGATTCTCATCGCATTACAGACGTTAACAATAATGTAATGCTATTAACGCTTCTGAAGAGATACGAATATTGTTTTCACAAGTTTATCTCTGTCCTCTGAAAAACAACGCTCTACTTGATTAAGCTATTGTTTATTGCACCCAAGAATAACTGCACGCATAAGAAAGTTTGACAGTTGTAAAATTGCAGCGTTCTTAGTGCGTAAAATCTTATTTAGAGAATAACGTTTGAAAGATAGAATCAAACTAGCAATTTGCATTTCATTCTTAGATCGATGTTTCAATCAGTATTAGAAAACGGCGAACTTTTAATAACTCATTGATTGCCTTCATCACAAACAGTCACCAAAAATGAAGAAATCAAAGTGAAAGGGCAAACAGTGAGTCCAAGTAAAATATCAAAATTATTTTTCAGCAGCATTATAACAAAATGATTAAAATTTGTTCTGTAGTACTAGGAATCGTCTGTATACCGCCATCTACGAAAATGCAATACGAATTCAATGAGAACAAAGATCCTTGCCACAGATTCAGACATTGCCAACTTAAGACTTCGAGAAGCCATTTTTATACAATATCTATGTCTAACATTGAACTCAAAAGATGAAAGTGAGAAGGTTCGGGATTTTTGTATTTCTTTGATATTTTCTATGACTGAATGCATTGCCTTTCAATTTCATATTTCCATGTGGTCCTAGCTTTTCTCTTCCTTTCGTATCCCTGACGTAGGCTGTGAAGCCGAAATATCAGAAATTATGATAACAATAAATTGCAAATTTTGGCTTCCTCATCATTTTTCATCATTTTAGTGAGTCCAAGCAAGTAGTAATCCCATTCCAAAATCAAGTCCAAAATGAGGAGCAATGAGTCATCCCACCCTCTGAAAGGAAGGGAGGTGGCCAAGGATGTGCTGGGAGGAATGGGTCCGAGAGGAGGAAACGGGTCCCTACCCCCCTCCCTCTGGAAGGAAGGAAGAAGGAGGAGCAGCAAGGGGTGGAATCTCGGAAGGATAGAGTGAGAAAAGGCGGGTTTTGGTGGTTTTGGGATGAGAAAGTCCATGTTCTGGGTAGAAGGAGTGCTCGGATTGGAAATTGGAGTTCAAATTCGGACTCTACGTGAAATGTTGGGTTAGGAAGGATGTTTCCAGCGAAATCGGAGAGAAAAATTTTTGAGGACGCCCCCCCCCGCTGCCAACTTTGGTTCCAGAGATCGTTGAAAGTCGTGTGATAGCTCATTTGAAAGCTAAGAGTGAGAAAAATGCAGTGGAAAGCTCAGTTTGGACTAACTTTCTTGGGTTGAGGGAGGAAAATGGCAGGAAAACGTCAGAGTTGGAAAAGTCGGGGTTTGGAGGTTTTGGGATGAGAAAAATCGTTTTTCGACAGGAAGGAGGCCTTGGATGGGAAAACGGAGCGCAAATTCGGACGTTTTGATCAAGTTTGGGTCTAGGAACTTCTTCCCAAATGAATCAGAGGGAAAAAGTTCTGACCCCCCCCCCCCCTCCTGCCAAACTTCCAACTTTGGTTGTAGAGATCGTAGAAAGTCGTGAAATACCTCGTTTGAAAGCTAAGAATGAGACAAATTCAGTGGAAAACATGGCTTGTTCCACTCTGCCTTCGTTTAGAGGTGAGACGTTATTGAAAATTTGGGATATTGGTGAAAAACGACAGTTAGAATTTTTATGAAAATCGCTCTAGCGGGTGAAGCAAGCCTCGGACGGGAAAACAGAGACCAGATTTGGAATCAGCGTCAAATTCTGCATCGCCATGGTAAATTTGAAAGCCATCGGAGAGAAAAAATTTTTCATCATTTTTCCGAAATAACGAGTTAGAATTTTTGCGATGGCTGTGGGCTGTAGAGCCAAAACGAAGCATCGGATGGGAAAATGGAGGGCTGATTCGGATTCAGCGTCAAATTCTACATTGAACTGGTAAATTTCAAGCTCAATCGGAGCACTAGAACCGTAGATAGACGGGTTTTAAGTATTTGAATGATGGATATTACTTCATCAGCTGATCGCCACAAACTATATAAGCGGGGAACCGACAGAGACTTTTCATTTAGAGGAGAGCGATTGTCAAAGGTAGGTCGTCTCTCTGAGCTCCGATGATAGGTTCGGACATTCCAAATTCTGGGTTTCTGTAAGAAACCGACTTAGAAAATTTTATTGCTGAACTCAACTAAGGCGTCAGACGTAGAGGTTTGCCAGGAGACGGCCTTCGTCTCCAGGCCATAAAAGACTCCAAAACTTTAAAGGCTTGTAACTTTGCTTCTACAAGTCCGTTTGACTTGAGTCAAAAAAGGTTCGGTCGCTATTGACCTGCCCGAAGTGATAAACTACTTCTAAAAATTCATAAGTAGTGCTAAAAAGTTGAAAAATTTAAATTCACTAGTTTTGAAGTTTTCTGGGGTTTTCGACCCTGTTGAAGTCAATGAAAGGATTTTTAATGATGTCTGAGCCAGTCTTCTCATGTTACAAGCAGCTTTTTACTGAAAGCGAGCAAGACATGGAGAGTTTTGCTGTAATATTCCACTGACAGGGTGTTCCTTCGGGACGGCGGACGATGCCGTAGTGATAAGTGTGGCAAGGGAGTGTGTCATATTTTAGACCGAAACCGCTGGGGCAACTCATGTCTCATGTTGGGCATTTGACACAGTTCTCAACGTAGCACTTTCAACGCCAATCGGTTGAGTCTTAGCTATCTTGTCATGGGTGGCCTCTAAACATCTCCATTGCAAAACGCTGGTGAAGTTGCTATCCCTCTCTACGGCTTGCTATCAAGCTGATCAAAGCAACGACTTGCTTCCTCTTACCAACTCCACCGGTTTTCATGTCTGGCGATCAAGTCATTGACGGTGCAAGTCAACCCACTGGTAAGAGATTGGTGGGTCCCATATGGGACCCATATGGGCTAATGGGTTCTATGTGGGGAGCATTTTGTGATATCCAATGTCACAAATTTATAGCTTAATAGTGGGATTTCGATGTTAAAAAATGTTCAATAAGCACTAATTTCTTATGGATTTTATTTATTATTTATCCTAATTTACAAAAAATGTGAATACGATTTTGCCGGGCTACCCCACGAGTATCCCATGTATTGTCCATCTCGATTGCCACGTCAATTTTGTGATGAACTCTTGGACAATATTGATTTTCTGTCTTTGGATTGTTGTCAGCTGATGATTTATTCATACTTAAATTGAAAGCATACTTGTAAATAAACACATGTAATATTAATCTGGGCGAATCTGGGCAGCATATGGACTACACCATATGGGTTATATCCAAGTATGACCCATTTATTGCCCACATCCAAGATGACAAAGTGACCACAAAATGTAAATTAGAAAAAATGTGAATGGAATAGAATTGGAGAAATGATGAAGAATATAGAACTTAACTGAAGGGATTCAGAAAGGTTAAGAAACGACATACTTCTATCATTCTATTAATATGTTAACGAAAACGGAATTGATGACAATAAACTCGCCTAAATCCTGCTGGTGATAGCATGATCCCTGCAAACACCCGGGAAAGGAGATATCTGAAATGCTTAAAACACTGACAAGAAGTTTCCACCTATATAGTTTACATATTTATTACAACTGTATATCGATCGATTATCTGCTATTGGTAGAAAAATAAATCTCATCTTATACCTCTATGCCATTCCCACTGTTTACTCTGCCATTGGTTATCCGTTTCAATCATGTTAAAGGCGTTTATTTATCAATTAAACATTATGCTAGATCAGTAGCTTATTACACCTTCACGCGGTTGATCAATAAAAGAACATGAGAGTTATAATCGAGGAATTTATTTTCAGAAATATTTCCAACACCGTTCATTTACAAAAAAATTAAAGAAAGACATTTCCAAATAATTATTTATCACTTCGGAGTTTCAAATCGACATTAGGAGTTCTGTAAAATAAAGCGAAAAGAAAATATCATTTTTTAAGTGGCTTTTCAGTAGTTTTTAATAAAAATTGCGCAAATTTAAACGCGCGATGTTATTCTATAAAGCAAATCCATAGCAAAAGAAATTTCATGAATTTAAACGATTTCGTAGCAATGCTAGTTTGTGGCCATCAGCTGAATATTTATTAGATGTGGCGTATCTGGTCTCGTCCTTGAATGATAATTCGATTTCTTTGCTTAATAACACAATTAAAAATTAGTTGCTAAATATATTGTTTGACAATAAAAACTGCCACAAAATATAACTATATCAACATAAAAAAGACGATAAATTCTTTTCTATATGTCTGTAGTTGGTTGTCATTACACAGCTGATTACACTGAGGAGTTAGCAGTGATATTTAGAAATTTCTGATGGTCTTGCTAATTTATTCATGACACGTGTGCTGTGCATGCGTCATAGAAAAAATATATAAAATTATAGAAATATATATAAATTTATATAAATATATAAAAATATTACTAGAATCACTATACATTGCTATATATCAATACACCCTAGAGTAAAGAATACATGCACATGTATTGTACATGTACATGTGCATGTTAAAATGTTGTTTGAATGTCATCAATCTTAAGTGCATTTGAAATTACCTATCGCCGTTTTCATCATATCTTCTTATGTCTCGGCGAGCTGTTAACAAGCGAGCAAGGATACAATTACTCAACGATCTCTCTGTATTGTCTGCTGAAAGAGGTGAGTTTATTATAAGTATCATTTATTAAACGAGTAATTGTATAGTGGTGTTAAGTCATACATGACTTCTAAGCCAGACTCTTGACAGTCATCTTGTGAACCTCCCTTAGGAAGAGTAAAGGTCGAAACGGTGTTCTGTTTTTGGTGTGTTTTGGGTGTTCTGTTTTTGTAATTTATTCGTTGATTTTGTTACTTTGTTTTCGGTCATTAAGCTTATCGAAAAGGAAGTGTTCTTATCAGTATTACAATACACTGAAAAGTGATAAATTTGTGATTTGTCATACTTCAAAACATCAAATTAATCATTTAACATAAAAAATAATGTAACTTTCATAGAAATCAGATATAATTATGATAATATATGGCTATTATAATAACATCTGATTTCTGTGGTAAACGATATATTTCTCGGCATTTTGTTTTATGTCTCTGTTAAAGATTACATCGACATTGTCATGGAAACTACAATTTTTCAATATTCTAGTATGATCAGCTGTCAAGAACTTCTGAGTCTCGAAATGTTTTTATGTGAATCTGATAGTCAGAATGCTAACAGAAAGAAATATGCTAGTAAAAAGTGGCCTTACCATATGGATATAGTTGTTTTAGAATATTTTGTGCTATTGTATATAATTTTTGTATAAGTAGCATTGTGATTAATTTAATGAGTTTTAAAAAATATATATATAACTA
>CAJQUW010015204.1:0-77111 GCA_907163375.1 Prostheceraeus crozeri | reverse complement strand
CTTTTAAATCATTTTGTGGACCATGGAAAATTAACGAGGCAGGACTTGTTTTTTAATTTTGTTACCTTACGCACTGTGCTACGTTGAACCTGAATTTTATGTAGACATCAAACTCAGAAGTCTAGATTTAATTAATTAGTACGATATAGAGACTGCACCTTATTAGAAATAGCTGATGACCTATTTTTCACAACAACCAACATAATCACTGTAAAATGAAAGAAATAGCGAATAGACTAGGAGCAATGACTGCATTGGCCATCCTTTCTTGCATTAGCATAAATCAAATTTGACAAATACCACTGCCATCAGTGCTGCATCGGAGAAACTCGGAGGCTTTTGCAGAGAAAAGGATCATTTAGCTCTTCAAAGGCAATCCTCCACTGAAATATCAACCCTCTAAGCATCAGAAAATTTCAAATGCTAATAAGAACTTACTAACTAGACCAAAAACATCATTCATGCGATAGATAACACAATTAGTAAGCATGTTTAGTGTCCTAGCTACTACATGTCCTGTGCTCAGCTACAGTTATTATTTTAGTTTGGTTATTAATAGTTAAAGAGAGCGATTCAATATTTCCATAAGTACTCATCTAAATCCCATATCCATTGTCAGATTCCTAATTTTTTTCATATGGTTTCTTCTATTTCAAGTGGATAAAAGTTCAATCGGCGAAAATATTCTTGACATAATTTATTAATTTTTGGTGCCCAGAAAGCTAAAAATTCAAGTAATTCTCAACTAAATTGTAAAGGATTAAATGAAGATGAATTGGCGGTGTGTGCGTCATTTTCTGAGGCCATGGGTACAGAGGTATAATACCCGAATAGATCTAAACAGGAAGCTAAAGAACAAATCTCCGATAAAATTTGGCATAAAGCTGCATAGCCTCAATAAACATTTTCATAAAAATAAGTTAAATATGAACTTGAAATTCAACGGGTTCATCAGGCGATTAGCAATAAACTAGAAAAGAAAACTACTGGCGGCGCGTTAGCGCATCCAGAAAGTAAAGTGAGACGAAGACCACTCAATAGTTCACGAGTCCACGTAGCCGATCAGATAAATATCACTGTGACTAACTGAGCTTGGGCCGCCCGCCTCCTTCAATCTAAACTCTCGGGGTCGCCGCCCACCTGGGCGGCCCTTGTACACCAGATCCCACCTGCTGGAGATCGCATCAAAGTCTGGAGTTATCGTGGAAACGCTTTTCTTCACAGAAGCTGTAACGTAAGGGCAACCATTTTACACCCCACATAGCGGGCTATCACTGAAATTGTCTTGTCCATAGTTTGCAAGATAAAATTTTGGGTTCAACATCCAGTGAGTGTGTATTGGTGGACCGCCCAGGACAAGTAAGTAGAAAAAAAAATAGGGACCCCCTGAAATTTATAAAAAAATAGACAAAATAGTGATATAAAAATGAAAAAATACAAAAATAGGAAAGTACCTCTAAAATCACTAATTTACGGACTAAATAGATATAAAATAGGGAACTACCTTGAAATTTATAAAAAACATGTTAAAATCACCAATTTACGGCTAAAATAGATGCGAAAATAGAAAGTACCTCTAAAATCACCAAGTTATTACCCATGAACAAAAATATTCATTTAAAAATGGAAGATGAAAAAACAAAAGAACCATCAGCCCCCTTATATCCTTCATTATCATATGACATACAACCTTCGGTTCCCGATGAAATGGATATAGCAAAACACAAAGATAGAGTCAGGTACATGAAAGATAAGGAAGCCCATTTATTACTTAAACTAGAACATTATAATAAATTAAGAAAAACGATGGACGATAGCTAAGAATGTGACACAAGGCGTTGGTATATGTTTAACAATTTCTTTAGGCGCTCTCACTATTGTCATTTCATCTGGCGTTCTTACAATTCCTGTTGTCGCTACTGTTTTTTTTAACAGGACAGGTGTTTTCACAACGTCACTTGCAACAGTGATAGATAAATCTTTAATGTCTAAGAAACGAAAATCCTTAAGTAAGAAACATGCACATGTCAAAGAAGTATATGATAAACTACATTACTACTTCCAGAGAGTGTGTGATGATAATGTTATTACGTTAGATGAGATTGAAAAATTTGATCAAATAGCTAGAGAAGCAACTAAAATTCCTGTTAAACCTCAAGACAAAGTAAACAATGAAGCTTTTTTAGAAGAAATAAGAACTTTATTAAAAACGTTAGAACATCAGTAAAATTGACTCTTCAAGTCTCAGCACCTTTGGTGCAGTGTTTTTGCTGCACTTCTATGCTACCACAAAATTCAAATATTATCTTATAAAATAATGCAGAGCAATGAGGCAAAAATAAAACAACTAGACGAATTAATAAAACAGAAAAATATTATGAAGAAAAGACATAGACAATATCGAATGCTACAAGCTGGCGTTCAATCCGATATGTTAGAAAAAATACGCCTAACTGACCAATGAAAACTGATTTTGAAAAAACTATTGCACCACTCAAAATTCTTGAGAAAGAACTTGCAGTTCATGATAAACGAATTGATATCGCGGATCCAGTGCAGAAAACCATCATGGATGATTATGGTTTGTTAGAAGCAAACATAGAAAAGAAATTACCCAAATCTATGCTCTTTGAACATTCTACTTCATTTATAGATGGAAAGCCATCTCTTAGATTTTACTTAGGTGGAAAAGAATTATTTATAAATACTAAAGAAAGTTTAATTTTTACACCAGACAAAGCAGCTTTCAGTTTAGACAGAAATTTCGTGGATTTATTAAGAGGAGCGGATTTAGATAACTATCATACTGATGATCTACTGAAATACAAAACTATGTTAGATAAGGTTGGAACTGTAAAAACTCTTAAGCGTTATACAACTTTGAACACTTATTATCAACATCGTCTAGTTACCCAAAAACAGAACAGGACTAAAAGTGACAACGGTTTTCCTATCAGATGATCCACAAGAATTAGTAAATAGATTAACAGATTTTATTAGCTGCGAGAAATGAAGGGCATAACTCTAGCTTTAACGAAATACATGCAATCTTAAAAAGACTATTAGAAAACAAAATTATAATGAACAAGACTATCAAAATTTATATTATGAGCCTCGCGCAAAGAAGACATAAATCTAGTTAAAAAATGTCTTCGGCAGAACTAGAAAAAATTAATAAGCATTTAGAAAATTTAACCGAGATTTTAACCTCATCAAAATTTAGTACGACATTAAAATTTATAACAACTACTTCATCCCATACCTGTCATTTAGATCCTATTATTCACTTAGAACAAGACAAACATTATGAAGTAGCACTAACTAGTTTTTCAACATTTAACACTATACAAAATATTATCAAAGATGTAAATGACCGATTTAAATATTCTAATGATCAAGGTAAAACTTGGAAAGAATTAACTTTTCTTCCTGGATCTTATGAAGTTGAATCGATTTCCAATGAAATAAAAAGACATTTAGGCATTCAATTTAAAGACAAGAAACAATTACATTTCGCAGTTGAACCAGCAGTAAATAAATTTTCTCTTACTTTAGATGAAGATCATCAAGTTGATTTTAATATTGACAAATCTTTATCAAGACTATTAGGATTTAAAAAGAAACTCTATACACAAGGTTTTCATATAAGTGAAAATATACCTAAAGTAACTGAAATAAATTCAATCAACGTTCAATGTGATATTATAGAAGGTGGTTATGTTAATGGAAAGCTGTCAAATAATATCTTCAGTTATCCAGCATTTACAGTTCCGATTGGTTACAGTTTGAATGTAATCCCAAAATCATTAATATATTTCCCTGTTACAAGAAAAACAATTAATTCAATTACAATTAGAATAACAGATGAGAAAGGAAAGGAAATAAATTTGGGAGGTGAAGAAATTATGATAGATCTTTTGGTTCGGGAGGTATAATTAAAAAATATTGATTTAAAAATGAGTGAAAGCAGTTGTGAAAAATATCCACTAAACAAGAAAGTGAAATTCAATCATCATCATAACTTGTCAAATAAAGTTTTATCAGTTATTTGTGGAAGATCAGGTTGTGGAAAAACATATCTATTATTTAAAATTCTCACGACACCCAAATTTTTGGATTATAACAATCTTATCATTTATACAACAACAGCAGAACAACCTATTTATCAATTTTTGAAACATGGTTTTGAAAATAATCTTACAAAATCAACTATAGCTTCACTGTTTGAAGAATATGAAAAATCGGAGTATGAAGAAGAAATAAGTTCCTGGTGTGAAGAAGCAGCGAAAAATAAACAACTAGTAGAACCCAATAAAAATAAACACATAACGATACAATTAATAGATGATAGTGGCAATATGCAAGATCCTAGTAAACTAAATAAAACGAAAAAACATTGTGTGGTGTTTGATGATTGTGTTAATGACAGAAATCAGGCAGTGCAGAGTAATTATTTTACAAGAGGTAGACACAATAACTGTAGTGTCTTTTATTTGACACAAAGTATGTATTCATTAGATGGAAGTGTTATTAGAAAGAATGCTAATATTTTTATGCTTTTCGAAATCAACCAAAGAAACCTAAGTGATTTGTTAAGAGACTTATGTATAAGAGATAAAGATGAATTTAAACAATCGTGTAACAATGCTTGGACAAACGACTATGGTTTCATCACAGTCAATATTGATAAAAAAGTACATGATAGAGTTATCGAACATTTGTTCACAGAGTAAAACTCTGAATCGAACAATTGTTCTCTGACTAGGCTTCGCCTCGAGGGGCTTTGCCCCGACTGAAAGTCAATAGAAGATTTGTTCACTGACTAGGCTTCGCCTCGAGGGGCTATAATCACAGAGTTATAATTCCTCTTCCCAGTCTTCACTATCATTGTATTCAATTATATTACATTCTTTTTTTATTCGTTGAAATATTTCGTCTTGAACATCTTCTCCGCTATAGGGGAGCATAATACCATTTGCATTAGCCGCTTGACGTTTAAGAATATTTATTTTACCAGTGAATCTTTTTTCTTCAGTGTTATTATTTTTATCAGGAATACTAATACCAGTTTCTAAAGATCTTTTCCATGGTTTATTAACAATTGTTGTCAATGTTTCCCCATGGTATAATTGAATGAAATCTTCTACTTTTACTTTAGTTTTTGTATAACCCTTAAATGTTTTCTTTTCACTAAGTCTCCCTTGTTCATCTACAGTAATACAATATTTTATTTTGGGGGCGATAAACAATCCATATATAATTCCCCCATTACCATAATCATTTTTCCCTTGGCATAATTCCCCGCCAACATATCCAGCCGCATCTAATTTATTGAAGAGTTCATTGGAAATGTAGATGGAATCAGTATCTGTGTAATGTATGTGTTTTTCTTTAAAACCATTAATTTCTAAAATAAAGTTGTTCATGATTCGTCTAGAGTGAGAAAGAATGAAAGAACCTAAGTGTGATGGCATGAATGATGTCGTAGCCGTAGCTGCTCAGGCCTTTGGCCGTCTTTTCAGTGTCTGTAATATTAGCTTTAAGAAACTCATCATCTTCCATTTCTACTTTCACTAAGAATTGTTCATCATTTACTTTTTCAAAATCTTTTACTTCTTGAGTGAAATTTTTTCTCAATGTATTCTCATTCCATAAATGATATTTAGTGGTTATGTCTTTTTGTACGGTTTTTCCATATAGTGAATTCATTAATAATTTAATTAACTCATCGCCTACAGTGTTTCCTTCTATTTTATATTTTTTTCTTAAATTGAAGAGCTTTTCAATGTATTTGCGAAATGGTGAAATGTGATAATTTTCTTCATAAATTATACCATCTGTAATAGATAATATTTTCCCGCCGCATCTAACAATTTCCTGTATGTCTACAGAAGTTAATACATCATAACACATTCCATTCCTAAACCTTATTATTTCTTGATTGCAATTGTTTTCATTCTTTACCTTATCTTTCGCAGGAACTGGTTGAAAAAACATCTCATCAGGATAATGAAACACAACTGTGAATATTCCAGTTTTAGGACGAAATGATTGAGTGTTAAATTGATATAATACTGCTTGTTCTTCTTCTTGTCTAAATTTTCTAGCCGATTCAGCTTTAGGGTATTCTGATTGTTCGTCATACATAGCTGATGGATATAAAGATGTTGCATCAAAAGCCATTAAGTATTCATTTCGTTGGTCGAGTAGTTTATGTTTAATTTCTTTACAGAGAGCATTCTTGTCTTGCAACTGATTATACTGCTTCATTAAATCTATTAAATTATTATGACCAGGAGCAAACCTCCTCAGCGTAGCGCTCAGAAAATATCGTTGTAATATTGGTATCAACATGTTACAAAATGGAGATCCGTAATGTCTTATATTTGCTGACACTCTTCCACCTTTAACAGATTTTCTAAACATAGTTTCTAGTCCATAAATCAGTATGCGAATGAATATTTATGTTGTCTTCTTGTACACTCTTCATCCAACCGTTAAATGTTAAAGCGGAGGATGTTAAATTAGTAGGTATATCTTCACCAACTAATTCTTTCATAACATTATTATACTTGTAGATACAAAATGCTAATGAAAGAACATCGTTAATTAAATACGGTTTCCACTCATGTTCTTTTTCTAGATAATTGTCATGTGTAATTTCGCCAATTTCATAATTTAATTTGCACATATTGCTAGGGATTTTAAAATTCTCGCACCATTTGGAAAGACTTGTTTTCACGTGTTGATAGCTACATTTCATTACAATGGTTTGTAAAGGTTTGCTTGGTTTTATGTTACGTTTTGTAGAGTCACCTAGTTGCTTAGATCTAGAGGAACGTTGGATATACTTACTAACACTTTCAGTTGTATAAGGATTTTGTAAAGAAGCAGTGAGTATTCCTCTTGATGTTTTAAGCGGTGGTTTATTTAATTTAAAATTAGATTTTATCGGAAAATATGCATCGAATTCTGATGAATTATGTGCTATTAAAGTTACTTTCGAATGATTAAAAGATCCAAGGTTTTTGAAAAATTAATGTATCGGACATGCGTCCTTTGGGTTTCCCCCGATTGGGTATTCATCTTGTTTCCTAATAAAGATTTGCACACAACGTTGAAGTTTGTTAAGTTCTTGTTCAGTTAAGTTATTGTATTCACTTACCTGTTTCTTAAGTTCCTTAATCTCATGTTCATCCTTGCTCCTTTTTATTTTAATCATATCGCGTAGCAATCGTGCGTCTATTTCTTCCAATCTTTGCTTCGGTAAGCAACACATGAATTTATTGAAATTGATAGTACCTAAAGCATTAAGGAATAGGATGAGCTGTTGCACAACGAGGATCTGGATAAGTTTCGAGATCCCATATATATGTTGAACCATAGTCAATTGGTTTCTTTGTTATGGTCTTATACGGAAGTGTTGTTAGATTTTCATCAGTGACAGTTTTATATATTGGTTTGAAATTATTTTCAATTTCTCTAATAGCTTCTGCTTTATGGAATTTATTGATTAAACAATAATGACCTATTGATGAACCTTCGTGAAAATAATTGTAATAAACATGACTATAAGGTGTTGTAATACCTCTGGGATTTAAATGACGATTAGTAGCACTATAATACTGTACACATTCTCCAAAGTATTTATTGAATTGCGAAAATTTACAGTTTGCCATTACTCCTGTCCTAGATGTAGCTTTCTCTTTATATAAAAAGTCATTAAACATCTCGATTATAATTTTAGCTTGTTCTTGATTGAACCCACGTAAGGCGTTGTAACATTTTATAAAGCAGAAATCCTCAGAAGGAATGTAACAATATTGCCCGATGTATTCTTTGATTCTATATTTCATATTAATACCAGCGCCTCTATGTGATCTTTGCACGAGTTTCATACCAAAATCTTCGTATTTGATACTACCTGTAAAAATCCATTCACTAGCATCGGATTTCTCTTCTAGATTAAGAAACCATGTTTCAAATGAATTTTTATTATAAAACGTAGCGTAAAAGTTTTCTATTGTGGTTCCATCTTCTTTGTTTATTACACCCAATAAATTTAAAACTTTCCCATTGCGTAACAGCTCACGTATATCATTTACTACATTAGTAAAAAGTTCATTTTCATACGTGATAGCGTTCGGATTAAACAGATTCAATAGATCATCTCCAAGTCTATCATCAGAGAATATGTCGGGAATTGGTGTGCCTTTACTACGTTTACGACTACGTTTAATTTGTGCATCAAACTCATCAATTTGTTTCTTTATTAACTCGTCAAGCGTATGCGTTGATTTGTTACTCATTTTACAATTCATATTTTTAAAAGAAAAAATTATGTTTTTAATTACATATACACAGGAATATTTAGTTGATGTAATGTCTTCTAAATCGTAAACTGTTAATCGCTCTTTATTAACCAACCACCATAAATTATTGTATGCTAAAAATACTCTGAAACTTCGTAGACACAGTGGAAAGTCTTTTGTTTTAGCGTAACTTCTTATACCATGTTTTATTTTATAATCTTGCACGAATTGCATATATTTTCGATGATATTGACTTTTAACTGATTGTTTTGAATTTACAGGGTTTGTAGGATGACGATAATCTTTTAAAACTGGCACGTGTTCTATTTTGTACTCCATATTTTAAAAAGAAAAAATTTACATATTATTTAACTCATTTAATATTGGTTTTATGTCACTCAATGTACTTTTGGCATCAGTGACTAGAGGGTGTACATTTTTTAGTACATCACGGAAATCATTAATGCCTGTTCTAATAACATCTAGTGTATCTCTATTCTCTAATCGTTCAGGGGTTTTAATTTTTAACACATTATTCAGATAATGATCGAAATAGAAATAAAATGTTTCGGGTATGATTGTTAGTGGTTCAAGTGATTCGTTTTCTAGAAAAATTGTTATTTCTTCTATATTATGCGGCGACAAGTTCTTAGCACTTGCGTAGAGACTAATGTCAAAATCTGTTGCATTACTATAAAAATCATGCTCAGTATCCAATAGTATATTTAGATCGCTATCATACACTTGCATTTGATTCAAAATAGTATCAACCCGTATTATACCGTACTTAACATGTACATATTTAGCTAAGGGTAAAGTTAGTTTATAATTTTTCTTGATATCCTCAAAGAATACTGCATTATTTTGCGTAGTTGTATAAAAGGTTTCCACGTTTTCTCTAATCTTATTATCCACGTCACAGGCTTTATGAGCTAATACTACAATTTGTATATGATGGTGACGACCTTTTGTAAATATTTCTGATATGTTCTTTTGCTTCACTAAACTAGCTACATCATCTAACACTAGTAAAGACTTTTGCGTGTATGTCCCAGCAAAAGTACTCATATCTTCTAACATACATAAATCTTTTTCGTTATAAACATTTGAATATCCTTGCCATTCATCTTCCTGTAGACAAAACACATGTACATTAGTTTCATTAGGATAATGATCATTTATATACTTTCTAAGAAACGTAGTCTTTCCACTTGCTGTTTTGCCATATATTATAAAATGTAAGCTCTCTTGTGTAACACGCCCTTTAGGTTTCTCTACGTCACGAGTAACTGGTCTCCAGCCTTTAAAGGTTTTTGTTTGTTCTTTATAAAATGCAACCTTCGTTTGTTCTGCTGTTTGTAAGAACCCTAACCAATTTATAAAACAATAAATAAGATAAATAAGAACACATATAATAATAATTTTCACACAATGAAATTTTAAAAACCCAAAGAAACGACCGAGATCTGAATTTTCTGAAAATAAAGATTGCGCTTCATTATATTGATTGTGTGGATTGTGTGGATTGATGATCGTGGGAATTTCGGAATACGATTTTTCTATATTCATTTTTTTTACTTTTTTTATACGAAAAATGTTTCAAACTCTCTCAACTAGTCCGACACTCACTTGAGCTGCCGTAATAGTCCGACACTCCTTTGAGTGTTTATACCTCTGTAGGACTTCCGGACTACTACGGACTATTGAGTCCGGGGCCCAAAAGACGGTAAAACACTCAAAAGAGCGCCGGACTATTACGGAAGCTCAAGTGAGTGTCGGACTACTACGGATATAAAATTAATTAATTCACACAAATTACTGCATGTCGCGAGAAGTTTCTCTCCAACAGAACTTTATTGCACTTGTTACATCTCACTTGTGTTTTTAAACATTCTTTACACCGGTATTTACTATCATAAAATTCTGTTTTGGGTTTAACTATTTGACATTTAGTGCATTTTCGCGTACTAATAGCACATGAATTAGAATGATTCAAGAAACCTTGACTAGTAAAAAACTTATTACAATTCGAACATTGTCTATCTTTTACTTTTGGTTGTGGTGGTTATTGACATGTTTTTTGGTGACGCATAAAGTTCTTAGATGTTACACTTTTTCCGCAATCATTACATGTTCTCATATGTTTATTTAATGATGAATTGTTGGATAACATATTTTTAAATAAAAAAAATGATGTTAACAAATGTTGGCGGGTGTGCTTACACACCGAATAATCAAGAATCAGAAATAGAACTAGACAACTATATCATGAAAACTGGAGACATTTTAACAGGTCCGTTACATCTTTCTATTCTTCCACAACAAAGTACTGAGTTAGCAAATAAAGAATATGTTGATAAACAGTTCGATAGAATTGTGTCACTGCTCTCTCCACTAACGAAAGAAACCAAGCTTCTAAAGCAGAATGATGAAAGACTGCAAGAAAAGCTAACAAAGCTAAGTAGCAAACATGAAAATATAGAAGCAGATATAACAAAACTTCATAAAAAAATAACAGAACATTCAAAACTTGTGATCCTGTTATCACTAAATTTAAAGTCTGCCATCGCAAAGAATACAAATCAAAATAAACAACTGAAAGAAGAGTTAGAAAAAGTAAGCGAAAAGAATCGAAAATTATTACAACACTTACAACAGCTGCAATCCACATTCCAAAAAAGTGTTGATGAATTAAGTAGCCGCATCACACAACAAGTAAAGCAAATGAACAGAATGATAAATGAAGTTAAAGGACTTAAACAAAAGATTAGTGACTTGAAGACCCTTAAAACGAATTTCGATAAATACTGGGAACAGTTGAATGCTATTACAGCTTCAATTGGCCGCTCTTAAAACAGAAGTAAAGAAAAGTGAGAAAAAAATAGAAGTAAATGAAAAAGAAATTAAAGTACATCACACGCTACTTGACGCAATAGATAAGTGCAACAGGCAATTAATAAAGTTACCGCGAAGTTGTTGTCCATACACAAACGTAAATCTTAATCAGACCAAAGGTCCTCAGGTTACTAACCTATAGAACTTGTTGCAGAAGGCTTTTAGCCGATTGGCCCAAGGTCCTCAGGTTACTAACCAATAGAACCTGTTCAGAGGCTTAGCCGATCACAAACGTAAACGTAAATATTTTTCCCAAAAGTCAAATTTAAGCTTAAAAAAATGCCTATAATTTATAAACACAATCTTAAACATTTTGCTTCAAATAATAAAATTGCTCATGAACCACGTATGAATCCTGTGTACCATTATGACAGTGTAGAAACTGTTGGAACACAAAAGTTCCTAGGCACTGCAGGTGCCGTCCAAACAGAAGGAGCTGGCATCTTTTCTGGTATCGGTAGTATCGTTAACTTGATTAAAAATAATAAAGATTTGATTTCATCTGCTGCTAAAGGAGCAGCTGCTATAGGTAGTACAGCTAGTGCAATATCGAATGCTGTTAAGTCACAAAACGAATTAAAGCAACTAGAAGCTATTCGCAAACTTAGGAATAACGCAAAAGAAATGCAAAAAGACAAAAAGCTCTCAGAGGAAACAAAAAACAAAATTGCTAAATTAGCGAAGATGGAAAGTAAACATGCTGAAAAAACAATTGAAGAAATGAGAGGAAATGGGATGCAGTCCCTAACCACTAACGTGGGAAATGGTCTAGCAAAATTCTAGTAGAACCTTGTTCAGAGGTTTTAGCCGAGTATCAAACTGATTTTTTCTAATAAAAAAAATATAATGGCAACTTTTATCGAAAGCAAATTTAGATTAGACGATCCCCCGTTCATTACTTACAATCAAAAAAAGAATGACTATATAAGAATTGCTATGAACCCCGGTTCTTCCAGTAGAGTAAATACTGGAGGTGATTTAATTTTTGAAGTTGACAATCAACAAAGTTATTTATATTTACCCGATTCATTTTTACACTGTGAATATTCTCTCTATTCTGATGCTGATTTTACAACACCATTACCTGCTACGGATAATATTACATTAGAAAACAATTTCTTCCCAAGATTATTCACACAAATGCGTTTAGATGTTGCAACACAAAATATAGAAACCATAAGTGATTCACCTGGCATTATTGATTCAATGCTTCTATTTGTAACAATAGGTGAAAATACTAAAATGCATGAAATCGAAGGATGGTTACCTGATAACCATACCGGCATACTTAAAGATGATTTAACTCACACTGGAATAGATACAGCAGGAATTGCGAAAGATGTAGAAAACATAGTGAAACAGTTAAACAGTACACAAAATAGCTCATACCAGAAAAGACGCAATTTTAATAATAAAAGTAAACAAACTGTTAATTGGTCATTGTCTCCATTATTCGGGTATTTAGATTACACTAAAATATCATATCACTTAAAATTCAAACTCATAGTTCATCGCACTGTAAATAATGAATCAATATTTTATGGAAAGGCTGGGAAGAAAGCATACCTAAAAATTGATAGACTTGAATGGTGGATTAAGCACATTACTCCTAGTTTAGAGGTTGAATCAACTATTACGAAAAGATTAAATACGAACAAACCAATTCCAGTAAGTTTTTTGAAGCGTACCGCGAGCTCTGTCACTTTTACTGAACAAAGATTTAACTGGCATTTCACAAGGACATCAAATACTCCAAGATATTTTTTGCTCACTTTTCAAAAGAATGAAACACCTAGTTCCGATAAGAACAATAGTCTTTTCCATATTAATTCAATTCGAAGTTTACAAATTTCTTTAAATCAAACACGTTATCCTATTGATCCATTGAGATTTGATAACGCAAATAATCAATTCATGGAAGGATATGACGCTTATAGAAATTTGTGCCGAGAATTTGGAATAGAAGCACAATTAAATCCTGTAGATTGGAAGAATTTATATCCTGTTTTCTGTTTTGATTTAAGTGCACAATCTGAAGATATTATCAAGACCGGTTGTGATGTGACAATTAATATTGAAAAGGCAAATTCCACAACATCATTGATGGCTTATGGTTTATTGCTAGAAGAGGCCGAATATTCTATTGAAATTATTAATGGAAAAATGGTTAGGATTGATTAGTAAAACCCAAGACTATAAATTTTTTATTAAAAAATGGCGCAAGTGAATAATAAAACGGTTGAATTAAAACTACGTAACATCATTGACAAAAATACCCCTAAAACTATTACGATTAACAAAAGGAAGTATTACATAAGTAAACCAATGATATAGAATATTAAATTACAAGAAGAAAAGAATGGTGGAATTCTCCCATTAATTCCGCTAATCATAGGTGGTATAGCAGCAGCAGGAAGTGTTGCAGGTGGGACAGCTGGTATTGTCCAGGCAGTGAATAAAAATAAAGCAGAGAAGGCAGCATTAGAAGAGCAAAAACGTCATAATAGGGAGTTAGAGAAAGCTGCTAGAGGTGACGGAATAGTAGATAATTTCATTAGCAAATTAAATTTAGTTGATGAAGGGAAACGAGTTCTTAAAAATGTCCTACACAATATTGATGATTTGATTCAAATAAAAGAAACAAAAGACGGATCTGGCATATATCTAAATCCTAGTATGGTGCGATAAGATTTAATCTTTAAAAATGAATTTGAATAACTTAAGGATTTCAAATCTAGATCTAACGGATTATCTCTTAACCCATTTATGCCCGCTATAATTTATATTAAGCGTATCAATTTCTTCTTCTGAATTTTATATGACTAGGCTCTTCTAAGTACTTTTCCAAAATAATTCCGTAAAATATTCAGTACTTACATAGATATAGGATGATCGTTATAACGATCAATGGGAATTGGTGTTAACATTTTGCAAAATAATTGAATTAAAAATGGTTACTAGAACTTGTCCTCCATTAGAAATTGTGAGCTTATGACATCAAAACATCAATATAGGCGACAATAAAATATGCTAAGTTCTACATTCATGATACATAAAACATGATACAATATGTCTTACTGCACGAGTATGTGCTTGTACATTTCAACATTTACTATCATACACGAGCGTGATACTGCAAGAAGCATTGTTTGGCATGTAAATTCACACAACATTTGACACAGCGAAACTTTGTGTTCTTGTTGCAGAACTTGCAGCGAAGTTCTTTTTCTGTGAATGCAATTAAGTGACCGATGTTGTCAAACCTGATGTCACTTGTTGCTTGTCGAAAATTTCGCTTTCTCTCACTTTTTGCCAAGAGTGATGTCGAAACTCGACTGCGGAAATCATTGTAGGATGCGTTTTGATCACAACACAGGCGGTAGTTAATCCAGGCATTGACACATGCAACATCCACGAGATAGATGAAAATGGGATAGTACCATTTCTTTCCTCGTATATTAGTTCGGCATTTGAAATATTTGCATCAAGCAAATCAACGCCACCCATCGTTGAGTTGTAGTGCGCAACAGCCGCCGGACGAGGAAGAGTGATTCTCTTTCGTTCCTGGAAGAAAATAATATTTCATAAATATGAGTACAGAAACATCATAAAGCAATGCTCCTAGACACTGACCTTTCGGCAAAATCTTGTTGTTGATGAAATTGGAGTTGCTCCACACATAGTCGAAGCCACCAGTACGTCTTTGTTATCACGCCAAACTACCAAGTTCGTTTTGAAATCTGGACTGTACTTCGACATCATTTCACCGCGATTTTGCATGCTTGCGTTATCAAAGGGATAGCATAGAACCCTATTTCTCCTTATTGTACCCGTTCCTGAGACGTTCAAATCATCTTTCATCGATTTCAAAAGTGAAAGGGATGTGAAATAATTGTCCAGTGTGATCGATAGCGGTTTTCGGTAAAATGACCACGAAGAATTTTCGCAAAGTAAAACACAACGTTTCCAGAGCTCCCAAAATCATAATCATCCTCTTTTCTTTCGTCTATGCCTGGGTAAGGTTGCAGTTGCACGCAGTAGCCTTTCGCAGTGGCCAACACCCACATCTTGAAGCCGAATCTGATGGGCTTTCCTCTTATAAACTGCTTACAGCCATGGCGGCCGAAATACGGCACCATGGATTCATCCACAGAGAAGAAATTTGTATCCGGAGCATGCTGTAGAAATTCGTCATTGAGAAGCTTTATCAGAACACGCAATTTTTGGAATTTATCATTTTGAGTACGAGCTGTCAACGGAACAAAATGCAGTTTTGGAAAAATTTCTTCAAATCGGTTACGACTAATCGAATTTGTTATGACTTGATTTCGTTTTCAAATCATTCGACGACCAAAAATCTCTTCGTCGTGTTTGACGAACGATACCGGAAGCAAGAAGAACACCGATTACAACAAGGAGTTCTTCAGTGCTAAGATTGATGAGTGCATAATCATTCGTTTGATTCACAATAAAATTTAGAACCTCATCACTGAAGAATTGAAGAAAGAAGTCTACAGGCTCAGTGCACTCGTCGAACCCTACAGCTTTCTGCTTTTCAGCTTCAGGAATTTCAATCAAATTTTCAAAGGGGTCAGTCCAACGAGCCATCTTTTTCTTCCGCTTCGGAGTCCTATGATTTTCTTCTTCATCTTCTTCGTCATCAGGAGCTTCCACGATTGCATTTAGGAGGTTCCGCGGTAAATTTTGAAACTGCGGTTGATCTTCATCTCCATCTTCTTCGTCAGAGTCTTCTCCTTCACCTGGTGGATGAATGACTACATCGATCTGATCAGGCAACTCGTTTTCTTCATCCTCAATGCCATCGAGCATCTCATTCAGTCTGTAAAAAAAGAGAATATTTATTTTTGATGAACCGCATGAAACAAAGAAAGTCAATATAGACTCCTTCAAAAGTTGATGAGAACAACCAAACTAAATTGAAATCTTAAGTGTCTTTATATTGCATTATTATATTATCTTCAGCAATAAACAAGTAGCATGTAACTGAACCAGTAAATGAACAGGGCAAATAGATAGCACTGATGGTTAACTTGCGCGGTAGTGCATCGGTTGAGTGCTGAACTTCCCCTTCCGTGGTGGTGGGTGCGAACCCCTACCATGTGCGCCTATTTTATGTTGCCAATGCCCAGATATGCTTTTAACAGATGATAAATGCGATCTATCTATATCGTTTATAATCAAACTCAAATGATAACTAGTTATGGCAAGTTGAAACCCTTGTAATCCTCAAGCGCAAAAATCCGAATTTTTCAGAAAGGCTACACATTTTGTGACATATTTTAGATGCAAGCTATAGATAATCTTGCGAACGTAAAGAGTCACCATTGAAAAAAATGATAAAGCATTGCATATTTTTGAAAATCGAGCCGAAAATGATTGTATGTAATGAAAATTATAGTCGTGGTAATATGGATAATCAGCTATTTTTCTGCATGAAATGTTAAAACCAATTCCCATAGATCGTTATAACGATCACCAATTTTTACCTCATCTGAAAATATATCCATCCACAATTAATTGCATCTAAATACATTCTGAGCCACGCTTTATGATACAATTTACTATTTCAAGTCCCAATAGATACAAAAGAATTCTTTCTCACCTTCTTTTTGCAATTGATTTAGCATTTCTCCGCCTGTCAGCCATGATGGAAATAACAGCAAAATTCAAATCCGCGCCAAATATTTGCAAATGGATATAAAAAACCAACTGATGTACTAAAACACTCTTTCTGTCATAGAAAACCAGAAAATAATCGATTAATGTGAGTTTGAAACCTTGTTGACATTAAAAAACTAACTTCAAAATCTTAATGTTGATGATCGTTATAACGATCAACGGGCACAAATGGGTTAAAAGGTGACAAGAACAAAGTTCCACACCACACCGGAGGTGATATACAAAAAGCATTAGAAAACTTTCCTGGCTTTATTTGGGCAAAGTATAAAGGTGAAAAACATATTCCAAATCATAATTTTACTGGTCCCGGCACAAGATTAGATTTAAGATTAAACGATGATGACACGCCTAGAGAAAATAGTAAACCAATAAATAGAGTAGACGCCGCCGCTTATAAACATGATTTAGCTTATCGTAATCATGACCTAAGTTCTCGACATGAAGCAGATAAGAAAATGATACAAGAATTAGATAGTATTCAAAATCCTACATTTAGAGAAAAAATTGAAAGAATGTTTGTTAAGAAAGCTTTACAAGCAAAAATGCTTTTTGGCCAGGGGATAGATGAAACTTTAGTTCCGTCAACTTCGTTGAATGAAACGACAGCAAAGCTGTCTGAGAGCAACGCTCGAACCTACGCGTCCGAAATTCACAAGGAATACAGAAAGCCGAAATATCTATTGAAGGTAAAAGTATTTAATAAAGATGATATTTGGAGTGCAGATCTAATTAATATGCCTAATGAAAGAGGGTTTAAGTACGCATTGACCGTTATAGATTTATATACACGATATGCTTGGGTAAAGCCTTTAAAAAACAAAAGTGGTCTGTCAGTTAAATATGCGTTTGAAGAAATCTTTAAAGAAAGTTTTAGAAAGTCAAAAAAGCTATTCGTTGATAAAGGGTCGGAATTTTATAACCGAAATGTAAAGCCACTATTTGAAACTGTTTATTCAACTGAAAATGCAGGAAAGGCTGTAGTAATAGAGCGCTTTAATAGAACGCTAAAAAGTAAGATCTTTAAGAAATTTACTGAGCAAAGAAATCAGAAATGGTTGAAGATATTACCAGGAGTTGTAGAAGAGTATAACAATAAGATTCATTCAGGTATTGAAGAAACTCCAAAGAATGCTTCTGACGACCCTGATTTAATACGAAAGAAAATATTCGAAAATAATTATTCGAATGAGAGTAATCCGAATTTACAGAAACGTAAGCCGAAATTTAAAATTGGGGATAGGGTACGAATATTTAAATACAAGAATAAATTTGAAAAAGGCTTTGTTGGCTATTGGACTAAAGAGATATTTGAAGTTTCTAAAATAAATCAAACTTATCCGTTTACTTATGAAATTATAGATTTAGATAATGAGGATATCAAAGGTAGATTCTATGAAAACGAATTACAGAAAACCGAGCTTTAATTATCATTATTATTAGGCGTAGCCATAGAACCTACGGTTCGTTTAACTCTAACATTATATCTAGAAATGGTACTCCTTTTTGTAATTTGTACAAAACGTATAAACATAATTGACCACAATAGGTAGTGCCTGGTGTTTGAATTTGAAACGTATTATAAATACCATTTCCAAGTAATTCTTTTACTTCATTTGTAGGTGGAAGTCCGTATGAATCAAAATAATAGTTCTGCTGATGATTTTTAACGCCTGCTGACCAATGTACGCCGTTTTGGTCTGAAGTGTGAAGATTCGTTATGAAATTTACAGTTGGCTTATTTTTGATCAATTGTAATTCGTCTCTCATTAAAACATGAAAGTTCTTTATTCCTAATTGATTAGCAATTTTCTTTAGGTCGAAATTCGTTGTTGTCTGTGTTCCATAATGCTTTAAGAAGTCATTTATGTTATTCATTTTACATGAGATAAATTCTATTTCAGAAATGACACAAAAGAATTGCACAATCTGTATGACTCAGGGCTTTTGTTGCCTCTAGCGGGGCGGCCTCTAGCGCATTATGCATGACACCATTGTCTGCCACAAGCAGTAGCGGTTGCCATTAGGAACTGATGCTGCCACGTATTGTCAATTTTCATTCTCTCTGTGAGTGTTCTACGTGACTGTGTCTTTCACGATTCATCTGCAAAAGTGTAATATTATGTCTCGACTTACTGAATTCAACAATTTGAGGATGGATATTTTAAAAATCATTACAAACGAAGAAGAGAAGAGACGATGTGAAGAAGTTTTCCAAGAGTACAGAAGGAGGAATATTAAGACAAAAGAAGAGGAAGATTATTTATACAAAGAATGGAGAATTATAGAAACTTTTGAAACATCTTTAACTGCATCTTGTGATCTGCCAACGCTACGTGGTTTCTTACAAAGAATTGAAAACTACGAAAATCATCATGAGAACAGTAGTTTGTAACTAGCTATCTTGAAGGGACGTGCATTCAAAATTCTACGTGCGGGAAATACATTTAGTGACTATTTTCAATATTCCCGGAGTTATGTCGCGTTTTTAAGAAGACTTTATAACTTTTATTTACAATATCCGTTCATCGCCGATTCTCATGAATCCGCAACATTCTTTAAAATCAATTTTCATATAATTTCATCGCACATCAAAAATGGACGACGCCGAAAAACATTTGAAGAAATAATGCAAACCCCAAGAATGGAAACCCCAAGAATGGAAACCCCAAGAATGGAAGTCCCAAGAATGGAAGACCCAAGAATGGAAAGCCCAATGGAGTTCTGATATTCTAAAATGTAACATTCTCACCATGTCTCCTTTCGAGGAGACATTTCTTGACATTTTGTAAGTGCGTCAATTCATACGCACTACTTACATCATTATATAGTAATGTAAATGTCTCCTTGACAGGAGACTTTTCAAATTTAATTACAGAGTAAAATGTCTCCTTTCGAGGAGACATTTCTTGACATTTTGTAAGTGTGTCAATTCATACACACTACTTATATCATTATATAGTAATATAAATGTCTCCTTGACAGGAGACTTTTCAAATTTAATTACAGAGTAAAATGTCTCCTCGAAAGGAGACATTTCTTGACATTTTGTAAGTGTGTCAATTCATACACTACTTATATCATTATATAGTAATGTAAATGTCTCCTTGACAGGAGACTTTTCAAATTTAATTACAGAGTAAAATGTCTCCTTTCGAGGAGACATTTCTTGACATTTTGTAAATTACTGTTGAAAATGTGCAAATATTGTGTATGTAATTTCGTGTCAATTTTGTTGAATAAGAAACAATTTTGTGCAAAATGGTTGATTTTACATAACGGTTATAAAGGGGCTGATGGTGTAGCTGACGGGTTTTCGCCTTTCATCACCTTTGGGTTTTCAGCGGAATTGTGTTACATCACATTCTTAGCTATGGTCCATCGTTTTCTTAATTTATTATAATGTTCTAGTTTAAGTAATAATTGGGCTTCCTTATCTTTCATGTACCTGACTCTATCTTTGTGTTTTGCTATATCCATTTCATTGGGAACCGAAGGTTTTATGTCATATGATAATGAAGGATATAAAGGGGCTGATGGTTCTTTTGTTTTTTCATCTTCCATTTTTAAATGAATATTTTTGTTCATGGGTCATAAATTGGTGATTTTAGAGGTACTTTCCTATTTTCGCATCTATTTTAGCCCCGTAAATTGGTGATTTTACATGTTTTTTATAAATTTCAAGGTAGTTCCCTATTTTATATCTATTTAGTCCGTAAATTAGTGATTTTAGAGGTACTTTCCTATTTTTGTATTTTTTCATTTTTTGTAACTATTTTGTCTATTTTTTTATAAATTTCAGGGGGTCCCTATTTTTTTTTTCTTACTTGTCCTGGGCCGGCCAAAAATACACTACTCCGGTGGATATGACGATCCCAGTTGATTAAAATTCATCGGAGATGATATATATTCGCAGACATGTTTCAGTAGACAAGATGCCATCATCAGTGACCGTGACAACGATCAATAACAATGATGCAATATATACAGGACTTAATGGAAAGAAAAATCAATGCAAGAAAGGTGGTTGTGATTTGTTGCAATTATTCATGAAACAATGCGAATGAAGAAATGACTTCATGTAGAGCGCGTAGTGAAATATCTTCATTATCTTAATCTTTATCTCTTAGCTGTCTGTAAATGACTACATTGTCCTCTTTGAACTTGCTTTAAGCAATTGAACATGCAACTTGAACAAATGTGAAATTATGATTTCCATTGATGAGAAATATACACTATCATTATTATTATTATATTATTATGTAGAATGGTTGAACAATTTTTGTGTATGGACTGCGCAAACTGATCCCCGTTCAGCGTGGACAAGGACGAAAAACGGGGAAGCAAGTAAGGAGTGCGCATGAGAGCGTACATTGAGCACCTTGAAACTTTTGTATTGTGCGCTATATGAATACCGTATTTTCATAAACAAAATTTTCAATAAATGAGTACTTTAATTAGACATTATAGGAAGCAATGTCGGTTTTTTACATAAAGTACATTGATGACACTTGAACTGTCTTTTCGGTCCGCAACCGAAACCCACACTTTTTTAGAACGGTTTAATGCTGTTGATTCATCACTTCATCTTACCATAAAAACGAACCGATAAATAACTCAATTAATTTTCTAGATATGATAATTTTCATAAAAATGGCAAATTTGAAACCAATTGTATAAAAGAAACAAATACATTATTGTATACTCATAACCACTCCTACAGTCCCTATTCTTATAAGAACAACGCGATTAAAGCATTGTACAATATATCTCAAAAACTGCCTCTCAGTGGTAATACGCGGCAAATTGCATTTTTTACGCAGGCCGATTAAATCTATGCAGGTAAACTATTGCGCATATGTAAAGAATGAAAGCACTGTATACATAGATAGAATTTCAATGTGATTACAACTTCTACGTTTAGTTGTTGGAGTGACCCCATGAGCCTGATAGCAAAAAAGCAATGTTTATTCAGACGAGCGCTTTCAGATGGTCATCGACCACCACAATCATGCCTCATGGAAAAGCGCCCGTCTAAATACAAATTGCTTTTTTGCTATTAGGTCTACCATCATGATAATGGAGTCCCTCCAACAATTGAATATTGAAAGACCCTCATATTCAAAGAAATTCCACGTTTAGACTAGACGAATTCATGTATCTTAAGATGTGGGAGATTGCATCCATTACTGGACCAGCTGGCATCATTACTGGGACAAAAGAAACATACTTGCGGGACAGTACCTCGAAAGGGAGGCTCAATTCCGGCGCAACAAAACCTTTTTGTGACAGGGATTTCTTGCAAATATGCTTTGACGGCTTCAATGAATTTGGCTGAAAAATTACTTCAATTCATTTTATATTAATTTCTTTTAACCGAGTGAAACTGCTTTTGAGAAGCTGATAAATTTCGTAGACCGGTACAATAATCATGCTTTGTTTACTATTTATACATATACAGTCATTTCTACTCTAGCTACAAACTTATTGAAAATATTATGCAAGTAACTGAGAAGCATTATTTGCACAATTAAAATTGCTAACTGCTAATCAAATAAATGACGGTAATTTTCCAATAATGCTTCCACAGTCTTTTTCAATTATCAAACAATAATGAAATATTAAAAATACGCAAAACCGAATACAACAACGAAAACTGAATAATAATATAATAATAATAATAATAATAATATATTTGTCATCAAAATAAGCAAATACAAATTAGATCGTGAATACAAATTACTGTGACAAATAGAAGGCCCATAAGGGCAACAAATTCAACGAAGAAATGAGGAAGGCTCAAAAAGGAAAAATCATTACCAAATATCAGTTCTCTTGAAATACTGTTCAACACTTTTCTTGAAAGAATACACATTTGGTGCTTGGACTTCGGCATCGGTGAGTTGATTCCAATGAAATACGATATCTGATGTAAAGAAGAATCGACGGTAATCACGGGTGACACGAGGTGGTATTATTTTCTGAATACAACGACGAGAACGATAGTTGGTTGAAAATTCGAAGAAAAGTCCTGGATTCAACGACATCATACCATTCAACAATTTGTAAAGAAAAATTAGTTGATAACGTAGTCGTCGTGCGGACAGACTTAACAATGACAGTTTCGACAAACGATCTTTATAACAAAAGTAATGCAAATGAGGAAAACAGCGAGTAAAGCGCCTTTGGACATTTTCAATTTGATCCACCAAATAACGTCGATACGGAGACCATACTATGGAATTAAACTCGAGAGTTGATCTGACATAGCTCTTGTATATAGGCATAATAACTTCAATGTCACGGGAGATGAAAGAACGCAGAATGGCTCCAAGAGTTTTGTTGGCCTTATTAACAATATTTTCTATATGATGACAAAAGCTGATTGGAGAGGATACATATACACCAAGATCTTTAATACAGTCAACATTTTCAAGCTTGATATTATTAACAGTATATTCACGTTTTTGATTTGAAGCTCCAAAACTCACAACTTTACATTTTGCTGCATTTAGTGGCAAGCCACTGCTGCTTGACCAATTAAAAATGTTATTTAAATCACTCTGAAGACCATGACAATCTTGTAAATGTGCATTTGATTTTGGATTGAAACTGTAGGCTAATTTCATATCATCAGCATAAGCAGAGAAAAAGGAATATTTTACAAAAGAGCTAATACTGTTACAAAATACCAGAAATAGTATTGGGCCAAGGACTGAGCCCTGAACAATGCCGCTTGTAACTTCACATGGTGATGAAAACGAACCTCTGATACGTACAAATTGCGTTCTGCGTTTTAAGTAGTTCTCAATCCATGAAAGGAGATTTCCGGACATGCAATCATTTAGTCTGTACAATAATACTTTGTGCGGCACGCTATCAAAAGCACGAGAAAAATCAAGAAAAGCTACATCAACACAGAAACCGTTGTCTAGCTTAGACGTCAAAAAATCGAAAAATTCCACACCTGCCGTTTCGACAGAACGCTTCGGTAAAAAGCCATGTTGGGAAGCATGAAAATAATTATTATCAGTCAAAAACTTCAATAGATGTTTCACTATCACGCGTTCCATGATTCTACATACACAACTTATGACAGCCACAGGTCGATAATTAGTATGAATGGATCGAGGACCAGATTTATGTATTGGTGTTATGACCATTTGTCGCCATGATTCAGGAATGTCCCGCGCTGCCATTGAAACTTTGAATAAGTGACACAATTTATTTGCTAAAAAATTTCCTCCCTCTTTAATGAAAACGTAACACAAGTTATCAATGTCTAAACCAGTAGATCGAGGTAAGGATGAAATCACTTTAGAAACATTATCATATGTAAATATAATATCAGAGAGCTGGGATATCGAGGAAGGCGTCGGGATGTTCGGAGGAGTAGAATCTAAATATTTCTCACCGTCGTAAAACGTAGCAAAATAATCACTGAATTTTTCAACAATGTCAGAGCGATCAGTAATTTCATCACCATTTGAGTCTGTAATTGACTTGATGTTATCAGTAGTTTTTAGTCTTTTGTTGACATAACTCCAGAAGGTTTTTTGATTACCCTTTGACCTAGCCAGATGTCTTTCCTGTGCCAAAGATGAGGCTCGCAATTTACTATTAAGAATTTGTAAGGCGTTTTCCAAATTCATTTTGTTGGAGAATGAAGGATCAGTTCGAAAATTTGCGTAGGATCGACGATAATGTCTGAGTGACGTACGTATCTGTGAAGTAGAGTGTAGGCGTTGATTGGACTTGGAAGAAATGGGAATAGCGTGGTTCACGGCTCGCTGAATATTATTCACAAAATTACTCCATACACTTTCAAGATCATCTGAACATGACCAGCTAGCTTCTTGCAATATTCTCTTATACGTTTTCCATTTAGCTTTATTGAACAGATAGGCTTTACTTGTATTATCATTGAATGTTATACCGGGATGCATTAATTTGAACATAATCGTACAGTGATCTGATGTACCGAAAGGTTCGTTGACGGTAAGATCCTGAATGTCAGTCTCAACGGATGAAAATATTAAATCTAGCATCGCATTTGAGGCCGGGCGGGTTGGAGACGATACATGCTGTGTAAGAAAGTTATCAAGGCACCAGTTCATTAGAGGAGAGTTTTGGTTATGTTGAGGAGATGCAAAATCAGGAAAATTGAAGTCACCACATATCACAAGTCTGTCACATGCTTTGTTACATATATAATACAAATAAGAGAGCAATTCACTGTTATTCAACAGATAATGAGGAGGTCTGTAAATACACGATACAATTACTGAATTAGTTACGGTAAGATTAATTTGACAAGAAATACCTTCAGCTCTGAGGGAAGAAAATTCGTGGACTTTAAATGATGTTAACGTTTCAATGACGTAAATCAAAACACCTCCACCAGTGCCATCTATACGGTCACAACGATACATTGCAAACTTTGGGATGGATAAAAAGGCATCATTTATATTCGGGTTTGCCCACGATTCAGTTATACAAATGACATGAGGTTTTACCTGAGAGATATACGCTGTAAGAAGCTGCATTTTATTCACTATAGAACGTGCATTGGTATACAATACTGAAATATTCGTACATGTGAGTGATGGTGTTTTCGCATTTATGATGGCTAATTGTGATTGATTTACATAACTATCAATACACACATTATCAATATGCTCATCATTTACAAATGTATAAAATAAAGACGATAGCAAATTCACAGAGGATGGGTAATAACAGTAGAGGTACCTAAAATATTTACGGAAACTTCACAGGAGCAATCAGTATCAGTTACGTCGTAAGTGTTCAACTGTCAAAACAATTGATTTGCGATGTTGTATTTATCAACCAGAGTTGAGTTTTGAAATAATTGCCCAGACTTGATGTAAACCTTGTCACCAGTATCAGCAGCAACCAATCTCAATTCCTTCAACTTCTCGCGTAGGCGTTTATCTTCCATGCGTGCTAATGGAGTACGGTCGGGGTTTATGAAGATAGTGCCAAATGAATGCTTAAGGTCATCACTTTGTCTCAACAAATTTTGCGATTTCAGTACTTGATTTCTTGTTTGCAATCGGTTGAATTTGACCTTAACTGGACGGCTTCGATTTCGATTGTATCGCCCTAACCGAACACAGTCAATTAATGAGGATTTATCGTAATCCTCAACTAATTCATCGCACAGATAATTAACTTTGCCTATGTCATCTGGTAAAAGTTCATCATCCACGTTGACCTCATTTTCTGGAATGCCTGTAATAATTAAGTTTAATTCCCGCTTCTCTGCTTCAAACTTTTCAATTGTTCTTTGTTGTTGAACAATAACATCTTTAATATGGCCTATTTCTAAAGATGTACTTATTTGGTCGGCTTGAACTTTCTCTAGTCGAGATTCAATAAATGATATCTTCTTGGATATCTCAACGAAACGCAACATTATTCGCTCTTCGAAGGCAGTCATTAATTCCTGCAAATCTACAATAGAAACAGAACTTTGTGAACCAGAGCGTGTCGTACGGCCAGTCATGACGTGTAAGCTGATGTTTCGTTCACGTGACCAAAAATCGATATTTCAGAATCAGAGCGACAGGAAGTGTTTCTTCAATGTTCTGAATAACAGCTGATTTTTTATTGATAACCGACAATACCGGCCAATACACACACGCCAGCAGTCACACAGGTATGTACGGAGATATCACCAGAGAATGGATAATAGCTATTCACCACTCACAATCAGATGTATTGAAACTTAGGCCGCTGCCGATAGCATGCAATTATTGCAATAAACACCAAATTTTTGAGACCGTCAAATACGGCTCAAATACGTCAAATTCGGAATGAACTAGATAAACGAAAATTAAAATTCTGGGATGGAACATCACAAAACATTATAACTGAAGACTTCTGAAATCAAATAACCACTAGCAATGTGCATCTAATCACGTTAACATGCAACAAAGCAGACATTAATTCAGGGATTGTTTTTTAGTCTTGACATCTTAACTTACCGAAAACTAGCTGTAAGAATGGGCCTTTCAACCCAAACTTAAATCCTTTGGATCCGCTCCTCCCATCTAAGTTGCACTGCAACTGTACGTTGTGCGATAACAGCGTGTCGAATATTCTTTTCACCAATTCAGATTCATTCCTTCCACCGATAACGGAGAGACGACGGACCTAGAATAAATTAGGCTTAATTAGATAGTTTCAGCGACCGAATATTTCCTTGTTACCGTTAATTAAAATATTTACGTGTCTATTAAGCTCCCGCACCGGTCATATTTTATGGAAACGGCAAAGCTCTTCAATCTAATAAGCATTATAGTTAAGAATCTTTATCATTGTGCAATTTTAGAGCCTAAAACCAATGTTCTAGCAGATGTCATTGACACTGATTAGCATGAGCTTTGTAAAGCAAATTGAAAAATGATTCTTATCGAAGACCCTGGGCAGTTGAAATGAAATAGAACACGGGTAGTCTACTTTTGCTACATCTCCCAAGATGCCTAGGATCGCCTAGACCGCGATTTCGATTCAACGACATAGTATATATGTAGTAGTTGCTTTATAATTCCATGCATTTTCAATGAATGGTCGAAGAAAATTTCTGTGTCTTATAGGCTGGCCCCTCCGCATTTACAGTTCTATTAATGAGAGATTTCATTGCAGAAATTCCATATCTGCGAGGACAATACAGGGAAAGTTGGATGTAAGATAACCAGAATAAGTAGGCCTACTTTTGATTTTCCAGCTGGCAAGTATACAATTAGGCATATCTGTATGAAGATTTTAAAATCAAGCAAGTCATAACTGTGTATATCGTACATTCAATAATAAATTTCACAAGAGTAAAAGAATTGATGAATGAGTAGATTGATTAAAATCAATGTGCGTCTGGAAGCCGACAGCAATATAATCTAAATAAAGAATGGAAATGCTTTTTATTTTGATGAATCTGGGCACTCTTGATTTACCGCAATAATAGACACCATTACAAGTTACCAGTTTCAAATTCTCGGACTGCTCGAAGTCGATTTCATCAAATTCAAGCTATTATTTCATATCCACCAGATTTCATTTCAGTTATTAGATACCAGTGCAACGAAATCTAGTACTACTTACTTATTTCATGCTCACCTCTCTCAAGGCCCGAAAGGGTTTCAAGTCGAAATGAGAGATTCAATAGTAATTCCATTTTCGGTAACAGTCAACAAAATCGCGTCGTGAAACAGCATTTTGAACACTTGGCCAAATCAGTGATGAGTTGATGTTATGACCAACCGATGATTTATCCACTGTCGTCCACGGAGTTTGAGAATTTGGAGAACCTGAAATAATTTTGTTTTGAGCCGAGATTTACTGTGTTTAATGTCGGCAATATGGATCAATCCTTAAAAATATGCACAAGTAACTGCGATGAAGTAATAGTGCATGTTCATCACAGTGGCAGAACATTGTGTCAGAAAAAAATGTATACGTAAATGGGATTTGTCTTGAAGCAAGCCACGAAAATGAAACTATGCACAATGTAAATAGAATGATTAAATATTGAGTTCCAAATTCAGTTGAAAAATATATCAGACCTGAATAGCTGGCATTTCATCCAATATCAGGAATCATCAGAATCCCTAGTTCGCATATGTCAACATCGACACAACTCCCTATTTAAAGTCGCAGCCATGCCCGGGTAAATTCGAGATTTGCAATTAAAAAGTTATTTAAATTTCGACAAAATAACTATAACTTCGACTAAACTATAATTTCGAGAATCAAGGTAGAGCCTAGCTATCCATAAAATGGCGAAACTTTTACACTAATATAGAATTTCGTCATTCGACCTAATAATACTGATAGGAGACATAACTTTTGTTGGGTAGACTTAGCATTTCAGCAAATTTTCTCAACACAACGGATGGCGATTAGACCTACTTTTAATGATAAATCAAGAATATCAACTTTAAATTTCAACAAAAATTTCCCAAACTCCTAAACTAAAGAATGGGGGCATTTTGATACCTTTTAGAAGAGAGATATTCGGCCACTTAATATTTTACTAGAAAAGCGGATTCCACACTTTGAGAGCTACTTAGCGAGAATATGATTGACCGGTGGGCGGCATTTCGGTTCTCTTTCACTCTGCGTTTTAAGGAACCCTCTGCTTTTCCTATCACCAGTCCAGAAAAGATTGGTGTCAGCCGATCTCACTCTCTTCCACCACTGTGACAAAATATGATGGGAAAGCATCATATCGCAACAATTTTTTTCTTCACTTCTTCTACGTGTAGAACTGCACCTCAATGCCGATAAGACGAAATCTCTAGACCTAGGCTATAGAGGGTAGCCTAAAAGTTGGCGATGAAATTTGAAACTTTGCGCCTCTCAACCAGTCTTAATTGAGTTTCTAAAACATTACAATTAAAGGATTAAGTTACATCCAAAGGTTGTAGGTCATTGATCGTCTTGCGAAGTTCGCATATTGACATCGGTGTGCAACATAAAGTAAATGTATGATCTACATAACGATTAAGCACATATATATGCCATTTGAATATGACGAAGTGAACAAAGGTAAATATCATTCAGACTGCTTAAATAATTACTTCAAAGAATCTAATAGGCATACATCAGATCCCGCGGAAATTAAATTGCTTAACTAAAAGCCACGGCAATAAGAATGTTATGTTTCACAACATTGCCTGCAGGAAGTCCGAAGTAAATTCTTACTAGATAAGGCATAACTGTGGCAAAATATGATGCGGAAAGCATGTGAATATTTTGAAATACTGCTATCTAAACATCCGTGACAGAACGAATAATAACCAATCTAGTAGAAGACATAACTTTCTTTCGGTAAAAGTTATTAGCACTGTATCTTTTTATACATTCAACAAATCTTAGCATCATGATGAAGCTGAATGATAGCTCACACTGTTTGTCAGTTCTCATGGAAAAATTCGGTCGTCTTCATGCTAAAATCCTGCATCAAAGAAACTCTCAATTATCTTTCGGAAAGCCTGCTGGCCACAACTGACCACTTAAGAAAGTAAATTCAACACGAAAATTCCACATGAAAATGGTTCGACTTTTTGTGAGATTATTTATTAGACGGCTTGTGTGATCTGCACAGCAGTTAAACATATAAACACGAAATTTAAACATGACGAAGTGAACAGAAGTAAACATCATTCATGTTGCCTTACTATATACTTCAAAGAATCTGATAGGCATACATCAGACAACGCGGAAATTAAATTGCGAGACTAAAAAGAACAACGCTAGGAACAATTTTTGTAATATGTGGTTTGCGTCTAAAATTATAGGTTAGAATCACAGAATCTAATTCTGTGGTTAGAATAACCTCCATTATTCGGAATAATTCCACGAGAAGGAGAAATGACCACAGCGTACGACAACCACAGAACTAGATTAGGGAAAGACTTCCCGCTTTCATTCATTTACCGCTATTTGCACTGAAGCCGCAATTTTTTGTTTACATCGACGGCCGCTGAAAATACTTGGGCAAGAAATTGGAGTTAGCCAGCAGCAAAGCATGAAATACCAGTAAATTATAATGTTTTGCTTGAATTACATCATGCAATATTGTGTTCAATTGCTAAATTAACAAATGTGCGGTACCTTAGGCATGCAACAGGTTGAATCGATATTTGAAGAGATCAAAACTTGACGCCCACATCTTTCTTTTATCATTGAAGTACTAAATTCTTGATTGACATGTTTTGACAACTTGTAGGAGTCTTCGTATTTGAAGTAAATAATTTAACTTATAATTTTGTTTTTGACTGATATTATTCAAAGGATATGTGTCATGTTGTGTTCCTCCCTGCTAAAATCGAACGATGAAATTTTCAACATTATCATTTCATTTGTTTCTGCGTAGTAATCCCGATCTTCTCAAAACTTGACTGAGTAAAATATAGAGAAAGAAATTCATTCCCGTTAAAAACGACTCATTCGTATGTATTGCTCACTTCGTTTACAGCGATTATGAAGATAACTTGGTATCTCGGGAAGGAAAGGTGAGAAAGTCAGTTTCAGACGAAAACGTCTTTTGAAAAACAATGCAGTTCCCAGTGTTTTTTTATGGTTATCCGTCCTAATTGAACACGACACTAAAAATACCTCGTCATGCACCTCCAGATCGTTCCAACATCTCAAGTCCCAATTCTTTAACGGCTGTCCTGCCTTGCAAGGTTTTTTCAGGACTTTTCAATATTCAATCAGCTGTAGAAATGTAAATAGGCTAATGACTATAGCTCTTCCGTGACTTTTCATGAATTGACACAGTGAAGTCATGTAAAGTTTGAACCGCCAATTATTATTTGTTTCAATGCCGCGACCTAAAAGGGCTTCACCTGCCTAGACCCTGTTACGGAATCCGTCAAGTTCTCTCTACAATCAGAATGAATCTATGGATTTGTCATGTAATTATGCTTTCGGTACAAAAGTTTTGCTGCATTCATAGAACGCGATTTAATTGTCATCATCAAACTCAATTTTTCCCATTAAAGTCCTGATATGGATTTGCTAAATTGTACATCATTCTTTCTAATAACTTGCAGATGGCAAACCTAAACGGGAGTTTTAAACTGCACTTTGAATATGTGATGGATCATTTTCAATTGTCAAAATAATGTTTCTAAGCAATGGTGTGCTTTGAAAGTTATGACTTTATTAAATTGAGTCGATTAGTTTGCATCAAAAAGTAACAATAATACATTAGAGTAATGATTGTCCGGGAGACCCTGCTGAGCAGGTGAAGCAAAATTTTTTCTAGGGCAGGACAACCGTCAATAGGCCAACCGATGTTATTGAATTTTTGATGCGTCCCATTTGCTTAAGTTAATGAAAAATCTATTGCATGACTATCAAATTCTTACTTACAAAGATTCTGATGGTGCATTTCATAAAATTGAATGGATTTACATTGAAATCTTCATGAATTGCAAACAAATGATTTATTGATTCTCGCAAATACGTTGGGAGCAAAACATATTCATTACAAACGGGCACTTATGAAGGTTTTCCTTTCATATAAGGAACGTTCATCTATAACTGCAAGAGCGCTTGATCACAGATACTTGAATTGATGAACTTCCACAGAAAGTTCTTGCAATTTTATCAAGCTGCAATTACGATGACTGAATATGCAGATGAATCAGAACCCGCACGTACTGCGTGATTACTTATATAAATGGAAATGGTGTAGGCCTATATGTCTACTTTTTATCATATGAGCTTCTAATCGCTTTTATCAATGAATAATTGCCGCGACTTTAATAGTATCCGCCAACTTCTTGCCGAAGTATTTTTTAGACACAAAATACACCCCAGTATATTTCTGACAAGAGACAATGACTTGCTTACCGGCTTCACGTGCTGTTGATCAGAGCAGGCCGTCTTCGCTAATCCTGTGTCATGGCGACAACTGAAGTCTCGAACACTCACTCGATTAGTTACTTTCACCAAGTAAAATTTCATCACATGATAGCGTTGGATGAAAAGCTGCATGAATATTATGAAAATCCAGATTTCACTTTTCACGTTGCGCAATGTCATATTTCAGACTCGTGGCGCGTCTGCCCAGGTTTCTCTTAGCCTAACTAATAACTTTCTCGTCTGTATCAAACAGGTCGACCATCTCACAAGCTTCATTACGCAATTTCTACACAAAGTGACGCTATGAGTTTGTCAATGAAATTCTCTTTCAAGACAATAAACTACCACAAGTTTGGAAGACAACGTCCAGCGTACTCGACCTAGCTTACTATGCAATAACCATTACATGTTGTATTATTCTTACTAGCAGCAGCACAAAGCTCAATCAATACTTGCCTCCGCACCAGTCAGTCGGTAATGATGTATAATAGCGGATTAGGAAGTAAGTCTGACAAACGTTTTCCAAGAATCCACAGGCTTGCAGAACCGAAATATATCTATTTGAAATATGAGCACTTAAACAAAATACACCCAAAGCTTCTAAATGTGCCGTAAGTTAATAGAGTACCGTTGTGCTTCAAAAATGTCTTCATAAATAGAAAATGAAGGGAAATTTCAGCGTCAACAAGCAGGCTCACTCTGTGTGAAGTAAGGGTGAAACAAGTGTATTCCGTTAGTGCTCACAAAATACGGGAATATAGAAGAATAAAATATCTGTTCCATGATATTGTTGCTCATTGATTGGGGACACTAATCGGTATTCAAATGCTGCATTACCATACATGATATGCAATCGCCACTTATAGCATTATTCATATGATGACAATTACGGCTTACTACATGTCATAACTTTCATCGTTATGGAAATTTCTGCATAAACGGCTGGCTAAATTTATAGGCATCGGCGCGCTACTGGCGTAATTGTGGCTTATGGGGCAAATATTTAGAGATGCCGTCAGTCGCCGGTACGGTGAGGGTTTTATTGGGTATGGGTCACCTCAAGTGGTGCCCTCACCTTGCCAATCCTCAAAAAGTGGTGCCCACGACAACCCATATGACCCATTCCTGAGCCAGCGTGGGGCCGTCAGAAGCGTGTTACTAGGGGTACTTTTCACTGGACAGGTTTGTCTGCAATCTGACCGTTTAAGTTCGTGGGTTCGCTGAAAAGAGCGACTTCTCCAATGCGTGCACTTGGCCAATCACGCTAGCCAAAGAGAAATGAATATCTGTGTCAATTTCTATCGCTTGCTACCGTTGCGAACAATGCCCGGGGTTAGATAGTCTAAACAGGTCGTCTCTTCTTCTGTTTGAATAGAAAAGAAACATTGGAACATGCAACGTACTGACACAATCTGCTGACATCATAGAAATTGATAACAGTAAAATCTCTAGAATGGAAGTAAAGCTTCATGCAATGCACAATAGTGGCACAAAAATCGCACGCATTTTCACTTAGATACACTTGTCAACGCCTGTATTATTGGTCTAGAATCAGTTACATGTGTAATTATAAGTTGTTCATTGGTTATTCATGCCCAAACTTAGTTCCCCCGGATGGGCCGCGACCTTGACTCAATTTCCATTCTAGTCAACTTCAGATAAACAATCTATTTCTATGGCTGACATAATGCCATAGCAATCGAACATTGAGCAGCCAGTTCAACATTAAACACGCCAAATTGTGCGAAGTTTCAGTGATTGTTATCAAACGGATCACACAGCGAAGACGATGACGACATAGACGATGTCAAGTTCCACAGAGAAGTTTGTGAACGTCTTTTCGTGCACCTGCTAACTTTGTTAACAATGATCGGCGGACCCAACATTATCGAAAAAACTTTTGCGCAATGATCTGAATTCTTCGAATCTTAAGGAATAATGGCATTTTCAAGGAATTCGCAGCAAGGAATCTGCAAAACGACTATTTTTCCTATCTCTGCATGGTATTAAAAATTTTTTACCCACTTAGAAGTTCCTGCATGTGCCATCGCTTTGAATCAGTTTGCACTTCTAGCAAAGTGATGCGCTTAAGCAATCTAATTCTGTGGGAGAAAAGATCACCACCATTAGAAAGTTCACACTCCATGTGTGTTGTAGGCCACCATGAAGCTCATGTCATTCGGTGTATTGTAATCCAATGCGGTATTTATCTTAATACGTTTCAGAGAATACCGCCAAGATGATAGAGCTCAGACCATTGCCTCATTGAGCAGGTGGAATAACTATCTAAGCTACTAAATGAAAGGCAGCAGAAATCGGGAGCAGTAAGTTCGAATCCTCCGACGTTTCATGTTGCAACGTCCTTGTTCCATGTGTTTTGGGTGTTATAGTGATATCTTTGCGGAAGTTTTCCTTTCATTTCCGAGGGTGTGAGGGAGCCATCACTGGAATGAATTGTAGCCAACCGATCATCGATTCGGTGAAATTGAAGAGCTGGAATACAAAGCGCCATCTACGCCAAATTTAAAAAATCAGCGAGAATCCTCAGAATTAATTCTTTTGGGTAGATGGATGCCCTGGTGAGGTAGTTCAGTCGAAAGCATTTTTGATTATACTTCATCAGGAATTGAAATATTCAGTTTGGATGCATAACCAGATAAGCACTAATAAGTTCATTTAAGGTCTTCGAAAGCAATATAATATCGAATTTTCTACTTGCCGGATTTACCGAAGTTTCATCTAACCTTTCTAATTCGATTTCATTATCAATAATCTGATCTATGAACTGCAGTCAATTATCATCTCATCGGTGTTGGAATGAAATGATCGTTCTCCACCCGTTTTGGTGATGTCTAGTTATTGGGATTATTATGAAACAAACCAAGTGTGTTGAAGTTTAATCGCTGCATTCTAACAGTTATCACATTTTTCATCAATAATGTAAAAGTGTGTTTGTCGTGTTTTGCACAAAATCTAGTTGATAGACTGTTTTTGATAGATTGATTTTTGAAACTACGACCAGAACTTTTCAAACTACAATGCATATTTATCTTTTATGAGCTATTCAATTACCACGAATCGAAAAATTGCTTATCAGCATGAGATTTTCAACACAATAGGAATTCGTGCTTTCTCGTGCTTTGCGTTCATAAAGCTTATCGAGATGTGTAATTCGGCATGTTATGACTAGTCACAGAACTTCATTCTATAAATAGCATTTTATAATTTGAATTATTGTTTGGAATCGACACCATGCAATTGCGAATGTCGTGAAGCTACATAAATGGCCTGGTCTTCTCGCAAATCATTTTTGCTATTTTAAGACAGTTGCAACAGTTAAAATAATGAAAAATGATAACCAATAATATCTATTTCGCCAGCGCACAACGGCTTGTCTGTGGGTTCTATACTTGGTAAAATGGCCACACTCGTAAGGCTCGCGCTACCAATGACTGCATTAATTCTAACACATTTAAGATCGAATAGAGTACATGACATAATTTAAATTTATGCAAGTAAGTTGACATCGCGAGCGCTTTCGGGCCTCTAATTATGCAATGCAGCCAAGTAATAGTGACATCAGAGTGAAATACGTATATGAAATGAACAAAACTCAAGACAGGGAGAGACGGAAAGGTGGCACAATAAGATATTTATTTATTTGTTGTAAAGGCACCAGTGCAGTCACAAGATATGAAAATACAACTTTGACATCAAGCAAAAATCAAACATAGTAAAAAATTAAGATGGAAATGAGCATAGAATAAATCAATAAAACACATTCTTAAGAAATAAGTCCAATCGCATTTTGAAAGCAGAAACAGTCACAGCTTCAACACAGAAATGTGGAAGGGCATTCCATAATGGAATCACTCATTGGGTGAAAAAATGTCGACGCATAAGTAGTCGAGATGGAGCACGAAGCAAACTTTGGTTGTGGCAAGGGTTAATAAGCAGTTAATAGGTGATAAAAAAAGAACTTCCTGGGAGAAGCATTGCACATACCGTTCAAAACTTTAGAAATACAAAAATGAGATCACTTCGAAGGCGTCGTGTTTTCAGGGATGACAGTTTCAGTATACGGTTTCGTGATAGGTAAGGAAGATCATGTAAACACTGAAGGCGTTTCGTGAACCGTCTTTGCACTCTCTCCAATACGTCATGGTGACCAAACAGTACTCGAATACTCCATCTTTGGTCTGATGTAGCTTTACTACGCGTAGATATGAAGTAACGAGACAATGTCAAGATATTCAAAGGCCAGGTTCGTGATGCCTAGCAGTTTGCTACCACAGTTTGCTGCTAGAAGGCATTCTCACGAAGGACTCAGATTAGCGGAAATTAGAACACAAAGGTCAGTTATTTCGACAACACTACCGATTACGGTACCGTATAAGCAGTTTGACGATATAGAGCTTAGGCGCCCAAAATGCATCCGGTGACATTTATCCAGGTTAATTTTTAGTTGCCAACTATGAAACCACTGTGAAAGTCGCTGAAGATCTTGCTGTAGCCTTTGCATATAAGAAATATTACTTGGGTGGTATTTTGGCATATAGACGAATGTCATCCACAAACTTCAAGATTTTGCAATGCCGCAATGACTGATCCATGTCATTATATCATAGATAAGAAACAACAAAGGAGCTCAATACACTGCCCTGAGGCACACCGCTTGCCATACTAGACAAGGGAGAAATATCGTAGTTTGTCTTCATACAATGAACTCTATCTAGAATAAAGGATGAGATCCAATCATGTTATCTCCTATCAATGGCATTCGATTCAGCTTAATAAGGACTTTCGTTGAGAAGCTGAATCGAATGCTCTACAAAAGTCAATATAGACAGTGTCGACACATTTTTCGTGATCAACTAGGACAGTTGCGTCATCCAGAAAGCCTAATAATGACTAATACCTGGCAAAAAACCATATTGTGAATCACTCATTAGCGAATTAGTCAGCAAGTAGACCATCAAACTAGACCCCATGATTTTTCCCATTAACTTACAAACAGCTAATGTGAGGGATATGGGTCGGTAATGAGAACAAGCGGACTTGGATCCTTTCTGGTGAACAGGTTCAAGAAATTCTCCACTCGTCTGGCACTAAGCCAGTAGACATAAGCATAGAGAAAAAACGAGAAAAAGCACTTATAATAGTCCTGCTACCTTTCTTAATGAAATAGTTCGAAATGCCATCTGACCCAGGAGCCCAGGAGTTGTTTAATATGAACATGCAGAACGTCATCAGAAAATACAACATCAGATAACTTACGTGAACATGTATGCAAATTGAAGCTAACATTCTCATCCTCAGCAACAAAAATGGACGAAAAATACTTGTTAAAAGTTTCGGCACTTTCTTGATCGTTAGCTGCCTCTTCACCGCTAGATTTAATGACAGGTATATAAGCTGGTATACAAGAAAATGATGACTTGACATAATTCCAAAAACAGCCAAGGATTCTTGTTGCAATTCTTTCCACCGCTTCGGTACGTCAATAGCTATAGAGTAGGGATACATAGGTAGAGTGTCCACTCAAAAAAGTATCTGTATACAGTGAAAATGTATATATCAAAAGATTCAGTTTTTTGAGGAGATAACATTCCCGTGGTCCAAAAAATTATTTGAGCAGTTTTAAAAATGTCAAAATTTGCCAATTTATATGCTATCGACATGACTCTCCTATACATAAGTAGTATGAAACAAGTTCGATATCTAAAAGGAATGAATATTTGCTAATAAGCATCCTAACTAAGCGGAAATTAAGCTGATTATCAAGGGAATTTCATGAACCGCATTATGAATGTCTTCATGAAAAGGTCGAGATCTGATTTTGCTTTCTTGTCTGAAATTTGAAATTTTTCATTCAATTTTCACCGGCATGATTTTATGATTCACTAAATTCATGTTTCATTTCTTGAATCTGAATAGTGATGTGCAACCATACATCTTTCAAAGTTAATTGAAATTCATTTTCTTTGATTACGTGACTTTGCTCTACCAGTGACAGGTTGCCTGTGATATGATCACGCTTAAGAAAATGGTCTTGAGGTTCAGGAAGAAAGTAATAGGAACCTATCGAATCGCTAATTTAACAAACATTAAATCTCCAAGGCTGTCATGACACACAGAATCAGCAAAATACAATAATTCCTTCTGCATTACTATCATGATCATTCAATTCCGTGGTAAGTTCTTCAGAACTGCAAAAATTTGCAAATCTTACATTAAGTAATAATACCCAATTATATTCACCTCGAGTTCATTTAATAAAATCGAAAGTGCATACACATTGGGGATTTAATAAATGCGGAGTTACCTCTCTACCTAATATACTTACTCTATGTCAATAGCTTATTTCAACTTCTCTTCATCTTCTTTCGGTAATACATTCGATAAAATGATGTAGAATTACCGTAAACTCGATCAACTCTCTTCCTTTGACGAAAGGCGCGTAAAACGTTGCCTTATAAATGAGCATCATTCTGAACTTTCGTTTTAGATATAGTAGGGATAGATGCACTTGTTGCATTCAAAATAGCTTCCTTTATCATCTTCCACAATAAATTGACATTGCATGAATTGAAATTAGCCGATTCAAAAAATATCTGAATTAGAGCGAAATAAATTCCATCAGCTTCAGAAAAATCAAAACGATTTTCAAAAGCAGTGGATAATAACGGAGATGGACTATGTACCATTGTAAACAATATATCACAAAAAATGTTGTTATGGTCACTACCAGGAAAAGGCTCTCGCACATTAATATTTACCGCATCTCAAGCCACCAGCACAATCAGTATATGTCAATTATGATTATGCATATTTAGCTAATAAAGACTACCAGGACAATGTCGACCCCTATATAAACTCTTTATGAACACAAGAGGATGGTGCACGATTCAAACCATACAGGGCTTCTAAAATACGCAAGGAAATTACCCTGAAAGAACTGTAAAATAGAAAAATAAGACGGAAAATAAAGACGGCATGATTGCATGCAAATGACGATGACTGACGGCTGGAGAGTCTCACATCACTTTGTAGTCAACGAGACAAATGCAGGATTGAGAGCATTAATGATAATTAGAAAAATGAAACCAAAATCAGCAATCGACTTGAGTGTGGAAATACAAGGATTTTTCATTCACACAACAGTGCTACAAACATGCAACATCTTTTTAGGGTGACTGGGGTCTAATAGTCACCTGTTTAGTTGCAAGATAACCAGTTTGCCGATATGTGTTTTGTACTTAAAGATAGGAGTTTGGAATTTATGTTATCATTCTCTGTGTCTGTATAACGACTGTGGCAATACAGCGGTGTTGCTTATGATATAACTGAACATAACAAATACCTGGCTGCTCATGCCTCGTTATGATTGCACAAACCTCGATTGGAGTTTATTGTCGCTATTCTGCGCAGTTCTCCCTAATACCTCAATGCAGATTTATTTGAGCACATCACTGCGCGTTGTTATTTCCACGATAATCGCAATGATGATGTCGTTGAAATGTTTCTTCTTGTTGATCCTCACTATTGTAGCCACTGAAGGGACGAATCAAACTTTACATCCACAATACTTATTAAGACAGCATTTGTTGAAGAATTATCCTGTAGATGGAAGAGTCATTGTCCCAAAGAACAATTCTCGCATTAACATCACTATTTCCATCTACAGTGTATTTGGTTTAGGTGAGAATGAAGTGATGGAGATGAATGGGTGGGTTGAGATCCAATGGAGAGATCCGCGACTCATTTGGAACCCTTCAGATTGGCACGGAGTTCAAAGTGTTTACTTACCTGGCAGACAGATATGGTTGCCAGACGTCGGCATTTCTAATGCCAAGCAGCTGGAAAACAAAGATTTCTCAAGAAGCACAAATTTGCAAGTAGAAGCAAGATCGACTGGCAAAGTAAATTATAATGCATATTTCCTGTCTAAAACTCCGTGTCCGATCATCACACACAAGTTTCCATTTGATGAACAGACTTGCCCGGTTGTATTTGGGACTATTTATTCACGCAAGCATGATTTCGACATTGAAATATATAAAGTTCAATTGCCAGAAGCTTTGAATATGAGTGCCATCGGACAGTGGCGGCCGATCAACCATACAAAAGAAGATTCTTTCATTCCTGGAGGAAAGCGCGAGATGGATGTCTTTCAACATGTAACGGTAAATCTGGTTCTGAGAAGAAAGCCGACATATCATATCGTACTGGTCATTGTTCCGTATTCCTTGATCTGCTTTGTGGCCGCTATTTTGTTTGTTATCAAAGATCCGGCAGAACGTTTCAATGTATCGTTAACCATCTTGCTGGCCATGTCTGTCTATGTAATGATTGTTTCCCAAGGCGCGCCGAAATCGATGTCAACACTTTCTGCAATGGATAAGTTTCTATTGGTTCAGATGACATTGCTGGTGACTTTAACATTTGTTGTGGTCATAGGACCCATCATATTACCCGAGCATGATCCAAGTTTGAAGTATGAGAGGCAAGACAACGATTCACAAACCGAGAATAGTTCATTCCAGAGGAGGTTAAGACAACGCATCCCGCAATGGAATCGTATATGGGACTACGTCTTCTTGGCACTCTATTTATCTGGATCTGTAATCAATGGTTTTATGTGCTTGATTTTACACTGAATACTATGGTTTTTGCTCTGTCCAGTCATTGCTTTAGAGTGTTTGGACACAGCTTATTAGAAGTGCCTTAAACAGTATGAAGCTGATGCATTCAATAGAAGAGATATTAATGGATAGATGTATACCATAATGTATACGGTATTACATGATAGATATTAATCATCCAATACACCTTAAGTGGATTTCAAAACGTCGACTCTTTTCAAAACTTTCCAGAGCGGAACTTTTTGTTCTAAATTTGCATTTGTTTGTGAGAGGTTTCGGAGTCGAGAGCTGTCGAGTTGCCTGCATCAGTACTGTATCAGTGTTGTTAATCGAGATCATTTATTCATAGATCAATAATTAATTAATCAATTAATCGATAAATGATTACTATGAAGTTTTTTGTCGCATCTCATTCAGTGATTTGTAAGTTTTACGACTGCATAGCTTTTACATTAATTAGGATAATTGAGCGCATGAAGGGCTGCTATGAAATACATTTTTTAATTGCCATCTAACTGTAAATGTAAGTAATATGACCGCATGCACTGTATCTAAATTTAGACCTTGAGCTAGGACGAACTTGGTCACTGAGGGAAAACATGCCTGAACCATTCATATAACAATGTTCAACTCTTAACCACCGCAGAACTGCATGTCATATCTTTTGTCTTTTTATAAATAGCTGGGATTAAAAAATCCCATAAATTTCCATTGAAGAAATCGTGGCATAACTGATCAGAAACACAGTTTTATAGATGTAATGCACACTTGAAGGGCATTTCTTCAATATGACATGTATGGTAGAAGGCATCCACAGGTCACATGTAAATTGTCGCTTTTATTCAGAATCTCTCGTCTTTGAACAGCATAACACTCACATGTGTATTGGGATCACGCCATTTTCAAATACAGTAAGTTACCACAATTGTGTTTCATTTCCTCTCCGAATAATGTGTCTGTATGAAGGAGCATGACCTGTAGATGCTTTATTTTCAAATTATTGCACTCACTCACAAAAATATAGGAAAATCAGGCTGTTTTCAAGAATACGCTTCAGGCAATTTTATACATGACATATTTCTAGTAGAATCAGCACAGATAAAACAAACAAGGAACAAGGCATCTAAAAAGGTCAAAAGTTGGTTTCATTCCGATAGTTTTCGTCTACAGATATTTTTAAGTTACGAGCTCATATTAGCCTTTCACATGCAAAAAAAACTCGCCACTGCCATTCATGTGTTTTCCTGAGTTGCGTCAGCTCGGTCTTATTCTATTGGATAGGTTGCAGCCACAGAATTAGATTCATATGCTCGCGCTTCGGTTCCCTAGAATGGAAGAATCGTATATAACCTAGATATCGGAATTGCACATCACAAAATTAGACAACTTGTTCCTTCTCGAATGGATAATTCGTATATTGTTTATTATTGGAAATGGCAAACAATAAGTTGTGAACAGAGGACACTAGAACCAGTGAGAGAGGCGTGGGTGCTGTGATATCACTTCGCACACACCAAAAGACACATCGGTCTCTGGTTAACATTCGATTTAGTGCATGCATTATGCAGGGAAGAATGCTGAGAAGAGAATGGTGGAATCATCAAGTGAATTAATTTTCGTGCTCCTGCTACTATTTTTAATAATGATCGGAAGGGCCAACATTATGGAGAAAACTTGTGCGAAATGATTTGAATTCTTCGAATCTAAAGGAATTGTAGCAATCGAACCACTTTCGTGGAATTTAGAGCAATTCGCAACCAACGCATGACTTTTTTCCTATCTCTGCAAGGTATTAGGAATTACTTTTTGCCCTCTTAGCAAGTTCCGCGATGTGCCGTCGATTTCGAATCAATCACACTTCTAGCAAACCGAAGCAGAAACAAAATATTTAATTCTGTGATTGCAGCGGTTTCTCAGAGAAATCACAGAGATCCGTCAATCAGCAAAAATAAAATTTCAATCGTTATTCTTGATTGTGAGCAATCCTAGAAATTTTCTTGAGGATGCTATTGCGAAAGTTGATGATCTTCTTGAAAATGCACTGCAATGATGCCAGTCACACTATCAATATTAAGGTTAAAAAATCCATATGCGATCACAGCCCTTATCTCAAAGGATGGGAGACTGTGGTTGCGAAAACAGAAGGCATCCAAGAAAAGAGACAGAGAATCATTCTCCACATTCGAAGAAATTCGCTTACAGCAGCGACTCATTTCTGTGGGTGGAAAGTTGTTGTGTTTCTGTGGGTGGAAAGTTTAGAGATTGTGGTGTTCATATTTCCACACCAACTGCGAGAAGGTTTAGTGAAATAAGGTATGCATTTATTAGACTCAAAGGAGCACTGTGTTTGACTCCTCGAATATAAAAGAGAAGACTCAATGTTATATGTCTAATCTCAAAACCAAAGGAATTCTGTGTTGACAGTGCTGATGAGTGTCTAATGGTTTTAGGAGAGCTGTCTTCAAGATTATGGAAGCCTCTTTTTGTTAATCCCACTCACTGTGACAAACCTCCAGCCAAATAAATGATTTGGAGGATAAGTTATCACGGTAATAGGAGACTCCACACAGTGGACGGTATGAAGACTAAGACTCAACATCTCACCTCACGGTTATGCAAACATGTAATTAAGATGCCGTAGCTTTCAGATTGGTATGGAACCGTTGACAGCTGCATGTTTGTGTATGCTATGCACCTCAACACAAGGCAAACCTAATCAACAATCATCTGAGCTCTGAAGGCATTAATGTTCCTGCTTCCTGTACAGGGAACTCCCTAACCTTTAGCATTTGGCGATTATTTGGGGAGTAGTCAAGATAAGATTAAGTTTTATTACCAGCTGCACAAGGTAGGAGATTATTACAAAACTTATTCATGTTTGATTCCATGATACAAAACTCATAGAAAAATCTTCGCCAGATACAGGTCGCATGCCATGACGAGTTATGGAAACAATTCGCCTAATATGTGATTAAGATATCAAGTAGGATTATGATAGTGTGAGTTTTGGACTATTAAATCTGATAAACTATCGTCAAGCAATGTTTTGAAGGCTGATAGCCTGTTTTATACATGACCTTGTTTCCTTAGAAAGCTGGCGGAGTTATGTTATCACATGCGACTAGTGAGGTGGCATGCGCTGCATCTGTTTATCATACCATACGCATCTTTCTATGTTAGAAGATGAATATCATCTAATTATGTAAAGAAAATTTTCTTCAGCAATACATTTCACATATTTTATTAACGACAAAATAGAATATTCGCATTGTGTAAGTTATGAATGCGATTTGAAACTCGAAAGGGTAATTACGCGAGAAAATCATGACTGAGTGTAACAAATTATCCCATACTGTGTTGATGAAATACCCTTCGACTTTCATTTGCAAGCACTAATTCAAGATAATCGAGTTTATTGACCAACATGCCACAACTTCTCCATTGAAATACAATTGGTTTTTCAATTCAATCAATTCATGATAGACAAACGATGATTCGGCAGACATGCAGTTTTGCAATAGGTAGGAGGTGCAAAAATGCTTTGCTTATTGGTGGAAAAATGAAATTGTTGCGCTCCAGGTGAATCTAGTGCGCTCTATGTACAGCTATGTACATAGGTATGTAGGGAGTGGCCATCTGCACCTGGTCTGGTGGAATTTTGGTCTTTCGGCTATTACACCGGCAGATCAGCTGAACCATTGACATTGATTGCTGCATAGGCAGATAATGCAGGCAAACAAATTGTCTACAAAAAATCGCTTAAAGATGGGAAATACGTTTGCCTTGCTAGAAGGGTCACAAAGTTTTTCAAAACAACTTAGAAGAAGAAGAAAAACAAATCAGCCTTTCAAGAAACACTCTGATGCCTATTTCTTGGTATATTGAGTTACTTGGAGTCCTCTACGGCTACAAAACATGAGGCACAGCATTACAGGAGGCAGATAAAGAAACTAGCGACAACAAATTCAATTGTAGAAATTGTATTTTCCATGTGTGTCTTAGTTATAGTGTGCATAGTTCGATTGTTTTAGGAATAGTAGAGTGTATACTAGAGAGATCTATTGTTTACCTCCATTATCCACTTTCCACTTGTCCACTACTACCATTAACCACCGTGTGCAAGCTAGTTTCAGTTATAGTGTAGCATTAGTTCACTTGTAATCGGTGTAGTAGTATCATTGTCAGTTTTTATCCATCGGCTTCCTGTTGCTTCATAAGATCTATTTTTAATTTCCTCAACATATGGTGACCATTGTCCTTTTGTTTTTCCAATACCAGCATCTGTAGTCGGTACAGACGATATATACGTCTGTTTTGAGCGTGTATGCAGTAATTGTGCAAACCTGATCAATTTCAATTCGTTGCCAATAGAACGATCCATTAAGTTCTTTTAAGAACTGATTAATCCAATGGCTACAAAAGCATTGCATGTGCACATTTGCTGATTAGAGAACTCCAATCAACTACTTCAATTAATAATTTAAATAAGGACTTATATTCCATTATAAATGGATAGTGGAATGATTTTCATGATCGTATGAGAATTAATAGGCTAACGTCATGATTCTCTCAAGCCTGATCGAAAAAAATTGATCTAGTGCAAATGATGATAAGTAGACTGCACATATTTAGTTTCTTCGCTTTCTCTGATAATCAGCAATGTATAGGACAAACAACGTGCTTTTATGGAAACATATGGAAATTTCAAAACATCTCAAGTAATAAAACAAGAAAGGATGGTCGACATAGTGTGGCTTTAATTGCCGTGCCCTTGACTAGCTGTCCAGTCTAGACCTTAATGCTTGGTGTTCGATGTCTGTGTGTATAACAGGGATGCGGAGTCGGAGTCCTATCAAATGATAGGACTCGGGACTCCGGCCTATAACTAGACCCGAAATATATACAAATAAATTATTTATTCTCGTGCATAGCTGTCACTGTCTTGATGTCAACTTTCTCCGTCAAGCAAAAGTACCGAGACAGTGCATGCAAAGCTTGCAATAGTTGAGGGAATGAGCCATGATAGTGCAAAAAGGATTGTCTTTTCACTCGGTGATTTTGTAGAGAAGACAAGCCTTCCTAGCCTCGATCACACCTACGCACCAAAGGTCACATCAGAGACAAAAATGAAATACTAGCTTATCGCATTTTTCAAAAGAAAAAATAGGTTTTCTGCTCCCAATTCTATATTCGACGCAGTATATGAAATAATAAAAGTTAAGAATTAAAATTAACTTTTATAATTTCATATACTGCGTCGAATATAGAATTGGGAGCAGAAAACCCATTTTTCTTTTGAAAAGTGCGATATACCAGTGTCCTCCCGTATGACCCTATTATCAAATACTAGCTTGTTTGAGAACGTTACCTCTTGCCCTCACGTTAATCGTGTGTGTTGGCTCCTCTAAAGCGCACATTAAAATCGAAAGTGTGCTCACACTTTTTGGAGAAGGATGGGAATTTTCCTGCCTGGTATAGACTGAAGAAAACCCGTGTAAAGCACACATCAAGAAGATGGGAGGAGCCGAGTCGTATGCATCCAACTGAAAGCGACATTGATCAACTTTCATCGAAAATGATTGATAATATGATACAGCAATGATCACTAAATATAGGTTCAGGTAAGCCTATAATGATCTATGATGTAGGTTGACAGCTTTTCAAAAAAAACTAGGCTTTATGTACTTGCCACCCAGAGTCGGAGTCCTATCAATCCCCGGAGTTGGAGTCCTGTCAATCCCCGGAGTTGGAGTCCTGTCAAAATGATAGGAATCCGCATCCCTGATGTGTAACTGTTCATTCAGACTTTATTCCAATTTGTGCGCACGCTTCTCTCTCCCTTTCTTTCTCTTTTTCCTTCTCTCTCTTTCCCTCTCGCTTTCTCCCTTTCTCTCTCCTCTCCTCCTCTTTTCCTCTCTCAATCTCTTTCCCTCTCTTACCCAATCTAAAATCAATGTTAAATTGACCTTTTGCCTCTGATTCTTAACTTTGTCTCGAAATCAGCCTTATTCTCTCAATTAACATCAATCAGACAATTTTCTAGTCCATAGATTCTGCAAGTGACAACGAATAATCTGTTCTCTTGTCAGCCTAGTGTATAATTTTGCTCTCACCCACCTTTGTTTGCTGTCTCAGTTAAATATTTTTGTATTGGAGCTGATGAAAATTATACTGAAACACGTGTCCTCCAGCTACGAGTTTTGCATTTAATCAACAGATTTGGGTACATTAGTCACATCATTTGTCCGAGTGGCACAACAAGGGGACCCGTCCTCTCCATGCTCTCTCTCCTCTTTTCCTCTCTCAATCTCTTTCCCTCATTCTCTCCCTTTTTTTGAAGAATTGTATTTACATTCTATTTAAATCTTTCAGATTTTTATCAAAGCATAGTTAAGCAACGTACTTCATTTTGGATAAACGATTTTCGCAATATTTCAATGTCTACGTAATCAATTGTTTTCTTTCTCTCTCTCTCTCTCTCTCTCTCTCTTTCCAACATTTTCTCTCTCAAGACTCAAGATGTTTATTAGCCATCGTCGTGGCAAAACATACAAGGATGATTGATAAAATGGTGTGGGTATGAAGTGATTACAATCAAAAGTGAAGAGATGATGAAATGAGGCGATGAGATGAAGCACGTTCGATGTCCACCAATAAACACTTTTGCTGGTAAAAATAAATGTGATCTTTGATGAAAGAGGAGACTCTATAAGTAACACAGATATCAATGTCTTTTCAACACATGGGCTTCAAATAATTTAAGACAAAATGTTAAGGTTAAATGCATTGAATGAAAAATTTACATTTATTCAATTTACATTCACATTCATTGATTCAAAATTGACATATATAAATAATGCAATCATACGCACACTTTTCAATGGATTATTTATGTCAGATCGGTTTCATTTTATAAATATCATTGATTTTATTAAATTTGACAAACACACACTTCCATTATCATGTGCCTAAGTTATTTTACGAGTCATATTTGAAGGTCCTGAAATTTCTTTTAGAACATACGAGTATAATGACATAGAAGCATCAGTTTGTAGAGATTCAAGCAATAAACAATGGAATCGAATGGTTTGCAAGACTCACCTGCAAGATATAATGTGAAAAATTTGTCTTCAGGATAAGCATGAATGCACGAATGATCCAGACCTTCGATGACTCGATAAATCGCAAGAGTGAATTAACAGTTACAAAGCAAATGCGTCCGTTGTTGTAAACAAACTTCACTCAGTCTATTATCTAATTATCGATTTGATGCACTTAACCCTAAACGGGTTGGGTGTATACATTTTGTCAACATTTCAACTTGCAAGCACCATAGCTATTAGAATAATTATTTTGTGGACTTTATATTTCATGTCCATGAATAGCAGCATCAAATCAACAAGAATCTGTATTGATTTCCCATCGAGGATATTTTATGTTGCGCCTGTGAGCTTAGGGATCCTCAACCGGTTGGCTGTTGACATTTTGACAATAACCAGCAATGTCTGTTGTACAGCTCTGCATTAAGCTATTTTCACATCATCATGAAATTTTATTTAGCTCGTATATAAGCCAAAAACTATTTTTCTGCGGACGAGGTTTTATGCACTCCTGTCCTATTGCAAACTATATGATGCAATATAACCATATGTCTACAGTTTATCGTACTTTAATTTCTTCAGATATTCAAGTACCTGTAGGCCTATTCATGTGATTCACCTGTATTGCAGGTGATCTGGCTCACAACCATCAAGGCTATGTAATCACCCAATCATCTTCGTGTTTCGGTTATCGCATGGTTTCGTGAATAGGTATCAGCAGAAGATCATAGATAAGATTTCGTTTCACACATGATTGAGTTCCTCTTATTCAGGAGAGCAGCCTTGTGATGGAAACAGAAAACTCTGTTCATAAATGATTATATACTTCAGGAAGATAAAGATCTATGTGATGTAACGGACGAAATGGTGGGGACACATTTCATCAATAGAAGTCTGTGAGATGGTCCTTATCAGTCAAGTCAAAAGTCAAAAGTCAAAACGTAGTACAAATATACATAACATTGATGTGATGAGTGATGAAATGATAAAAAATGTCCATATACGTGGTGTGATCCAAAATGTCCCGGACTAACCTACTTGCAGATAACCTGTGATAACGAATACTACTTCAGATGTAAATTTAGGTCTTTAAGGCTTTATGAAAAAATTCCGGTGTCAAAGAATCAAAAAATTGGAATAATATTCGCTATTGATTCTTACTCCTTTATCCGCAAAGTCAACCAGTTGGATTCCCGAAGCGTTCCAAAAGACCGTCAGCATCAACGACCGGCGATGTGATGTTCCGGATCGCATTTTCAAAGGGGCAGACTCGCCTGATTTTCGCCACTCTGCAGATTCTCGATTACTTTGAGGCAGATACAAACTTAAAGGTGTTTCATCCTCTGTAAGGATGCAGTTCAGAAACTGATCTCCGTGCATTTCGAGGAGATCCAAATTTGACTGTGCCGCCAGAAGTCTGTTCTCCTTCATTTCAGGTGACAGAAACTTCGGTACGAAACGTGATGCCAGTTTGCGATATCCAAGTCTTTCGATGATGTCATGACAGGAGTGATAACTGATTCGCAACTCTCTTGACAACTCACGGATGGTTATCCTTCTGTGTGCTGTAATCACTTCATCGCACTGACTCGATTTCTCTTCCGGAATCTCCTGCGGCCGACCAACAGTTGAAAAATCTTGCTCCACAGATTGTCTTCCGCGTTTAAATTCGCTTATCCAGAAATAAGCAGTAGTTCTCGATGGAGCTTTGCTTCCATATGCCAGGCTTAATTCCTTTAGAATGTCACCATTAGCGAAGCCGCGGATCAGGAGGTATCGTATCACACTGCGATATTCTGAATGAACTTCACTGATTGATATCGTAACACATGAAGCAATTAACAAAAGACGTGCAATATTCATGGCAAAGATATCCGTCAAATAAGGTACAAATCAAAATCAATCTAACTATAACGATAAGACAAATCGGATCTCGATCAATTCAGAAAATACAGAAATTCATGTTAAAATGTAAAAATATTTTTTAAAAATAGAAAACTGACCGGAAAAATTTCGGCGACCATATTTCTCATGCCTTAAAGACCTAAATTTACATCTGAAGTAGTATTCGTTATCACAGGTTATCTGCAAGTAGGTTAGTCCGGGACATTTTGGATCACACCACGTACAATGAATGATGGATGGCGGATGAGATGTACAAGTAAGTGAAATGATGATACGGATCGGAAGAAAAGGCCATGCGTAAATCATTACATGCATTACAACTCAAATGTCAAAATTGATCATGAATTATCTGTATATTATCTTGTTTTACATAATAACCACAATTTGTTTATAAGTTTTATTAATAAGTTTTGGAGAGCCGGTCAATATATAATGCAAGGACAGATATACAGTAGCAAGCATTTAATCAGATAAAAATGAAGTTATCAGGCAACTCACCTGTAATCAAATTGACAATGATTGAGAGAGATTTTTAATATACCGTAGCAATGACCGGCTCTCCGTGTATTTCGTCCGTTAGTTATGTATTGACTGGGTAGAGATTTGGTTTTCAATCTACATGTACTTTATCAATCGGCATGAATACTCTTAACATCGAATCGATTTTGCTTGCTTTTGTTGGTACTTCCATTGTTAGAAGATAGGGGCAGGGTCAGAAGTTTCGTATAAGTTTATTAAGTATTATTAAGTTTCGTTCAGTATATGATTGATATCGACTGTTTGAATAAGCATTGAATGGGAATTGCCTTTGAGGAAAGATGGCTATACTAAAGAAGAAGAAAGCATGACTTGATAGAGGTTACGCATTCAGTTTGCAAAACCCTTTGCGACTCACGTAATCATTTACCAAGAGCCATTGTATAGGCTGATGCAGTGCTAGGTTTCAAAAAAGAACAAAACATTTCATGTTCTCTTACAGTCAACATTCCTCACCGATGCTTCATGTGCAGCAAGGATCCACGCAGTCGCTGTGCACATCTAATCATATAATAATTTTTTTATTATTGTATTTAGAATAGAAACAGCAAATATGATATTATGATTACCTGTATCCTGCATCACATGTACACAAGCAATGCAAAGTGCCTGTAAAGAACTCAAATAAGGAAAAATGGCGAAAAATACCCTGTTTTGAGGAGAAGATTATAAAAAGATAACTGCACTCATCTTAACTTTCTTCACGCTTGAAAATTAGCTGAATATGAGTTAAGTTTTCTGTTTACCGGATGAGATGAAAAAAATGAGCAGGGTTATATAGAAAAACCGCTTGAGGGTTAACAAGGCATTCATGCATAGTAGTCCGGCAGCCAGAGCGAGTTTCTGCAGGGAACAAGGCCTAAAGTGAGACTTTCACAGAATGATGTACATCTTTTGCCTACTACGAATTCGCGCGTCTGCCGAGTTCTAGTGAGTTCCTCTACTTGTCAGACACGATCAAAGAAAAACACATGTAAATCCAATGGGACGCAGATTGCGTTTTTTGGCTTAAATGAAATTTTCTGTTTTTTCTCTTATTAAGGCATAAATACTCGGTCAAAAGCCACAATTTTTGACATGGAATGTCTTCAGGTCATTTCTTATCAGGTTCTTGAACATTTATCTATGAAACTACATGCATTCAGATTTGCCAAGCAGCTCCTACTGTCGGCGAGCGCCAATATGTTGGCCCACTTTATGCACATTGAACCACATTATCGCATACACCGCCGATCAGAAGCATGATAATATCACATACACATGATAGGAAATGACCTGAAGACATTCCATGTCAAAAACTATGGCTCTAGACCAAGAACTTTTTAAATGATAAGAGAAAGCATAGAAAATTTCATTTTTGCCAAAAACTGCAATCTGCCTCCCATTGGATTAACAAGTGTTTTTCTTTAATCCTGTCTGACAAGAAGTGGAACTCACTAGAACTCGGCAGACGCGCGAATTCGTAGTAGGCATAGGGTGTACATCATTCTGTGAAAGTCTCATTTTCGGCCTCGTTCCCTGCAGAAACTCGCTGTGGCTGCCGGACTATAGCCATCGCTGTTGGTTGTTAACGACTATCGTATTAATCCTTGCTTCGGTGTGGCATAGAAATCTGTTTACCTAGTTTTATGACAATAATGACGCTTCTAGAGGCCAGAATGGATCAGTGTCGACCTCCATTTACCACAAGCCATCGTGGAGTGGTCTATATACCCACTTTCATAGTTTTGTACCAGTGCGGTACAAAATTGGTCTTGTACGCAGCCTGATCACGAGGGCTCACCGCATATGCACTAAAGACAAGTTGGATGGTGAAGTCCAGAACATTGTCGTTGTTCTGAAGGACAATGGCTATCCTCCATCCTTCCTTGACAAATACGGACACTTGCCCAGACCTCCGGAGCCTCCAAAGTTCGGACCGGAAAGGAAGTGTGTGTACTTAACACTACCGTTTATAGGTGATAGAGCCGCTTCTAGATTTGTTCCTCTGTTTAGGTCTGCTGCTCGAGCCTTCCCATGTGTGAGACTTTGTGTTATTTTTACGACTCGGCAGATTCAATTGGGCTCTCCGAAGGACAAGGTACCAGTTCTTTCCACCTCTAACGTGATCTATTCCTTCAAATGTACATGCGGATGCTTGTACGTGGGAAGAACTGGGAGGAGTCTTGGCGAGAGAGTCATTGAACACGTGCCTAAGTGGATTTTTTCTGAAAGCAAATGTCCTCCACGTTCCACTCGTATCCCCGGAAGTGCCATCGCTCGGCACTTACAGGTGTGTTCAAGTTTTCCGTCCAATGCTAGAGAGCTGTTCTGTGTAAGGTATCAATCCCGTTTTCTCATCAAACTGCGTATTTTGGAAGCTCTTGTGATTAAGTATTCTAAGCCTGATCTGTGTGTTCAAAAGGATTTTATCTACTCCCTGTCTTTGCCTTGGTAACTTTCTATTTATTTATTTATTTTTTTAATTATTATTTATTTATTAATTTATTAATTTATTTTTATTTATTATTTACCTGTCTTTTGCTTTTTTCTTGTTCTTTTCTTGTTTTAATTGTACATACTTAGTATACTTTTCCTTTTCCTTAATGTTTTTAGTATAACTTCATTTGATTTCGTATTTTCTAGCTGTCGCAATTACTGCTTTTTGTAAAATTCATTTGGTCCTTGCACCTTGAGTTGTAGATATCTATTCCACCACCTTCCGTCCGCAAATTGTGTCACGTTGTGTGCAGAATGTCTTTGAATCGTGTTAACAGTCAATAGCAGTGTGTATCATGCGTTCATTTCCAGTGTATCCACCATGAAGAGAACTGGACGAAAGATCTCGTGGAAATAAAATGAAGAACCTACTTGTGGCATTTTTTATTTTTAAAATAATGACGCTATTGTGAACAGCAGTTTTAGATCATAGAGAGATGCATGGACATCTCATTAATTCGTGTTTCTGATTGAATTTGCTTCCTCGATTGAGAGCACTTTCATCTGCTTTAGATTAAGCCTGCTCATCATATCATAGAAATCTGCCATATTGTCGGTTTTAAGGAATGGAATGAAATTGCTTCTTATATCAACATATTTTGAACAATGCGAGGTAAAATGCATTGTCCAAATCTTCAGTATCATCGCTGTCACAATTTTTGACATATACATTCATTGCATGATTTTCTGTCATTATATCTGCCATTCAGTAATATTTCAGTAAACATTGTGTGGTTGCCTGTTCTTATTCTCAAAATTGGCATTACTATTCTATTGTCATTTGTTAAATTGAGATACGCTTTCAGATTATATTCAAACCTACATCATTCTAATTATTTTAATCCTTTATGACTATTTTTAGCATTTTCAATCCATTGTTGTCTGAAATATTGAAGAAATATTGAGAAAGTTTATTGACCAACTTGGTACAAACATGGCGAAAAATACATGTACAAATGGAAAGAAGATGAGGCACAGATGAATGATTGAATGCAGTAACAATAACTGATTGAAATGAAAATGACACAAGCGTTCTGAGTTAAGATGATAGTGGCCATCACAAGTTCTTCAATGGGTGCATAATGTCTGAAATATAATATATAGTATCTCATAGTCTCCTGTCATTATGGGTGCATATTGACGGGAGACTATTCACAAATGTTGCATGCTATGATAACGATGACATGATAAATCAATGCATGAGATGAAGATGAAAATATGGCAGATGAGAAATCATTTCATAGATAAATGAGGAGAGGAGACAAAATATTCATTTAACGTCATGTTATATGATTATAGAAATGTAATCAAGGATTAATAAAGTCATTATTAAATCGTTTATTTGCACATCATACCATCGCAGCAGATTATTTACCTGTAGCCTTTTTATTTGATCGGAGGAGCGGTCGATATTAATATCGAAAAGGTTTGGTATTTTCGAGTCATATGAAGTTAAACATGATGCATTTTATGATTTTATCAAATGATGGATCAATTGCCCTCGATGCTGCACACAGTCTTAGAGACAGGCAGTGAAGGCGAAAGAGTCCTCCAATGCTTATAGTCCGGCAGCCACAGCGAGTTTCTGCAGGGAACGAGGCCGAAAGTGAGACTTTCACGCCCTATGTACACCTTTTGCCTACTACGAGTCGGCACGTCTGCCGAGTTCTAGTGAGTTCCTCTTCTTGTCAGACAGGATTAAAGAATAACACATGTACATGTAAATCCAATGGGTCGCAAATTGCAGTTTTGGTTAAAATGAGATTTTGTATGTTTTATCTGATTAAACGAAAAATACCAAGCACAGTCATAATTTTTGACATGGAATGTCTTCAGGTCATTTCCTATGATGTGCATGTGCTACTATCATGCATATAATCGGCAATATATGTGAGAATGTGGATAAAGTTGCTCAAAATGTTTGAGTTTGCCGACATAAGGAGGCTCGCCAAATCTAAATGTGTTTAGTTTTATAGACAGGGGTGCATGAAAATGAAAAGAAATGACCTGAAGACATTCCATGCCGAAAATTGTGACTCTGGGCTTAGTATTTTTCGTTTAATCAGAGAAAACATAGAAAATTTCATTTTTACCAAAAACTGCAAATTGCGACCCATTGGATTTAGTTGTGTTTTTCTTTGATCTTGTCTGACAAGAAGAGGAACTCACTAAAACTCGGCAGACGTGCCGATTCGAAGTATGCATAGGCTGTACATCATTCTGTGAAAGTCTCATTTTCGGCCTCGTTCTCTGCAGAAACTCGTTCTAGCTGCCGGACTATTAACTCATCCAAGACTGTAATGAGCTGGATATCAATGGAATCTGTCTTTCCCTCAAACTCTCTCTCTCTCTCTTCCTCACCAGGGCCTCTACTCTAAAGATGAATGTTTGCCGCTCATTCGTCCGGCTATTGAGCCCAACGGTGATATGTTGGATAGTGGAATCCCCGTTACAGAGTGTTTTCACGAACAGCAGCAAATTTTACTTTTACCAATTCATGATCATCATAATTATCATATCATAATCGAGGAATGTCCCTAGTGACACTTTGATGCACTCCCATTGAGTTTCAGTGCATTGAATGTTTGAAACTAATTGAATTTGAAACCTAACCCAAACATTATAATAACAATTGAGACAGATTTGAAATGGATATGGCGATCGTGAGGATGCTCTTGCAAAGTGCAGCAGATATGGAGCTTGTCAAACCGAAATGTTTTGTACTGGCGGCGTAGTACAGGATGGCGTAGTACAAAGCAACTGATAGTGGCCATTATTCTTATCTCTACATTAATCAGAAGATAAAGGTATTTCAGAAACTGCTGTTCAATACTCAGGACACTCACTTTCCCATCATACTGTTTCTGATATCAATTCTAAGTCCTTCTGCTTCCATGGTTACATTAGAAAATTAAATCTACTTCATTTATTGTGCCAAAAAAGTTTCATCAGGACATTTGTTGGCTTGGCAGGTCAGCTGCTTTGATAAGGAAATAAAAATACAAAGAATTACCAGATTTCTTGGTTAAAAATGTTTTTTTCTAAGAATGAAGAGGAGATCGCTGTTTGCTGATGGGCGGTTCTGTCAGACCTCATTCATACTGCCAACTTTTCCAAACGTTTCCGAACATGGTGCTGTGAAGCAAATCTGTAAAATCATCATTACCACAGCTGGATAATTACACACACTGCAATGCAAAGTTAGCTTTGCTTGAGAAGCTCGCGCTGTTATTCTTGCTGTCAACGTTGGTACATGATAATGACTCTGAGACTTCTTAGTCTCATCGCCAAAGTCATCGTGTTCGTCGACTGCGGAAGTGGGGGCAAGGGGCAACCCCTCTTAAAGATTCTGTGGGTTCACAAATCTGATTGCCCCTAGTGTTTTAGCCATTCCTAGTGGTTCAGGGGGTGAAATTTCCTTAGGGTGGGTTCTGAACAGTGGCGTCTTCTGCGAACCTGCGAGGCCTTCGGCGCATCCTCAAAAATAATTTTCCAACAATTATAAAAATGAAAAGTACCGATTAAATTCGATAGCTTCTTGTGACAGCTGTGCACAGCTTTCCGTCTCAAAGTCAGACGCTAAACCTCATTGAACAGTTTTGCAGCACGTGCTCGAATTACAGCTGTTTTCTTCGAACAATTAGACACACAAGCTGGTCGTGTGTTCAGACGGAGCATTCATGTTCAGACAGCGAAAGAGAGTTGTGTGCGTGTGGGGCAGTAAGCGCACGCGCCCGCGCCAATATTGGCTTTTCCGATGGACATAATGCTTTGCCTTCTCCAATTTTTGCAATGAAATTCTACGCGATTCTTGATCGAGGCGCGGTATCTAAATTTAGTAAGGGAAGCGCAACCCAATTGTACCTGGATTCGCTTTTTTTCAGAGAGGCCACTACGTCAACAGTAGCAGATGGCTGACGTTCAGAAAAGACTGCGATTAGATAATGAGCGTTCTCCAATGAATGCAGAGTAATGCATCTGACTCGAACACCCAGATTCGGCAGAATTCAATAATTTGTTTTTACGTGATTGATGTGACACTATGTTTAGTAGCCTACTGCAGATGAGATCATAACCACGCCTTTCGTCTGAAGGGAATATGCTGAAAAGATGACAATCGTCAAGCAATGTAGAACAACACCTGATACAAAAATTGAAAGTACTCACAGAGAATAAAATAAGAAATACACAAGACATTTTAATGCATCAAAATTTCAAACATGTGAGCGGCTGACCTGCCATGAGAAACGCAAGAAACTGTAGACCTTGCCTCCTTTTTTCTTGAGAAAATGTGGTCTGGACAGAGAGGGGATATAGTAATCTGTTCCTTGAGTAAAGCGGTTAACAGACATGAGCAATCACTTCTCATGTGCACATTCACTTGACCTTAAAAAATGTTCGGGAAATTGTTATTAAAAATTCAACTTCTATGAAAATTAATGTTGTAACATAAAAAATGTATGGCATAGAAATAGTATTCCAATGCCGAGGGAAGGCCTGTGGTCTGGGCGCACGCGACAGTTTATGCATCTCACCAGGCAATGAGAAATTGCAATTCCTTATGTACAATATAAATGGGCCTCTACGTATGACAGTCACTGATCTTATCTGCTCATGATTACTTCAAAAACATGCCTATATAAGTATGCCTATTTTAGGCCTATAATTTCGAGACGATAGAAATGTTTTTTAAATTGTAACCTTTAACTTATCACTTGTTACAGATTAATGATTACTTTATTATCCGACAGTTATTTATTTGATCGCCACTGTGTTTCACATACATGTAAATTAATCATCATTATCATTCCATTACATCATTAATTACATTCACATGTACGCATGTACACTTTCCCTGAATTCCTTGGTACTTTTCAATAATGTAGAAAAATGGCCATTGTACTATAGAAGCTCATTTTTTCAAAAACACAGGAAGAATCCCGCTGTCACAGACAAAGTTCATCCGACCCATTCATTCCAGTGCTGTTTGCTGCCCACCCATCGATCGGCGCGTGTCAGCAGAAGCGATTACATCTCGCTGCAGCGGAGAAGGGAAGGATTATAAATCTTGCTTTGCCCATGGATAGATAACTCCCGCTCAAAGCCGCGGTCTGCAGCCATCGGAGCGTCACTTAAGCGATTCAAAACCAAAAGGCGATTTAAAAGGCGATGTTAAAAATTTACAGCTATATTGTATGATTTTAGTTATGTCTTCCATCATAGGGGGAATTCTGACATTTAGGAGGGAAAGTTCCACCCCAAAACAGGGCTGGATAAAACAATGTTGCCCCCTCATGATTGAGTTGTCGAATTCCTAGGTAAGGCTTCAGTGCGACCCATATTCTAAAACATAAGTCAGCTCAAATTCGTTTTACTTCTCCTTGAACTCTACAAAGTGCTTCAAACATCAACTCTAATCAAAATTGCATAAGTTTACATTTGTACTGTTATACTTGTAATTCAATTTTGTTCATGCGGAACTTTATGTACGTAGCCTATATGCAAATATTATATTGGTCTTCCATGCTTTTTGATTTGCATTGAAAATCTAGAGACAATGTTCAACAACACAAATATTCCAGATTTATAAGTTACCTGAATATAGCAGTATTTTAAATTGTTTCAATTATTCTTTTCACAGTTATATTAATTTTAATAAGGTACTTATGGTTTATTTCCCCCTCCCCCACGTTCCCAAATTTGTGTAAAACCCTTAAAAATGAATCAATCGTTACAAAACTTTAAGTGCACGTGAGTGAGGATGTTTTCTACCTACATACCAAAACTTGTGCAAATTGGACAAGTACTTTCTGAATTAAGGGCGATAACTTGAAGTGACGCGTTGCTGCAGCTTGATCTGACTTTTTCTGACCTCATCGCCTGAGCAGAAACCACTTGAGGTCAACAAAGTCATGTTCCAACAGCCCCTGAAGTGATGATGACCACGCCATATCCCTTATAGTAACATTTTCAGCTTCATAAAGGTGTGGCTATGTGGTGGCCGTGGGAAGATTTCAAATAACAGTGAATGAGACGAAGAGGGAGAGAGAACAATGCGCACACGAGTGACAACAATGCGTCGAAAAGACGAAGTCAGATCAGGCTGTTGACATCGCTACACTTCACGTTATCGTCTCTAATGCAAAAAAACTCGTCCGATCTGCATGAAATTTTGTATGTGGGTAGAAAATATACTCAAAAACGTCTACCAAAAACGTCACGTTTGGCGACGATTGATTCATTTTTGCAGATTTTAGACAAATTTGAATACCTGGCGGGGGGGGGGAGATAACCTATAAGTTCCCATTTCAATTCCTGATGAATATTGTTGTCAAACTGACAAGCTGAAGTCCCACATCTTTGTTGAACCATAATTTTTTGGTGTGATTAAGACAAACGCATAATAAGCATTTTTGATGAAAAAAACTATACACAGAAAAGCAAGAGCAATGAACAAATTGATATAGAATTTTAAGACAATTGAAGTAACAAATAAAATCTGAAAACGAGGCCCTTCGTCCGCTCTAAGTCGTATGTTGACGCGGAACTGGTGTTAATCATAGTAACATAACTTAATAACGTACAATGTGAAAAGGGAAAATAACAAAGGGGCTTTCAAATAAATCAGGTGATCATCGTATCCGGAATGGAAGCGTGATGAAAAAATAACCTTCTGCGGACACTAAATTGATTTATTATGATAACCAATATTTCGCCTTGCGAATTTTGTCAAGGCTACAATACGTAAAGCAGAGAGTGATAAAAGGTGGATCTATTTAAACAAACTTTGAGTACAGCTAAAGGAGAAACATTAACTCGGATGAACCCGTTACATGACAGTGTCTATATTTAGACCTTGACATCCGCTCATTACTGAGCCTGCATGTTGCCGAATGTATATAGCTTCTAACGTGAGTCTCTTTTGAGCATTCTTCAATCCACGATGCAGTATCGTCCATGAAACAGGCTGCGAACAATTGGGATGAGTCTATAAATGTTGAAAAACAGCACTGTTATTCTGTGAGAGATGCTCTTTTATCCTTGACTTGATGCAACGAGCTGACTCGCCAATTTAAATAGCACCGCATGTATTGCATACGAATTTATGATATTATTTGAGTGACATAAGTTACCTGTATCATTTAATTTACAACTTGTGTAGCTATCATGGCATTGGATTTTTTGTTTCGGAGGGTGGAAAGTTCTCTTCAATGATTTGTCTGAATCAAAATACAGAGAAATATATTCTGATAAAGCAGTGCGTTTTACGGTATTGATCATTTTGCGTTTTGTGGCTTCGTCAACATATAGACACGGAATATAAATTATATCATTGCAGTCATTCATACTTTTAGGCTTTGCTTTTCCATGAAACTGGCGTTGAATTTTTCTCAAATATCTTGTAGGGTATCCATTATTTTTCAGTCTGTTTATAACAAGATTCTTTGAATAGCTCTCTGATTCTTTGTTTGTGATTCTGGCCTCAGCCCTCCGTAATTCACCAAAAATTACTGCTCTTTTTATTGAGATAGGAGAAAGGGAATCCCAGGAATATATTGCACCACTGTGTAAACCCTTTATAAATAATCTGGTATGAAACTATTATCCTCCAAAAAAACTTCGGTATCGAGAAAAGGTATGAAACAAAGGGGCTGTTCATTAACTAAAATTCTGCCGGCAGAATATTAAACCCATTTAATTTTCTGCCTGTAAATAGTTTTGAACGACAGCATAATACCGAAACCGATTGAAAATTCTATCGGTAGAATGAATCCGGAGAATTTTCAGTCGGTTTCGATATTATACTGCTGTCCAAAAACTATTTACAGGCAGAAAATTAAATCGATTTAATATTCAGCCGGCAGAATTTTAGTTACTGAACAGCCCTATAGACGGTAAGTGGACAGCAAAGCTATTGCTATGACAATCCAAGGCCAATCACAAAATGCTCCTGGACGCACAGGGCAGGACCAATCACTTGAATGGCCTGAACTTCCATGAAACAAAGTACAGGTTGTCTCAAAACAAAGGAAAAAAATTTTTCGTAAAAATGACGCACTTAAAATTACGCTATTTCGAAGACAAATACATTTTTCGAATCTTCAGAAAATGAGGTTTTGTGATATACGATTTATTACTTAACAAAACAAAAATCGCTTGATTTGAATGACTTTTAAAAAAGTAAGGTTTTAAGTCACAAAACGTCCTCAAAATGCCTTCCACCGGCTTGTAGCATCAAATCTTCACAATAGCATCAACATGCTTTGTTCTTCCTTTTGTCAATAACGTTTCAACGGTTCAAGCAACGGTTCATCAACGTTCAAGCATGGTCTTTGTATGAGGCGGGCATGATTTCTGTTCCCTTCGATCATGCATTGTTGCTTGTCCTTGCTGTCGATTACAGCTGTGACGTAGCTTTTGCACACGCCTCTCTCGATCAATGACTGACGTGACTGATCAATTCTTGTAGTCCACTTTCATCATTCACAACGAAAAGCGTTTCGTGTTCCAAGAATTTGTCTTTGCCATGGATCTCAAGATGAAAATTGAACTTATTCGCTGTTACTTTGCCAACGGGAATTCACCGACAAACACGATTAGACAGTTGAAACGCGAAAGGAATTTGATCAGGGATCCTTGCACTTGTTCTGCGGTATCAAAGTTGGTTTCGAAATTCGGAGAAACTGGAAGTGTCTTGAATCAGCGTCATGGGAGGTCGTCTTTACAGGAAGAACGTCAGGAGACTGCCGAAGGCACAGTTCGTGGTGCTGATGGTAAGACGTCTGCCAGAAGACTATCAAATGAGACCGGCATTCCAGCTGCATCACTTCATCGAATTCTGAAGCACATGAGCATGCGATCTTATCGACTTCAGCTGCTTCATGACTTGCAATCAGCTGATTTTGATCAACGAGTTGAATTTGGACAGTGGTTTTTGAGAAACCAGAATCTCCTACCTAACATCTTCTGGAGTGATGAAGCCTACTTCCATCTCGATGGAGCTATAAGTCGGTATCATTGCCGGATCTGGAATGAGGAAAAGCCTAGAGAATTTCTAACCAAGCCCCTTCATCCCGAAAAGTTATGCGTGTGGATCGGATTCAATGTTTCATTCATCATCGAACCTTCTTTCTTTGACCAAGAAGCGCCATTGCTTCTTTTCCACGACGTGTGGATTTGATGCTACAAGCCGGTGGAAGGCATTTTGAGGACGTTTTGTGACTTAAAACCTTACTTTTTTAAAAGTCATTCAAATCAAGCGATTTTTGTTTTATTAAGCAATAAATCGTATATCACAAAAACCTCATTTTCTGAAAATTCAAAAACTGTAATTGTCTTCGAAATAGCGTAATTTTAAGTGCGTCATTTTTACGAAAAACTTTTTTCCTTTGTTTTGAGACAACCTGTACATTACTAGCATCGGATCTACATAAAATCTTAAAACGCTCTCCTAAAGCTGAGAACTCACATCCGTTAGCAAGTAAATGGTGAGCAATAGAGCTCTCGGGTAAAGACTTAGATCGAGGAGGAGCACTCCTCCCTTCCAACAGCCATTTAGGTACATGCTCCTTGACCCATTCACTCAATGTATGTTTCTGCCAATGGTTCTGCCAATGTGCTTGCTACTTCACGCTCTGAGATGAGTGGTCCTCCTCGATCTAAGTCTAAGTGGGTCACACATTTCTTCAAGAAAAACAATGCATACTATGCGACTACACTAATTTGTTCTAATGGTTCGTTGAAAATAGATGATGCTGCAACTCTTCCGAATGGTAGACAATGCATTATTCTCTGTAAAAGTTCTATTTATTGACATGTACGTTGTGCGTTATTTTTGATCTTCCTTTCACCAATGTGCACATGTCGTCTCTTCTTGGCTGTGAATACGATACTAATATTGCTGATCAAGCGCTTCCGAGAACATAAATATCTTTCTGACGCTGTAAATGTTTGATTTTGTTCGTATATATTTTTGTCGTAATTTTCTTCTCAATCAGGTTTCACGTCCACATCCACAGAGATGAGCTAAATGTAGCAAGCGTATCTCTGAGAGGCAGGCAGTATAGGGCCATCATTCCATTCACCCGTCCGTCAGCTAATGAAGCAGAACCAATCATGGAACCTTGACCTCAATCAGACAGCAGGTGATTAACTGTTGTTTTCGCCTTTTAATAAGTTAACTTCATGTCACTGCAACGATTCAGTTATCGTCAGTGACATTAGGAAGCTCATCTGTGTGCTCTGTTGTACATCCAGTTTATCAACAACGTTTATGTCAACAATTCAGTAACCACATTACAAATATTCGCACCGGGGAAAAAGCAAGGGTTCCATGTGATCTTGAACATGGATGTCTCATACCCTTCAAAAAGAGTTCAATTTTCTTTGATATTCATCTGGCTTCTTATTACATTTCTTCTAGCTTTTGGGATAGATAGTCCTTGGTCGATCCAGACTTTACTACTCAATCAAAGTTTGTCGAACATCAACAAGAATTCCATCGATCTCACTGACTATGAGTACGAAATATATATCGGACTGCCATACTTTCTGGCAGCATTGCCAACTGTCTGTGGAGGCCTAATCACAGATGTTCTCGGAATGCCTACATGTGTTGTCATATTTACCTCTTGTTGTCTGATCGGTATGACTCTTCAGTTGGTCGGCACAACGATAGCATCGCTACATTCCTTGACTGTTGTTTGTATGATAACTGGGGAGTGTGTATTCATAATTGGATACTGCGTTATGTTTCTAATGCGCAGTTACGTTCCTGTTATCTACTTTCAAAGTGGCTGGAAATCGGTGATTGCCGGGCTTCTAAGTGGTGTCAGCAGTATTGGAAATATAATGTCGTTTTTTGCCTCACCCCGTTTCGGCATTGCTTTCGGCGTTGAAGCAGTATTCTGGCTTTCAGTGGGACTTATGTTTTTGGCTCTGACATGTGCCATTGTCATCTACATAATATCAAAATTATCCGAGAGCTTCAAGCGATCGGAAGAATCAAATAGGGATTTAAACCTGGTCGAGTCAGCCACTGATACACACACGATTGATGCTCTGAAATCATACAAACCCGAATTTTGGATACTTTTCGTCGAAGCTGTATGTATACGCACCTCATTCGTGACAATGTTCAGTAATTCTACTGAAATACAGAAGGTGTTATTTGATATACCAATTATTACTGCCTCATATAGTGTTTTGGCTGGAAGTGCCACAGGTATATTCAGTTCTATAATGTTCGGTTGCTTAGCGGGTTATACGAAACAAAATTTGTTATTTGGACTATTCGGAAGCATTGCTGGACTGTCCGCATCGTTGATTTTGATGCTGCAACTCACAAATGCTCTCATTGCATACATCCTTCTTGGATTCTGTGATGGTCTGTTGTATTCCTGTGCAATTCCAACATTGAATGATTATGTTCTAAGCAAGTACTCAGGCCTGGCGTTGTCACTGATAATTTCATGTGGTAGTATTTGTATTTCACTACTGTCTCTGACATTTAGCGCCATACTGGCGAATGGGAAACAAAACGCTACAAAGACACAATGGATAGATTGCATAGCTATTGTAGTGGCTATATCATTTATAGCTGTCGTTTGTAATTTGATACTATTTTGTTGTGACAGCGTTCACATGCCGACTATTGTTAGAAAGCTGCGTTCATGTTTATCTGATGATAAGCGTGATGATGAAAAAACGAAATTGATGTCAGACGAGAACAAGTCTTCTCATGAAATTTGTAAATAATAGGCGCACATCTGTAAAGATGTTAGGAACATAATTTGACCTTGTTTGATCATAACTGTAATTCAATGTATTCTGTACTTAATCGTTTTCTTCAAGATGAATATAATTTTCTTGATATAAGTTTATTGGACTTGTTTCCCTACTTTTGTTTCTGCTGTTTAAGCAGTTAATCAGTTAGTAGATGCTTTGAGAAGTGCATCACAGCACGTCAAACCTTTCCTATGAGTTCACCAGATGATGCTCGGACGAAAGGCCACCATGTTTCTGGCATTTATGATATATGAACCATAATAAAACCAAAACAAAATTTTCGCTGCAAAATGGAATAAATGTCACTTTGTAACCATTCAGGCTTCCGATGTTGAACACAAATGTTATTCATCGGACGTGAATTGAAATGGTTGACAGGTTGATCTCAAAACCTTCCAAACGGGGGATGATTGCCGCATCTTTCGCTATGGTGTTGTAACAACTTTAGCCGACCGATCAGAGCCGGCTGATGGAAGAATCCGCCGCGCCACATAGAAGGAAAGGTGCAGCAGCGGCGCCCAACGTCGCAGGAGCAGAAGACGGGTACGCTTAGTTGTGAGGTGTGCAGTCTTGTGTGTACCGCGCCGGCATCGACCCCTATCACACCTGAAGACTCACTGACTTATTGACAAATCTTACTGATTAATCTATGTGTCTGTATTGACTGCTTACTATCTGTAATAACTACTCTACATTGACTACTATCATTGATTCAAATAAAGCATCTTGGTGCCTTAATCGACTCGAGTGGCCGCGACGAAAACATAGTAAGTTTTTGTAGTGTCTAGTGATTCGTGACGCTCCACATTCATATTGTTGCTTGTGAGATGTATTGTATTGTTCTGTTTAATCTTGCGGTGTCGGTTACTTCATAAATAAACGTTCGGCTTCATGCACAGGTTGTCGCTCTGCCTCGAATACTACTGCATTGTGGCGACGAAGTGAACAACGTTCTCATGCGGTAACTGCCAGCAAGCAAATTACCATAGATTGCTAACTACAGTGTACGTGATCGGTTAACTGCTGAAAGATGGCTGCGCCCAGTGCTTCTGCTACAAAGCTACAAACACTGCATACACTTAGCACAATTGAAAACGCACCACCTGTCAAATCCGTCAAATTGATCGCTATACACGATTGATAAAGAATGGAGGACGCATTCTAACCGACATAGATATCTGTGCTACGGCCCGACGGCGGTGAGGGGTCTAATGACATGATTGACAGCTAATGTAAATGAATAGGACAAACTTTTAGTGATTAAGAAAAGAAATAATTAAACATAACATGTAAATGAAAAGGAGAAACTTTTAGTGATTAAGAAAAGTAATTATTAAACATAACATATATACTTGTACAAGTTAATAGCGGGTATAACCTCCGCGAGCAGTCAATAAGGCATTGATTCGTCGCGGCATTCTGAGGACGAGATGTCTCAGAAAATTTCGAGGAATTTGTTGCCAAACTGCAACCACTGTCTCGTGTAATTCACGCAGTGTTTGCGGAGGCGGGTCCCGCTGCTGAACTTGGCGCTTCAGATAATCCCACACGTGCTCGATCGGGTTCATGTCCGGCGACCTTGATGGCCAGCGAAGAGTCCGTATCCCTAAGTTTTCCTTCAGCTGCGTCACATTGTATGCACGATGCGAAGGTGCGTTATCATCTTGCAGGATCCAGTTGGCCACGTCTCCGAATGTTCGAGTCGCAAATGGCAGAAGATGCGTTTGCAGCAGTTCAGCATAACACTCACCAGTCACGTTCGTGTTGAGCACTACCAGCTCGGTCTTGCCCGTCAGGGTGATGCCTGCCCACACGTGAACGGATGGCCCCTGTTGCTGATGAGTGGGCTGGACGTGTTGCTGCAGCATCTCTTGGCGTGGCACACGCCAAACACGAATGCGGCCATCATTGCGGAACAGACGAAACCGACTTTCGTCAGTGAAAATGATACGTCTCCATTGTGGTAGTCTCCAGTGAACTCGTTGCATCGCCCACCGCTCTCTTCGTGCCACATGCGCAGGTGTTAATCTGGGGCATTTCCGCATCTTCCTTGAGCGAAGTCCTTGCTCTCGAAGCCGATTTCTTATGGTGCCCAAGCTCAGGATGTTGCCTCTGCGACTTCTTTCGCCCCACATGAGTCGTAGCAGAGTTGCGGGGAGTGTGGGATTGCCTCGCACCATTCTGAGCAATCGCCGGTCAGCTCTGGCAGTTGTGTGACGAACTGCACCAACGCCAGCATGTGCCACGGTACCATTTGCTCTCGCTTTCTTGAGAAGTCGGGCAATCGTCGTATGCGAACGACCGAAATGTCGTCCGACTGCCCGAAGGGACATTCCAGCGTCAAGCATGCCAATAGCACGCCATCTTTCGGCATCAGACATTTGACGCACCATCTTAAGATTTTTCACAAAACCGTCATTTCCCATAATAAGTCGTTAATTTTATACTTCATGATCGAAGTTCAATTTGAACACATGCTTGCTAAGTAATTCGGTAATAATAATGCTTGCTTTAGTAATTCAGTCTGAACAATTACGCAATCCCACCAGCAGACCGCCGTCGTGCAGATATCTATGTCAATTAGCGTGCGTCCTTCACTCCATATTCAATCGAAGCGATTTACTTCGAATTAGCTGGATTTGACAGGTGGTGCGTTTTCAATTGTGCTAAGTGTATATACGTCGCCTAGACAAATTTGCTGCTCAATGTGACATCGAAATATATTTTCAGCAATTCGAGCTATTTCTTCGTTTGTCCTCGGTTCCTGCTGCGCAACAATTAGACATCTTGCTTATTTACCTTGATATCAGCATTTTTCAAGCCGTCTCAAATGCAATCGATATCACGTCTTGCGCGCAAGTACACAGATGTAAAAACATTCTTGATCAACCGACATTCTACGTCTGACAGTTACATCGATCGATTAAATTTCTTTGAATCGAAATATTCGCATCCTGATGATACCTACTCTGAGCACTACGTTCTGTTCCCTTATGGACAAATATGCCACCAGTGATTCTGCCAGGCTACATGAAGAAATTTAAGTGGCAAAGTTTGTTTCTTTGACTCAATCTGCAATGGTTACTGAATTACGACTTCGAAGGCCTTGTACATTGAATGAGTCCCTTCTGGATCATGTTTAGCAGTTTCAAATGATACTATGACTTCAGGAAAAGGATTGTATGCAAAGCAGAAAAAATATTCAAATAAACCTGTGAAGCCTGTCTCAACGAATAATCGAACTGCCTCTAAATCATGATTTCGATGTGGTAGCTTCAATAGAGTAGGTATATTAGGTAGAGTGGTAACTCTGCATTTACTAAATCCCCAATCTGTGTACACTTTCGAATTTATTAAATGAACTCAAGCGAGATACAGGTGGTATTTACACCAAATGTGAGATATGCAAATTTTTGCAGTTTTGCAGAAATTACAACGGAATCGAGTGATCATGATTGTAATGCAGAAGGAATGATGGTATTTCATAACTAACTTTCATTTCTAACTAATTTCAAACATTTAATGTTTGCTAAATTAGTAATTCGATGGGTTCCTATTACTTTCATGCTCAACCTCAAGAGTATTCTCTTAAGCGTGATCATATCACAGGAGGCAACCAACCACTGGCAGAGCAAAATCACGTAATCAAAGATAATGATTTCAATTAGCTTTGAAACATGTGAATGAATGGTTGCACATCACTATTCAGATTCAAGAAATGAAACATGAATTTAGTGAATCATAAAATCATGTCGGTGAAAATTGAATTGAAAACTTGCAAATTCAGCCAAGAAAGCAAAATAATATCGCGACTTTTTCATGAAGACTTTCATTATAATGCAATTCATGAGATTCCTTTGATACTCAGCTTCATTTCCACTTAAAATGTAGTTAGGATGGTTATTAGCAAATGTTCATTCCTTTTGATATCCAACTTGTTTCATACTACTTATGTATAGGAGCGTCATCTGGGTGGTATATAGATTTGCAAAATTTTGACTTTTTCAAAACTGCTCAAATAATTTTTTGGACCACGGGAACGTGATCTCTGTAAAAAAACTGAATCTTTTGATATAAAAAGACCCTCAGTGACTGTCTTAATCATCATCTCAGTAATCTTCCTCTTCATCGACTAATCGTGGCTGGTGACTTTAACCGATACAATCGCTCCTTCCTTGAATCTGGATTCTCCTTGATTAATATTGTACATGGTGCGACTCGACAGACTGCCAACCTCGACCTCATTTTCGTGGACAAGAGCTTGTCAAATGACTATCTTCCCGAAAACCTCTCAATTGGTGCTCCAATAGCCGGCTCAGATCATGCTACTGTTCTTGCTAAGACAAAAGTATTGGTGAAGCAGCGTGTGGTGAAGAAACATATCTTCTATGACTTACGCTTATCGAACATTCTTGCATTTGAAAGATCTTTCCTTGACAATGACTTTTCACGCTTGTATGCTCCGAATGATATCGACACCAAATGTGATATTTTCTATGGATTCATGTATGATGCACTGAAGTTAATTCCGCAAACAACAGTCTATTTGACTGACTATGATGCTCCATGGATCTCACCTCTTTTAAAGATCCTGATAAACCGCCGATGGGAGGCTTATCGTGCTCGAAACTGGCCGTTGTTCAATGGTTTGAAAGTCAAGGTAAAACAAGAAATTCTGAAGGCCAAGCAGTACTACTTTCGCTCTAAATTCTCGGATTCCGCAAGGGGTCTATGGTCATTCGTCAACATGGAGAGGGGGAAATCTGGAAGAGATCCCAGTGATTGGCTCAGAAACTCCAGTAATCCATCCAAGGTGCTCAATACGATCAATGACTATTACTGTAGCATTGCCAACAACTCCAGTTTTGACTTCGTCGACGGGTCTCCAGACGACTGCTGGTTACCTGAGTTAAGTGTTGAGGGCATCTGGAGCATTCTTTAACGACTCCCACCAAAGGCAACTGGAAGTGATTCTGTGCCTACTGTGCTCTCTGGTCCTCGCTGAGCCGATCCATCACCTCATCAGTGAATGCCTCCGCCAAAGACGTTTTCCACTGATCTGGAAAATCGGTGACATAATCCCGATCCCCAAAGCCTCGGAGAATGTAATAGAAAAATCCAGACCGATTAGCCTCTTGCCAATTCCAGCCAAGATTGCCGAGCGTGTGATCCTATCAAGCATCCGTCCCCAGCTAACAGCTCACCTTGGTGCTAATCAATACGGGATTAGGAAGAAATCATCAACAACTCACGCTGTCATCTATGCTCACGATGTCCTAACCAGATTTGCCGATGACCCACAGACGGGAGCCGCTATTCTGATCAGCTTTGACCTCTCCAAGGCCTTTGACAGAGTTTGTCACTCAAAGCTGCTTTCCAAGGCCAGTCAGATGAATCTTCCTGCGGGATTTCTGTTGTTATTGAAGAGCTACTTATCGGACAGGCAACAGAGAGTACGCATTGATGGACAGAAGAGTGAATTGATGAAGGTCACAGGAGTGCCACAGGGGTCCCTCCTAGGACCTTATTTCTTCGGCATTTATATTTCATCGCTTCAGACTATTTTCCCCTCGAACCACATAATCAAGTATGTTGACGACATTTGTTTCTTATCAAGAGTCCGAAAGTCCAGCATTCCAAAGGATCTTGCTGAGATCGAAAGTGATCTTGATAATATTTCAGATTTGGTTGCGTCAAATGAATTGACCTTGAATACGGAGAAAACCGCTGGTCTAGTGAATTACCGCGGTGGATTCAAGAGCATTTGCAGTATCGAGGGTGCCATCCCAACTGTCAAGTTCCAAGAGAGCATTCGGTTTCTTGGGGTTCATTTGGATGCGAACCTTGGATGGAGAGGCCATGTAAAGTTCATCGAGAAAAAGTGTGCTCAACGCATGTACATTCTGAGGCGGGTCAGATCTGTCACTAGTATTGATGACTTCACTACCATTTATCAAGCATTGGTTCGGTCGCTGATAGAATACTGCTGCCCAGCGTTTGTGGGAATCTCCTCAACAGACTCAAACCGACTGGAGAAGATTCAGAGGCGCTGTCTGAAAATCAAATCGCGTGATCTGAAGGTGGATGACATTGAAGCTAGAAGATGGTCGCAAGCTATCAACACCTTCAACAGCCTGGAAAGATTAGAGACTTCCATCAGAGAATTGTTCCCCAGTTATTTGCAAGGTGGGCGTCTCGCCGTACCATTCTGTACAACTTTGCGTCGTCAAAATTCTTTTGTTCCACGCATTTGTAGCACCCTTTCAAGGTCATCTACGAGACACCAAATGCACGTGACTATTAGTTCATACTTGCTTTTGTACGCGCATACGAATGTGTTCTTAGTTTCGACTAAACAAAGCTGTCATTCTGCTACTTTTATCTGTGTATTTTATTTCTGATTTCTATTCGACGATACAATATAAACATTTCTCTCTCTCTCTCTCACTGTATACTCTACCTATATATCCCTACTCTATGGTAGCTTCCTACACTTGGCGAATGATCCGTCATGTCCAGCAAAAACAGCAGCCTGCCGACATTCTGGAAAAAAATTTTCAAGCCAGTGTGATTGAAAAATACAGACGTCCGAAAATATCCGCTTGCACTAATGACAATGATTTTGTCAATTATATCGTGGACACAGGCACTGAAGTCTCATTCTTAAGTGAGCTCAAATATCGAGCATCTTCACTTCCTGCATTGCGGTCGACCAAGGCTATATTTCGAAACTTTGACGAATCAAGAATCAAAGTTCTTGGCTGTTTGACCAATGTAAATGCGAAATTCAATGGCAAACAAGCGAATGGGTGCTTCTTCGTTGCAAACGTTCCTATTTCTACTATTGGAATGGACTTCTTTACAAAGTTAGATCTTACCCTTTCCAACGAACTTATCGAGAGTCGCGTTTGTATTGCTGCTGCAGATGCTTCAGTTTCAGTACAATTAAAAAACGATGCACCTTCTTCAATTATCCAACCTGTGCAACGCCTGCCATTTACTATGGAGAAGCCAGTTGAAGCTAAAATTCAGACACTACTTGCTGCTGATGCTATTGAACCTGTCGAGTCGGCGCCCTACGTTTCACCAGTTGTAATTGTGCCTAAAAAGAACAACTCTGTGCGCCTATGTGTGGATTATCGTAAAATAAATGACATTATTGTTGCGGATGATTGCTGTGGATCAGTATCCTATTCCATCGGTTGATGAGCTGTTTGCAAAGATCCGTGATGCTAAGTACTTTTCCAAGATTGATCTAAACTCGGCCTATCACCAAATATCTCTGCATCCGAATTCAATAATATAATTATATAATATACAAATGATTCCAAAAGTGAATACTGCATCAAAAAGATTGTATTTCTTGGACGTGAACTTTCGGAAGATGGAATGAAATTTCCCCTTTCAGCTTTGCAAACAATTTCAGAGGCTCCTGCTCCTACAAATTGAGTAGAATTGAAATCATTCTTGGGTATGATTGGATATTTTCGACCGTTCGCTCAAGAATGTGCTGAACCATCTCACCAGCTTACTGAATTGTTAAGTGATGCTAATCCGTTCAAACTTGAAGTGTTCACGAAGTGTTCATGAAAGTGAGTTCAGAATGAACTCGATCCTTTTGAACTTGTGAACTCAGCCTTAATTCAAGCACCATTTCTTCCGTATTTTGATCCTTCATTGACAACGCACACAATCTTAACGACTGATTCGTCTGATGCTGGTTTAGGAGCAATGCTCAGTCAAGTTCAAGGTGGTGTTGGAAAACCTACTTATTTCATTAGCCGAAGGCTCCATCAGAATGAAAGGAAGTTTTCATCGTCTGAACTCGAAACCTTGGCAGTTGTTTGGGCAAGCGAGCGACTTCATCAATATCTGTATGGCAGAATATTTGAAATTCGTACTGACCATTCTTCTCTGAAAGAAGTTCTCAAAGGTGTGAAGAACAAGCCAATGGCACCTCCTCGCATTAGTAGGTGGGCGACTCGTTTGCTACTTTACAATTTTACCGTCACATACGAGTATATCAAAGGTCGTACGAATGTGGTAGCTGACTGTTTATCCAGATTACCAAGTGGCGATATTTCTGATGAATCAACATTTAACTGTACCTTGGCTACTATATTCTCAGATGAAGTGTCTTGCGTGAGTATGTCGGAGTTGAAGCGAGCAACATTTACTGATTAAATTCTTCCTACTGTTACAGAGCGAACTGTTGATGGCTGGCCTAAAACTAATGTTGAATTGGATTTTCAGCCATATTACAGAGTTCGAGAAGAATTATCTTGCGACAATGAACTATTTTTCAGAGGTGAGAAAATTGTCGTGCCCCCACCGCTACAGCAGCGTCTCCTTCAGTTTGCTCATGAAGGTCACTTTGGAATCTCAAAAACAAAATCCTGTTTATGAAGAAGCTGTTGGTGGCCGGAAATGGACCAAGACGTCGAACGTGAAGTAAGAAAATGTCATTGCTGTAGAGAAATAGCCAGAGAAAGTCCTGTTCAAGTAACAGAAAATGTGTACTACACTGTACTACACCATGGTATCACTTATCAATGGACATTGCAGGACCAAAACGAAACTGCAATGCTGTGGTATTTTACTTAATCGCTTAGATTGATGGACATAGCAGATATGTAGTTTGTGATATTGTGAAGTCCATAGCCAATGATGTGAAAAATATCAATTTTCTCTCCCGAGTAATTTAATGCCACTAAATAATTACGAATAAAAAATATGTCGTAATACGACAACAGGAATATGAATAAAAAAACTTGATAACTTCGTCCGACGTTATCAAGTTCCTTCAATCGCTATTCTCTAAATTTGGTGTAAGGTGCGAAATTGACAACTGACAATGGTGTGCAATTTATTTCAATGCAATTCAAAGAATTTCTTCAAAATCTGGGAATCATAGATGTCAGATCTGCTATTTACAATCCTCAAGCAAATGGTTCCTCAAGCAATCCTCCATCAATCCTCAAGCAACTGAGAGGATGAACAGAAATTTCAAGAAACTCTTAAAAATTTAAAAATAGAAAATATATCAATCAAACGTATTCTTGATCAAGCGGAGAAGTATATTTTAAATTACAACAATACAATTTATGAGACAACGTCAGCTGCACTATCCGATATGCTTTTCAAGTTCAAACAAAGAACTATGCTCGATGTGGCCAAATAGTCAAATCCTCCACAGGAAATTTCGAGATCAAACGCAAGATTCAATCAACAAAAAACTTCGCAATAGAGCTGAATATGCTGATCAACGACGCAGACCACTAACTGCTGCCCTTTTTAGTTAACGACTGTGTTCAGCATCCACCAGGCTCTGTCCGAAGAATTGTGAAGAAGTGTGGTCCATATACTTACCAATTAGACAATGGTTTTAAAGTAAACGCAAGGAATCTACATCTTATTAAGCGTCCTGCTCCTGATAAAGACGAACATGTGGAAATTCAAACATCTTCTCGACGGTATCCTCTTCGAGTGCGACGTCCAGTTCAGCGTTTCCAAGCTCACAGTGTGAACTGTGAATAATATGAACTTCGTTCCAAAGACGGGGGATAATATAGTGTCTTGGGATTCGTGACGCTCCACATTCATATTGTTGGTATTCTTTATTGTTGCTTGTGAGATGTATTCTATTGTTCTGTTTAATCTTGCGATGTCGGTTGCTTCATAAATAAACGTTCGGCTTCATGTACAGGTTGTCGCTCTGCCACGAATACTACAAATTCATTTTTCCCAAAAACTGCAGTCATCGTGTTCGTCGACTGCGGAAGTGGGGCCAAGGGGGAAGCACCTCTTAAAGATTCTATTGTTTCACAAATCTGATTTCCCTCTCTTTATGAGCTGTCGAATTCCTAGTAAAAGCTTCAGTGCGACCGATCTTCTAAAACATACACTATACGTCACTTCAAATTCGTTTTACTTCTCATTGAAGTGTAAAAAGAGCTTTAAACATCGACTCTAATCATAATTGCATGTGTATGCATGTTATTTGTACTGTCATACTTGTAATTCAAATTTTTTCATGCGGAACTTTATGTACGTAGCCTACATGCAAATACTATTTTGGTTTTCCATGATTTTTTATTTGCATTGAAAATCTAGAAACAATATTCAACAGCACAATATTCCAGATTTATAAGTTACCTGAACATAACAGTTTTTCAATTTATTTCAATTATTTTTTTCACGGTTATATTCATTTCAATGCCTGATGAGTTGTCAAACTGACAAACTGAAGTTCCATATCTTTGTTGAACCATAATATTTTGGTGTGATAAATACAAACGCATAACGATCCACTGCTGGCGGTGGTGAAATATGTTGGTCTGTACAAGCCGAAGCCAGAGACCATTGATGATTGGAAAAAGAAGCCAACAAACTGAACAAAGGATAGGCTCACAAGGTGGAACGAGAAGGTGCTTCATGGTCATTACAATGGACAAATGAAAGAAGTAACATAAACCGCAGCTTGCTATGAATGGTTGAAAAAGGTGAATTTGAAAATAGAAACTGAGGCATTAATAACTGCAGCTCAAGAACAGGCCCTAAACACCAAGGCTCACGCGACACATATAACGAAGACTTCATCTGACCCGAAATGCAGAATGTGCAAGTCTAAAGACGAAACTGTCTCGCACATACTAACAGCTTGTCGAAATTAGCTGCAACAGAATACCTAAAGCGTCACAACAAAGTTGCAAGACTAATTCATAGAAGCATATGTGAACACTACGGCATGAAGGTGTGCAAGCAAGCATGGAAGCATGAACCGACCTCAGTGATAGAAAATGAAGACGTTAAAATACTATGGGACTTTGACAGACGACAGACAGAGGATAGCAGCAGGAGAACCCCCTCGTCGATAAGAAGATAAGAAGAAGATGAACAAGGAGATCGCGGAGATACGAACGGTACAGAACATAGGCAACAGAGAAAAAGAAAAAATTGAGAAGTATCAAGATCTACGCCTAGACCCTAAGCAATTTTGAGATAATTCAGTTTCAGTCAGTAAACGTTTTGTACAGTACCAGCCCTCGCCACCACACAAAGCCCTGAAAGACTTGTCTTACTTGTCACCTGTAACAACACCACGAACCTCAGTTGCTTAAGGCAAGGCAGCACTGCTCGGAAGTGCCCACATTCTAAGGCGTACGCTTGACCTCCCTGAGCCCTGGTAGGATTCCGAGGTCAATGTGATAACCGATACCGACCGAAAAAAGAACAATATCTACGGTCGTGTTCTAAAAAAATAATGATGATAAAGGCGTTTTATTTGTTTGAAGACCTCAATACTGAGAAACGTGAGGACTGAAATAATCACAATGGTGCAACAAAGATAAAAAGAAAACAATGAAAGCAACAGCACAAAAGAAAAAACCCATCAAAATGTTCCACTATTTGCTAGCCGCGTCATTGTCACGATAAATGCTCGATTTCGCAAAGAAGAATTGATTTTAGGCATACTAAAAGACTTTGAGTAATTATTCATTACCGGGCACAAATGGTGTATTTTGATGAGATGCATTTATTTATTTATCATTTATTATGTTATTAATTTATAATATATATTATTATATATTATTAATTTATAAGATAGACGTGGACTTACAATGTAACGTCGGTAATCCAATGGAACGAACTTTTAATTTTTAATTAAATAAACCATGTACACAAAAACAAGAGCAATGGACCGATTGATATATTTTAAGACAATGGAAGTAAAAAATAAAATCAGAACACGAGGACCTAGTCAGCTCTAAGTCGTGTGTTGACGCGGATCTGGTGTTTATCATAGCGACATAACTTAATAACGTGCAATGTGAAAAGGGACAATGACATATAGACGGTAAGTGGACAGCAAAGCTATTGCCATGACAATCCAAGGCCAATCACAAAATGCTCCTGGACGCACAGACCAGGAGCAATCGCTTGAATGGCCTGAACTTCCATGAAACAAAGTACACTTCTAACACCGGATCTACATAAAATCTTAAAACGCTCTCCTAAAGCTGAGAGCTCACATCCGTTAGCAAGTAAATGGCGAGCAATAGGATCTCTCGGGTAAAGACTTAGATCGAGGAGGAGCACTCCTCCGCTCCAACAGCCATTTAGGTATGTGCTCCTTGACCCATTCACCCAATGTACATGTACCATGCTGTCCAGAAGTTTAACACAATTTTCAAAAAATTGTTATGTTTTTATGTAACAATATATAGCTGATGCTACAACTCAAGGTAAGCATGTTATGATAAATGTATCCGACACATCACAATAATATACTATAGCAAACATGAATTCAACCCTTGATGACAAAAAGAATATCAATATTTAGTTGGCCCATCATG